>VZTG01006651.1:403007-606449 GCA_013397845.1 Melanocharis versteri
TTTTTTTTTGAATGAAGCCTTTCTCTCATTTGAGAGAAATGCTATTTCTGAAGAAAGAAACGTGGGTGTAAAAAATTACTACTTGTTTTTTTCTTCATGGCCCTCTGATGATTTTATGCTGACTCTAAAGAGAAGTTTTGTATAATCTTAGCTGCTGACAATGAATAAGCGCTGTTTGAGCTACAGGGGAGATAATGTAAGAACATAAACTCACTAGATAATTCTATTTTTCCAATTCAAAAGCGAACTTCACTTGCAGCCCTGAATTATTCTTGCTGGTTCACTTAACTGGGAGACAGAACTTCTTGGGAGTCACACTTTGGTCTCTGCTATACAGCTGTCCCCTGTACACCTCTGTTCTGAGAAAAGGCCTCTGGAACATTGCATGACAGTAATTTATAGCTGGATTTCCACCAGCAGTGCTGCTTTTGCATTGCACTACAGATGGAATACTCTCATCTCTGCCACAGAAGTTATTCACAGCGTGATGCCACGTTTTAAACTCGTCTCATGGTTTTGTGCAGTTTTATTGTAAAATACATCAGAGGCTTAACTATTCAGATAAAAACCACAGCTGAGAACAGGAAGGGGACACAATACTTTCACTTACTTTATCGGAGTCCATGAACCTGATAGTTGGTTAGTGAGGCCATGTAATCATCAGTCTTCCCTTCTGACCCTTTATCCTACTCTACAGGGAGCCCCAGTTTGCATCAGGACTGGAAGCACCTGCAAGAAAACTTTTTCCAGGATGCCAGATGTCTGATAGTAGGGGAAAAAAAAGAAAAAAACCCAACTCAGATACTTTCTTTTGAGGTGGAGAGGCTGCTGTCAAGTAAGGAACTAAATGCACAGAAGTTGCACCCAGCTTGTTCTGACAGAAAAGACTGTCATATCAACTAGGAAACAAGACAAGTCTAGATCTGGAGGCAAACAGGCAAAAGGAGGAGGTGGCTGCAGCAAGACTTTGAGGGCTTGAATCTGTTGCATTTGTAGTGGCAAACTGGTTTGTAGACCTCAAGAAAAACAAACAAAAAACCCGAAATAAAACAAACAATGTAAATTGACTTCTGAAAACATTTATCTAGTCCCTATTTGTTTCTTTGTGTATCATTATGACCCTTAAAATTTCCAAACTAAGTTTTGGTGACTTAACCAAAGGTTTATGATGTCAGGAGGATCTGCGTTCACATTTTCTGTGTGAAATGTGGAATGCTAGACCTGGGCTTTTTTATCTGAGGATATTCAGCAGAAGGCTTCCACTGTGTGCACATGATGAAGTTTGCCAAGCAGTGATATAAAACCATGAAGGAACTCAGGCAAAAGTCCAATCACCCAGCAGCTTCTCAGCCCTCTGCTGTATCTGAAGCTCCAGTGTGACTTCCATTGCTCCTAGTTAATGTCAGTGCTATCTGTACCTAGAATTCAGGTCTGCGGCATATGCACAGACTCATTTCTCTATACCTACAAAACTTTAATTTCAGGAGAGTGAGCGGGGATGCAGCTCTGTATTTTGCATCAACAGCAAAATTCCAGCCACTGAATAAGGTAACAGTCTGTCACACTTCAAGGCCTGAAAGATCCTAGACACATTCCACAATTTATAGAGGTAACACATTCCTGAATGCAGCACGTTACAGATGCTACAGCACACACAGCATCGAAGAGAGGAAGCATTCTGATTTCTTATATCCTTTCCACTGTGAAAGGCAGGTAAGGATTTTTGTTCCTTTTGTCTCCTCATGCAGAAAAGGCATCAATTTAAATAGCTCCAACTTCACAGTATTTTGTGACAGTTAATATTAGAAAGTTACAAGCATTGAAGCTGATTACTGAGTGTGCGGCTCCCAGTCCTGAACCACATACCAGCTCTGTAACCATATACTTTGTGCTCCTTCCTGACCAGAATTTTAATAAACTATCTACAGCAATTCTACTTTTCCAAACAAGTCTGTTGCCAAAGCAAGCCACATTGTCTTTTAAGACAATGTTTACAGAATAATACTGACATTACATGTTCAGTGGTTTGACATCATGAAATATACTGAAAGTTGACCTCAGATTCTGTTTGTTTGAAATGTTTTAAAATAGAAAAAGCATCTGTGCAGGCTTGATGTCCACAAGATATCATGATTATAAAACCCAAGAAGTATAGTATTTCTAATTAATAGTCCACTTTCTCAAACTTGTATTTCTAAGAAATGCTCTTTGCAATTCCGTACATTGCCTCTAAAGGGGAGGTATACAAAGAGAAGACAGGAGAGATTTGGAATCAGAATAAAACATAAAAAATATCAAGTTGCTAGCTGTTGCATATTTTAAGAGAAGTCCTCAACATATGTTGTATCTAGAGAAACACACCCTTGAAAACCTGGAAAATAAGAAAATAAAGGAACAGAGTAATAAATCTGTCCTGAATACACGCGGATACCCATGTTATTGAGTAGAAATACGTCAAATTACACATCCTTGAGTTGAAACTTTATAAACTCGGTATTACTGGCAGTCGATGAAATATCTTTTAAGGATTAGAGTACACAAGAGTAACGGTGTGACCAGTTCAAGTCTGTGCATCAGTGCAACTTCTGTGCATGCTAGTGTTAAAATGATTATAGCCTTTCCAGGCGTCATGGGAATATTTTTGTAAAGTATGTCTTCAGTCTTTTGGTCCCTACAGAGCATTGTACAATATGATAAAAACACTTTTTCTTTTTTTTTTTTTAATGCAAGCAATGCTGTTATTGCTGTGCAGAAATCTGTTCCCTTCAGCTAAATCACTCTCACTACACATCTTCAAAAGAGGTGGATACTACTCCCTGCATCATTCAGATGAGGAAACTGAGAAACTGTGCAGCTTCTCGGAATTAGGGAATGAGTGTTACAGAAATAACAGCCAGATCTGGGTTTCCTGAGCTTCCAAATATGTTCACCATCCACAGGACTTTTGTCTCAGGGGCAAAATGTTTTTACACATGGACACATTTTGAGACTGAGCACAAGAAAGTGCATGAGTATGGTACCCTGACTCATGTTGTCACAACAGGAGACGTATGAGGCAAGTGACAGAATTCATCCAACTAAGTATGTATAAGGGAAAAATAAGAAAAAGGATTCTTCCTTAAGTTTGTGTTTTCATTCTTTCTGACTGTTGTTTCTTTCCCAAATATGTGCCTTTGAAATCAACAGTTTATGAATTCGGGATTTTTTCTTGGTGGTGATTTTATTGTTGTTGTTAGAAAATATTATTTCTATATGTATAGTCTTCCTTGCAATATCTCCTTAATTTCTTGGTCTGTTTTCCATTTTTCACATGAAGCAGTGAACAGACACAAACATGCCAGCCTTGTGGCACAGTCTTACAGCCAGGCCCGTGCACTAGTGACTTATGTCCAACCTTTATAGTATGGAAAGCCTATCATGGCAACACAGGTGAAAATAAAGCAGTTGAAACATCTCTAAGTAATCTGATCAAGAGACAGCATAGCACAATATGGTGTATTAAAAACATTCCTTGCATATTAAAAAACAGATTGATGTGGTGCCATGGGGAAAGTCATCAGTTAAATGATGGAGAAGGTGAGGATTAATAAGAGAATTAAGAAACTGGTGGCCTGCAGCAGTAAGTGACATGCTCTACTTTACATTGCATTCCCCCACATTTTGAAAAGCCATGTCACACCTAACCATACTAACAAGAAGAGATTGTTCCTGTGGCTTGCTACAGTGCTGTTCTAAGCACATGGAGAAGCAGAGTACTCAGAGGATTATCATTCCTGCCAACGGAAGGAATTCCTGCTCTACTTCCACAGCAGAGTCTTACCAGATGAGCATGTCAAATATACTGCTTTCTAATCTGAACTTGCCTATTATTTTCAAAGGAAGAACGAAGACATCTTGTGGATCTTAGTGATTCTTTTGGAGAATAGAGAGGGGGAAAAAAAGTCCAGCTGATGTTCTCACTGCTCTGACAGTCTGTTTGATTTTCCTTCAAACACAAAGCGAGTCCTTGATCTGCCTTTCTGCCAGCAGTATTGGTCCTGAACCCATAATCCACTGCAAGAAGTACAGTGGGAATTGAGGAGGTGCTTCCACAGTTGTACAAACAGACAGTGCCCAAAAGCTGGTGCAATTGCAACATTAGTCTGCAGCTACACCCTGCCTCCTTTCCCCTTAGCGATGCCAATAGAGCAGCACACAGCCTACATAGCCACCTATACTGCAAAAAGAAACATGATCTTGTAGGCTGCTGGTAACTGATCACTTACGTTTAGAAACACTAAGGATACTAAGGACTGCATTAAGCAAGGGGAAAAAATAACCATCTGTTTTAATGAAACTTTAGTGTACTTTATAAATGTCTTCCTTTGGAATCAGAAGATTTTTGTGTGAATGAAGTCCAAAAGGAGAAGAACATCGCTAAGTCTGTCCTATTTCTCTCCCAGCAGTGACGTGCCTGCTGTTTCTTAGAAATTACACATCTAACAGAACTGAAGCCACACTGACTACATGGACTGCATACCTTCCTGGATTTCTCATGTTGTTTGGGCAGGCTAAGAGCCTGTCTTTGTGTGTGGCAATCCATAAAATGGCCTCACTGGGTTTTCTCTAAGTAAGAGAAATTCATCAAAGCACATCTTAAATTACTTATTATGGCATCATCTTGGGCTAAAATGAGAGCCCACATCAGGAAAGAAGCTGTAAGGGATGGGAAGGCGTGGGAACTGAAAGATGACACATGGTAAGAGATACCATGTGCCTAAAGAGAAACTGCTATTTCAGTTTTACAAGATCTAGCCTGCTTGGTATACCCTAACAAGCATCACGGAGAGCTTGTTTAGGGTGTGTGCAAACCAACTGGGGGATCACAGGGACTACAATAGAACAGCAGCTGACACAGCAATGTGACTAAAATGCATTGCAACTCTACTTAGCTCTGTAGATAGACACATAACTAATGGTTACTTGCAAATTATTTTAGCCTTGTTTTATTCAAAGACAAATAAAGATGCTAGATGCACAAATGATCCTTATGTTCAATTAGATTAGGGATTTTAATTCCTTAGATTCCTGAAAACTCCTCACTAGACTTGCTTGGTATTTCCATGGGAGCAGTACAAGGCTTCCTTTATCAGTTACAAGAATCCTTCCTGCCTGCCAATCTGTAATAGGCTCAGTTTTGATTTTCTCTTTGCCATTTCAAAAATAAAAAAATATAAAAACAAAGCAAACAAACAAAAAAAAGCTTACCCACTGGAAGCGAGCAGTATTAAAAAGCATCCTAGGCAATTTTATTGTACTTTGTACAAGATGATGTTCTGACAGTAGATTTTAAGATCTTTTATCTAAAGCCTCATAATAATTGTCACTGACCCAACTTAAAAGCTAGTGAAAACAAAAGACCTTGATTTTCAACAATCACGTAAGGAACAGTAAATAACACTTCAGTTTCTTAACTGCTACCTTTCCATTACTGATGTTCAAATTCATTAAGGTGCTACAGTTTGTATTTTTTATGTAAAGTAAAAATGTTTCTTGTGACGAAGAGAGACAAATGCTTTTTACATTTCTTATCTCAGGAGATGCTTGAAGAGTCTTGTAATTATCCTGTGCTTTCTAATGCTGTAGCTCATTTCTGATCTGGTATTTTATTTCAGCATAGGACTACAGAGCAAGTGGACCCCAGCTGAGTTTTACAGTACCTGTGGAGCAGGCTGATACTGCCACCTTGGGGAGGACTTTTTCCTCGTTTTGAGGAGCCCATGCAAGTGGCATATAAATCAGATTGATTTTTTCCCGTCATACCCTCCCAGGAAGACAACATTTTAAAATCCTCTGCCCATGCTGTTGTAAGACCTTCCAGATGTGTTCCAACTTGGATTGTATTACATTCACAATAACACTGGAAAGAAATGCTTTCTTTTTATTTAAGTTTGTTCAGCCAAGTTTTAGAGCTCATTCAGGTAGCGCCTCATTTACACTACTCTTAATTTTACAGCCATCTTGCCATTATAAAAGCCCTGTTCTGCATCCAGCTCTGCAACCTGTATTTTGCATACAATACTCTCCTGCTTCTGGCACTCTAGTTTTTTAGGTAGTCTAAATCCTTGCCCATGCCAGCCTAAATTACCTAGTTGGATGCCACTGCTAGGACATATACGACCTCAGATGTCATGAGGACATTACTGTGCAAAGCAACAGTCCAATGAAAAACACAGAGCTAGACTGGCAATTTAACCAAAGTCAGGATCCATAATTTTATGAGACTGACCTACCCTCTTGCTTTGCAACTGAGTGACTCCTCATCCAGTCTTCTTTGAGTTTGTATTCACCAGCACAAGAAGGACCTTGCCATACACTTTACATAAAAATGTGCCTTGAGACACAAAGGCTGTGCACAGCACAGAGCTCTAAGGCAGTGGGAACCATGAGAAGTTGCCTCAGGCACACACACAACAGAGGGAAAGATTTAATGTCTGACTTCTCACTAGAACAGGCAGGCTCATGAGCACTTGTCTATGTGCTCTTAAAAACATCCAGTAACAAAGTCTTTTACACAGCCACCTTTACCCAAGTAACACAAACAATGAACTCACTGATGACGAACTATGTGAATTTACATGAGGAGCTCCTACCTTCTGCCAAGCACTGGTTGTGCTTGTGGCTCCATAGCAGGAGACAATGGGCTCCTAGAGGAACTGCAGCCCCCTTTCACTGCTGTGGCCGGCAGGAACAGCCCTGGTACTGTGGTAAACCAACATTTACAGGCTCCCACATAGAGCTACAACTCGGATGACAATGTCTCCAGCAGGACTGGGCTCTGGAAAGCACATTCCCCTCTTCCTGCCACCACATACAGCTTACATACCAGATTTGTGTTCTTACTGTAATGACATGTCTTAATACCCTTGGAGTAAACGTGTGCCTGCACCCCCTGGGATTTACGGTCGGAGAGATGGATGATCCTTGCAAACAGACAGGACTGGCTAATCCATTCTTCCATTCTATAACTAGAACCTGGTCATTAAAGCACAAATTTGCATTTATTTTCTAACCGGTTACTTGCCCACTTGTGGAAAATTGTCTAAAAAGCAAGCGGTAAGTCCTTTCTGGACAATCTTTTATCTCTGGTTTTATTGCTACTATAGCATGGCAAATAACAATGCTTGCAAGAGAAATTTATTAGGCTAACAGCCAACAGCTAATGCACGTGACTGGCGGTTCTGTTTTCTTCCTGGTTCACAAATAATTTCTGTATTTTAATATATTTGTTATTATTTTAATCTATCTTTGTTAACCAAACATCTTTCTACCTGCAAATTATTTACACTGCGCTATGAAAATATTGCAATTAATAATTCATTGCAGTAACAAAAGAGAGTGCATTTGCTCTTCCCATGCATATATGAAGATGCATTCAAGAACATGCAATACAAAGGAATCCTACTACCACCCTTATCACCTGTATGTTTAACTGCTGGTGGAATTCAAGTAACTTTTAAAAATATCAACATCATACAGTCACTTAAGTGATTTCAAAAGCAGTATTTGCAGCAAAGTTACAAAAATTCAGCAGTGCCAATTACTGACCAAACATATGCAATTGAATGAGGATCTATCAGTAATAGATTAACCAGATTAATGTGTACGTAACAGTCTCAGCGTGGTACGGCACTGCTGTTAGTTTCAAAGTTCACATATTAACTACTTTTTACACTGCACATGAGGTTTATGAATGAAGTCCGAATGAAAGAAGAATTTAAGGGAAAATAAGGTAAGTGACACAACATGAAATTAATCTAAGTATTTAAGCGTAGACTGCTTACAGGGAAAAAATCCCAAATCTTTGATTGCGATTTAAAAAAGGAATGGACAAATCCATGTCCACTACTTCCTATTATTATGTTACAAAGTATACAATGCATATCTAGACTGCTGGATAACTGAAGACAACCGTTTCATAAGATGTCTTTCTTAAAAGGGAATTGATCATTGAAAAATCCACAAAAACCTCACTGTGAATTTAATAAGGAAGATTATAATGTACTTATTCAATGCTGCCTGTAACAAAATTAGTATATTACTTGCTCTTGCATCTTTGGTGTTGTACTGAAGTTATTTCCAAAATTTGATTTAGGCATGGAATTAATATGAGAGAGAAAGCTTAAATTGCACAGCAAAAATCTAAATAAATTAATCATAGGAAACCCCAGTCTAAAATTATGCATGATCTCGCTAAGAGTACCCAAACACAGTATCTTAACAAAAAGACCCCCAAATTCTTTCTGAAGTTCACGTATCACAGAAATTTAAACTCCACTATTTGCCACTATGGTTTTAACTTCTGAAATATGTCTCAATTTATTTAAATAGCAAGTTTTCCTGTTAGATTATTAGCATACACCAAAACCCCTTCAGATACTGGGTTACAGAAAAGCACAAAGAGAATGAGAGACCTTGTTTATGAACAATCAGAGTAACTGGAAACAATACCAAGCCAACTCCCCTCTCTATCCACCAGTCTGTGCTTTTCTTTTCCACTAACTGTGCTAGTAAGTTGGTTTTGTATACATTTCCAAAATCTCATTTTCATGAGATTGGCTATTTCAGCTCTTCTTCTTATTTTTTTTATTGACATATTTATCTGCATCAGAAAGCCCTTTCAGACTACTGTCTATTTCAACGTCAGTGGTAGCTGATGAAAGACGTATTTTAAGCTGTTCTCTGCTGCAAAAAAGTGCTGCTCCCTTAAAACCTACTTCTCCTTGATTATTCATTTCTTTTTCCTAAAACAACTAAATATTTACATCCTGAAACACTGTCACTTAATAACAGCAGTACCTATTTGTCAACATTCTCTTCTTCCTTCCCTAGTTTGCCTCCTTTTCCTAACCTACTACTCTCCCAGAATGGCAACGGTGTTTTCCACAGTTGTTTCCCAAATCCTCCCTCCTCTGTTGCCTCTCCTTACCTCTGTTTTGATTCTTCCTAAAACTCTTTTCACATTTCAGGCAGGGAAAAACACTCAAAAGATTGAATATTGGAAATTCTTTCCTCTTTTTTTCCCCCCCGAAGTTATCTAAAGCACATTATGTTATTTGTACCAGGTGACAGGTTTCCGGATAAAAGCAGACAATGGCAGACAGCAATGAGATGACCATCAACCTTGTTGTCCTTGGAAAAACTCAGACTGGCAAAAGTGCTGCTGGGAACAGCCTGTTGGGCAGCTCAGACTTTGAGAGCCGTCTCTCCCCCAGCTCTGTGACTCCGTGCTGCAGCCTCGGACGCAGCTGCCGCATTTTGGGGCTCCTACGGAGAAATGGCTGTGAGACAGCTCTCCGTGTTCGAGTACTGGACACCCCAAGCTACCCCCACAGTGCTCTGAGCAAAGAGCACGTGAGAGATGCGGTGAGAGCAGCCCTGGCTCACCACTTCGGGGAGGAAGGCCTGCACTTGGCTCTCTTGGTCCTGAGGGCAGACCTGCCTCTGTGCCCAGATGAAAGCGATGAAACAGTTCAGCTCATCCAGGTAACCGAAAAATAAACAGAAGTCTCTGCCCTAATGGCAGCTCTTTCATCTTCAGGTGACAATAGCTATGGAAGAGTTGACTGCCAAAGTCAAATACTTTTTTTCCAACTTTGCCTAATGAATTAAGAGTGGATGGTATGAATTTCAGAACAAAGATTATAATTGATTTTGAGTCCTCAGCAAATCAAAGCTCTATCCTCTCTTTCTGAAACTGAAAACCCAAGACCTTCAGGCATCTTAAGGCAAAATTTTGTATGCATTTAGAATTTTTCATCCCTAGTGCTTAAAACAGATCAACCACTATCAAAACACCAGGTCTTTTTAACACCCCACTTATCTTGGAAATAGACAGTCATCCTTTAAAGTAGTTTTATACACCTTAGCATTTACGTTACAGAGCCAAGATAACTGTAGAGAGTCTTTTATCACTAAGGTAGGTTTCTTGTCATACACAGAAGTTAGCAGGATTGCACCGAAGTTGTAATTCCATTTACACCTGTGAATTAAAGCCCAGCCTCTCTTATTCCTATTAAAATATTCTATACTTACTGGAAGAAAAGCAGCTTGTTCTCTCCACTCTCCTCCATCAGATAATTTACAAAAGTTGAAGACAAACTCTCTGGCCCATTACTTAGGGTGATGTATTTGATTTGTGTTTTTCCTGAATTGCTGAAAATAGTTCAGTTTTATGGATCACAGCTGGAACTGAAGTTGGTGTTTCACAGAAATTCATCATTTATTTTTTCAACAAAAAGTGATCCGGTGTTTTTCAAAAAATATTTTTCAAAGAGCTGTAAACAGCGTAGCAATATAGATTCGTGGTAACTACTGACTCCAAACTAATGTGTGACATGGCTATGCAACCATTTTTCCTTATTTACATGAACATTTTTTAACTGGAGACATTCTTTTAGCATATGTAGTCAGGGAACAGTGAACTGCATGACCACAAATTTCCACTGAAAGTGGATGTCAATGTCTCGGAAAGGTGAAAAAAGACCCAGAAATTTCAGCAACTTTGATAGCATGAACTGGATTACTGCCAGGGAAAAAAAAAAAAAACATACATGTAACTGGTCTGTTAATGTACTAAGTATATGAAATGGGAGTGGGGAAAAGAAATAAGAGATAACTAGTTAAGATTTGCTTTTCATTACAGGAACTTCTGGGTCCCACATGGAAGGATTTCACTGCAGTTCTACTTACTCATGCAGACAAGGCAGAAGAGGCTGGATACAGTGAGGAAACATACTTGCACAATGCCTCAAGTACCCTGTTGTCACTTTTGAGCTCAGTACAGCATAAATACATTTTCCTAGACAACCACAACAGCATAATTAAAGAGGAAAGAAATATTGTCTTAAGAAAGCTCTTGAATTTTACACAAAAAAATAATTATCAAGTCCTACTTAAACACAGCAAGGAATAAAATCAGCTTTCAGGTGCTCATTTGTCTATATTCTAATAGAAATAAAAGAGTAAAAAAAAAAATTGGAAAACTCCACATCCATACCAAATACCTTTGAACACACAATTAGAAATACCTCTATATTATCAAACTACTTGCTTTTCATAGAGTACCTCACACTACTGCATCCAAAATCCTAGCTTCAATCACAAAATCAGAAGCAGCTAGTGCTCCAAAATCATGTTCCTAAAGTGTATGTAGTCACATATGAGACTTTGCACTACACCAGACTGTACATTCCACTTCACACAGAACACAGATCTGGAACAATAAAAAAGTAAAAAATGCAGTTCAGACTGTAAGGGAGCCTCTTTGCCCAATTCTTCAAGCTTTCAGAAGTTCCTCTGAATTCAGTTTCCTCTGAACTTCCATTTCTAAAAAGAGCTCTGTGGTACTAAAAGCTAAGATTTATCTATCATAAAAGTGTTTCCCTACCATGATTCAAGATTAGTTATAACTGAGTTCTTGAATGACAAGGATTTTGTTTAATAAGACATTATTGGATATGCAGTTTACAAGCCAGATAAAATGGCTTCCATGTGCTTAATGCTATTCAGCACATTTAAAAGAATTAATTACTATTGCTTATTCCCAGATGCATGAAAAACTAACAGTTTACAGGCACAAACAAAACTCATTCAAAAAGGAAATCTGTTCATCTCCTCTTTACGCATGTTCCTTTTAATTTTATATCATTGTCATTTTGTTTTCTCTCCACTTACTGGATGAAGTTCAAAGCTTGCAAAGTTTAGAAAGGCTTACATTTTTTTTTATTTCAGTAGTTAAAATAGCATTTACTGTTTCAATGGTTAGACAGTAATAATTTATTATTATGTATCAAAATATCTGAAGTATCTCTAAATAGCTACTTAAAAGGCTTATTATAAATTGATCCAAAATATTTATTTCCATATTACTGAAAGTAAGGAATTAAAATAATTAATTTGAGGCTAACAGCCTAGCAACATGACTATTTGTACAACATTACTATGAAATAATTGTAACTGTAAAAACTGAAGAAGCTATTTCTGTTAAAACTAAAGCACTTTTTGTATAAAATATCATTGCATAAAAGCACATTTAAAAAACCCCAAAAAATCAATTCATTTTATACCTGTTTGAGCACTGGAAAAGGATTTTTTTTTGTTTGGTTGGTTTTTGGGTTTTCTTGGGGGTTGCTCTTTTGGGTTTTGGGGTTTTTTTTTTTACTTTTTGATTAGCTCTAAGAATCTATTTGTTATTAATTATTTCTTAGTCCTACCTTTTGTTTGGAAGGATATACTTAGGTGGACTAGATAAAGAACTATTCTAGCAAAGTGGCAGCTTTGATATTAATGAAATTATAAAATTCATTAATATTATTTCTGGGGACATGAAAGTATGTCCACTTGTACATCTTGGGGCATAAACCACCATAGTTTAATCTTCTAGTTACAACTGACTGCAGACTACAGAGAGAACACAGGCAAGAACAAAGGTGCAGAAGCTTATGATACATCTGAAAACTGCTTGGAAAAAAAGGAGAAAAACTATTACAAAGTGACTAGAAGAATAAAGACAATTGTTGTCTTCAATAACCAATTGCTAGTCCTGCAATTAGCACACAAGGAACACGGCAGAATGTTTCCCTTATTTCCTTTAGCTCTTGCTAAATAGAAGCTCTACACCTTCAAGCTGTCCAGAAAATTTACTTGCCTGCCTGTGGTCCCACCACAAACAAGCCTTGACAATTAAGTTATGAGCACTGAGTGGTTAATAACTGCTGACAACACACAACCTCAAGGACAATAAGCATAGCGAATGAGTAAATTGTCAAAACGTTGGAGAAATAACATATTCTGGAAAAGAAGTCAAACAAAACAGGTCTTAGCCATGCATTTCATGTTTTTTATTTTGCTTGCATCACTTTCCATTTCCATATCTGTAAAAGTTTCTAATAACCATTTATTTATTTATTTAATTCCGCTGTTTGCCATGGTCTCTGCCCTGCAGACCCCTTTCCCTTTCACTTCAAATGGAACTCCTTTGTATGTAGCAACACACTGGTCATTGGTATGAAGATCAGGTTGGATTTGCTCCCAAATCTTCTTCTTTGGATTAAGTTCCTTCTCAGGATCTCCTGTTTCAAAACAAAAAACAACCTCATAGCACATAACTCAGAGCAAGAGTTCTATGTACTTACACGTCTGTGACAGCCCACATGTGACTACACACTTTTAAGGGAAAAAGCCACCAACATTCCTTTTGGTTCTCAAAATGAAAACTTTGATTTTAATTAGGAATTGTCAAGGAAATGTCTCCAGAACCTCTGTGAAAATGAGGATCTTTCAAAGTAAAAAGTTTGCATCAGACAACAAGCACTGTCAAAAGGAAGAAATGAAACCATTGCTGTTAGTTTATCCTATAGACCAAAAGAATACCCAAGAATTAAGTACATATGGACCACAGAAGCACACTGCTCACCAGACAGGTTTGTCACCATCTTAAGTTTAGAAATTAATGATGCTTTCATAAGCAATTAAGTGCATTTAGCTGATGCGGTTACAGTTGAGGAATACTGAACATAGACAAGAATAGTCCAGAGGTAGAATACCGACATATAATTTTAGCCCCAAGTTTCAACACTGTTCTGTTATGTTTTGTACTGTTTGATGACAAGCTCTGGTGTCCAAAACAATTTAAATACATTAATTACTTAAATAATTACACTACTAAATAAAAATTATGACATGTTTAGAGCTAATTGTGCATTTTCGTAAAAATAAATTAGCTTCATGCTCAGGATCATGAACAAAGGCAAATTTGGATTTAAACCACAATGAATGCATACAAACTAATAAAATCATTAAACAGAATGTCAAGTGATCCATTGTACATTTTCCTTCCCCTCCTCAAGTATAAAAAGCAGATTTTTTTTTTTGCAGTAAGAAAAGCTCCTGACTTTTATTATAAAAAACACGCTTTGGATGTCAATAAGTTTCTTTGGAATCCTGTGTCAAGCTCCCTTGGGATCTGTGGTGAGCTCATATTAGATTAGCATAGGCACCAATTTTAAATACTACCAGAGCTTTAGGCTGTGCATTTTCCTATGCCTTCTCCTTACTGCATTCCTTCTTCCCAGAAAATATTCTTTAGAAGAGTTTCTATAAATAAAATAAATTGAAGCTTTTAATGGTTTAATCAGCTTTCCACTCTCTTAACCAAAAATGGGCCAAATAAGAAGTCCCAAATTTTGTTAAACACGTCATTCCATCTTGCAGATTTGATATTACAAAAAAAATTTCATAATAGGCAAGAAACTTCTCCACTTTGTAACAGCTCAACAACTACTGAAGGAATAGATCTCAGCACAGCAAGGGGCAAAAGGACGCGGTGATGTGTGATGTGTGACTTTACTTAGTGCCACTCACCCCACAGTGGATCGTAACCATGCAGCTGAAGGAAAGCATCCATACACTCAAGCTTTGATTAAAGAAACCTGCTAACTACAGGCTAACCACCGCACTCCAGCCTTACCACTTTTTAATCTTTTAAAGAGATAGCAATTTACTAAATTGCTAGCGATTCTTCACCAGAATGATAATTTAATTATATAATATAAGTAACAGATTTTTGGTTCCTGTGGCATCAAAGCATCTGATACTGCTATCAGAAAAGAGATTTCACAGTTAGCTGTGAAATCTTCAAGTATTATTGCTGTCTTAAGGCAATTACTGTGTAGAAGGTTATAGAATTTACACACACATGATAGAACAATTCTTCTACAGTTTAAAAATTAGACCTTTTCCAGTGAAAGTGGATAAAAAATTGATAAAGTTCTTAATGCAAAAAAGGCCCAAGAGATCTTGAAGATTCATGCACTGGAGTACAAAACAGTTAAAAATTCCACTGAGGGCAAAGACATCAAATAAACAAACAAAACAGAACTGTACTCCAGGCAACAGCATTCCTTATCAAATCACCCCTCTAGAACACTCAAGATAGTTCCAGGTAAACACTCCAGTTGCTACAGAAAAAAATTTAACTGGTTTAAGACAAGATACCATTTGTTTACTTTGACTAAAACGACCAAGGAAAACTAGTCTGTATCTCATGAATACATTGTATGGTGGAGAGAGAAGACTTAAAAATAACTCAATTCCAAGCTGCTTGATAGACAGCTGTGTGCATTTTAGAGTTGCTTTATTGTTGCTGGTGGTGCTTCTGTTGCTTCACAGACCTTCATACTTCATACTTAAATAAGACCCAGCTGTCCTTTCTATTTTAACTTCAAGGACTCCAACTGAATCTTTATGCTTTACGATTACTTTTTAAAACAAAAAATTGATCAGAATATACATGGTTACAATTAAGCAGTGAAATTAAATGACATCTGACACAACAAGGAGTCTATCCTCCGGGTAACAGCACCAGGCAAGTGCCAGATGGTCTTCGAGGACAGAGCAGCAGCTAAGAAGCAGAAGGTTTTAACACAAAAAAGGTGAGTAGAAGATAGATGTTCGACCCTGTTAAAAACTGAGAAACAGTTTTCCAGTCTCCCAGCGAGTTTCCCCCATCTTAGTTTACAACAGCAACATTGGAAAGACAAGTACCCTACAAATAAATTTACAGAAGCAGATGTCACCATGATTTTGTAGGTCTCCATCTACCAATGCTCTTTTTTGCATCTTCCTACTCAAGACAGTGAAATCACAAGTCTTAGAATTCTTTGAAATAAGTTTTATGTAAGAAGAATATAGATCACCCCACTTCGTACTATTAAGCATTAGGCAAATTTTCAAAGTCAATGATTAGCTTTGATCGCATACCTACAAAATTTTCCAAGCAGCTTTTCATGAAGTATTAGAAAACAGTGCCACATTTCAGACTATGGTCTACAGCCCTGGATATATACACCTTGCAAAGGGGTTGTAAAAACCTTCATTTGGCACTTATCAGAGCTCCATGTCTTTGGCTCCCCACCAGAAGGAAACTGATATAATGCACACAAAACCTTGTGTCACTGGCTGCAAGTCATAACTTCAGAACTAGAACAACTTACACACCACCTTTAGCTTATTCTGTGTCTTTTAAGGAGCAAAATGTCAACACGGTGTCTGCATACCGTAACACCTGGCAATAATTTTAGAACAAATACTTCTATAACTGATTTGTTCTAAAAAAAGCTTTCTGCCACTGTAAAAAATCCAAACAACTGGAGTCAAATAGTTCAATTATTTTGACAGAACTCACTTCATTAGCCATGTGCAAGAACAGATATACTGGTGAACAGAAAATAGTGCTAATACCAGCTCTCACATTTTCAAATGCCAGGTATACAAAGCTACTTGAGATCTAAATTTGGAGGAAGGCTGTATCTTAGACAAAAGCAAACAAAAAAAGACCCTCAACCTGGGCATAAGGCGTTTTTCAGGGGTGAACTTGTACGTAATTTTGCAGGGCTTATGCACTGGAAGTGTTTATTCTACAACACGATGCCCTCTGGCACACCCATTTCCACAGCAACAGAAAGCAGTGTGAGTGTATTCTTGCAGGTAACAAAGGTCCAACATTTAATCCATCTTTACTAACTATATGTGATAATGACTAGATGCTCTGAGTGAGTATTCCCTCAATTTAGTCAATGCAACTGCTGAAGCATTTAAGATTTCAGTATAGCTTACCAATTCTGCATCTCAACTAGCAAGCTTAGTATATTTTTAATACAGGAAAATAAAACTGAAAAAAAAATGCTGCCAGACTGATTTCCTTTTTAAACACAGTATTATTTCAAAGTATTTTCAACTGGAGCATTAAATCACAGCAAGCTGAGCTACTTTTCTGTTTCATAAAGCACGTAGATAAAGCATTGCTTCCTTTATCATATTCTAACCAAAATATATCTTTTTTTTAAAGCATCACAATTCCAATCTTTAGAAGTATAAAAAAAATATATGTACATACATATGTATTTCTGAAAGGTATTTCATGCAAATATGTTTAAGCATAGAGCTTGCCAAGAGGTTCATAAATCAAAACTCTGCTGTACAGCTAAAAATTGTCAGAAGTGCAATATTTTAAAAAGGTTAACATGGTTCTATGCAGAAAATAAAGTTACGCCATTTTCTCACATATGAAAGCCAATTTTTGAACAACAAATTCATCTTGAGGATGAATACTTCATTGATAAATGCACACACATACACCTTCACACAGTATGGGAAATATTGGGAGCTGGACTCCTTTTTTTCAAGTTAAAGTGATGGAGCAATCCTGACCAGTAGAGCACTGTTCATCAAGACCTCTGTGATCCACATAACAGCTGACTCAAGTAGATCTGGGCTTGGGCTGTGCTGCACAAATTCCTAAATTCCTAGGGTGCAGGATAAACCTAGGCAGCTGATTGTAAGAGAGGAGCCCGCAGGCAGCTCCCATGTGGCAGCAGCAACTGAGCCACCTGCGTGTCCTCACCTTTATGGAACAGGCCAGCACCAAGTGCTCACACAAAGTGCCTTTATGACTGACAGCTGCAATGAGTACAAAAATACACCAATAACTGAAAAAATGGAAAGGGAAGAAACTCTCCTTATGGACAGGGAGTGCACAGCATGCTGCAGGTGCATTCCCAGTATCTGGGCAATGTAAGATTATTTATACTACTCTCTCTTTTCAGACTCAGCTCTAATAAACAGCATTTTAAATGACACTTTAGAGAGTCTGAGTATCTTTTTTACTCGGATCATACTGAACCAGCACTTCCTGATGAAAATACACATAACCATTTTAAGAATAACAAAATAAGAATGCTAACAAATACAGCAACAGAAGAAGCTGATCTGACTGTATCCCTTTCAGACTGAGAATAATGAACTGGCATTTGGGTAGGAGGGAAGCATTCATCAACATGACAAATCTATGATGCTTTGAGTTCCCAATATGCAGTCAAAAATTACTCATTTTCACAGAGGTGGAAGAAATGGAAAAATGGATGAAAAATCATCTTTTGATAAACTTTAAATTTGGTTAAATTCTTATTTATATTCTGAAAAAATATGGATTTGTCGACTTAATTAAGTGGGAAAAAGTCCAATGTCTCTCTTTGGAAGCCCAAAAAGACATTTTGTCCCAGACAAACTAACAAAAAAAATCCTGGTGTTTTGAATACTATGAGCTCCTCTCACGAACAGGAGACTTCCACCCCCTTCTATCCTCTCCATCCCTTCTTCCTCAAAAAAAAAAAAAAAATTACCCAAAGTTCTGACACTTTCATTTCAGGGAGGAGCTGGAATTAGGAATTTAATACTTCATCACTTACACTGAGACACTGTGAAAGATGCTTTAAATTTGCTCGTCGTAATTTGCCAAGTGCAAATATGTTCATCCATATATTTCAAAGCTGAAATACTTACTGAGACTTAAAGGAATGGGTTATTTTACATTAAAGTTCTATACAACTTTATCAAGTTACAATTTTTGGACAGATGATAAAGTATTTTCAATCCTTTATTTACACGATATTAGCATGTTAATAAAAAAATTATAGAACCAATCCAGAAAATTTCAACAAAAAACCCAACCAACTTTAAAAAAAGCTGTTTTATGTGCTTCAATGCTGAGGTCACCTTGGCATATCTGATTCCATTATTTTTCCAAATACCTACCAGGAAAACCTTCAAAAGTGATTCTGTCCCCAGGTACTGCTCCAGGTGGGGGAGCCAGAATTTCCACTTTTTCTGGGGAGCTGGCACACATCACCATTGCTTGAGACACTACTCCTCTCATCTTTGCAGGCTTCAAGTTACAGAGTAGTACTGCCATCCGATTCTGCATCTTGGGGGAGGAAAAGAGAAGGATGTGAGTACTTAAAACGCCACGTGGTTTTGGGGACCGCCATTATTCCATTATAACGCAAGAATTACAGTGATGAGATCTTACCATGACAAGCGAAGCGTAAGAGAAGCATGCAGCAGCAGATTTACAATTTTAATGCCAGTAACATAACAATTAAACCCCTTAAGAGCTGGCCAGTGAATAAGGGATTAAATGCTGAAATGTGACATATTTATGTGACATATGCAATTCAGAAATCTAAACACCAGGCAAGGCAATTAATTTGCATTCCGTCTTTATTCATTACAGACCACCACTTTAGCCCACTTCCAATATAGCACCCCTAACCAAACAATTTCTATTTAATGATGATAATACTAAAAATAACAGCAACAAAACCCGTCTACAAATTAGGCTCATAGGGAAAAGTTTCAAACTGTATCCTGGAAGCTTAGAGGTCTTTTACATAATGAGCTCACTTGAATCTTAAATTCTATCTTAGTTAACCCAAACGCCTTGAGTTTTTTTTCAACCACTGAAAATGGCTGTATATACTGTACACTGAATTTGTTAGAGCAAACCCGAAAAACTACGTTTCTCCATTTGTTGTTTTATTTTAATGAAAGCAACAATAGTAAACCAGAGAAAATATACTTTGTTCAGAAAAACTGCCACACTTTAGACTCTAAAACAAACCACATTTTCAAACTGAATAAAAATTAAACCCTGAACATTCTTAAGAGACAAAGCAAGGATGTCTTATTCCCATGCTACCAGTGCACAGTATATATATGTATTTCATATTTCTAGATTTTGGTCTTCGTGCATCACTATACAAACTTTGAACAAAACCTGCAGGATTAATATTAATAAAACTCATATGATCAACTATTTCATATACTGCCTATTTTCCAAGGAGAACACTTTAAAAAGCAAAAATATAATTAGCCAAAATGAAGCAGTTGATAAGGAAAAGTTGATCTTGCGTAAGTTTCAAGACAGTCCATTGACTGAAAATTTCTCAAGTAATTGCTATGGAAAAAAGTAGCCCAAAACACAAAAAAGGGTTGTAACATGTCAGTGGCTAAAGTGCAAGTTGTAGCAGTATCTAGCACTGAATAACAATTACTGAATGGAATGCTAATTACTGGGTGGACAACACAAGGATCTAGAAAGAAAAGATTTCAAGGCATTTAAGTGGAAGAAAAAGTTTCTGCTACAAAAATCAGAGCATATCGTTTGTAACAGATGTAAGTGTAATGTATCCTCTTGTAAGAGGATACACTGGTTGTAGAATAGCGTTTCTGGAGGATGATGGTGGCCTTTTCTCTTCTTGTTAAGTTTAAGATACATTCCCTGCATTCCTGTTCTTCACTTCTGATCACTGACATGAGGTTCTCTTACGTTAAAGAGGATTTCAGGAGGTGACAAAAAGCGACACTGGGGAATTGCCTGAATTCCAGGAACAATTGCCTGAAACAGGTATTGATACTAGGAACACACCGACAGGCACCTCAAAAAGCCAAATGCAGTGGCAGAAAAGCGGTCAATTCCTTTTGACATTTCAGAAATTTTCCCAATTGTCCCCAGCTGCCAAAAGAGCTCAGCAATGGCATGGCCCACCCCATGCCAAGATCTTTCCATATCCCTGTTCACGACAATAGAGGGTGCAACTTCTGACGTGGCTTCACCACCATGTGAACAAAACCACAGCATTTCACATATAAAGTGGGCACGCCAGAAGTTTTCACACCCATAAATAACTTGCACTGCATACTGAAATGTTAGTGAAGATACATACTGTGCTTCTTAACCAAAAGTAAAATCAGATGATACAAATACTACAGCCTCAAACACTGCTAAATTACCACATCAAACACCAAAATCATGAACAGCTGAATTTTTTGTGAAGAAATTTATGGCTATGGTCCTTGATCTGATGTATATATTTTTATTTCAATATATGGCAGTAGACAAATGCCAGGCCTTCACATTTTTGAACACTTCAAAAAACACAAAAAGATGGAAGCTTGCCCCTAAGAATTTACTGTCTTAATACAGACTTGCCAAAACCAAAACCAGACACGCAAACAAATTGTTCTCAAAGAACGTGCAAGGATGATCCCTAATTCTCTGTTAATGAGTACTTCAGATTATTTTTCCACTCAAAAAGAAGGTTAAAGAGAAAAGACTCCTGCTGCCATTTCATTCAATATACTTCATGTTTGTAAGTCTATTTAGAATGGCTTTTAAGATGTTTTCTTCTACATGCTTCCTTGAAAGCAGAGGGCTAAAAGCAAGCAAGTTGAGATTTTGCCCACTGCAAATCCAGTGGACACCATCAGGCGATCAGTGCAGAATAGTTACTGTATTCAGTCTCTTGTTTTATTTATTTTTTTTTGGGTTCAGTAACTTTCCATAGCATAAAAACAACAATCACAATTTTAATTGCTTCCTATGCTTGCAGTCTTACCATGGGGACACTGTGCAAATAAGGATTGAAAAGACATTTAAGAAAGTGGAGCTTTTTCCAGACTAAGATCAATTCTTTCATGATCCATTCTGCAGTTACTCTACACAAAACTGTTTTAAATGCCAAGTCTGCATTGGAATTTAGGAGCAGCCTTTAGTCAATTCCTCTCACCCCTCTAAAAGAGGTGTGAAAGGAAAACTGAATCTTGAAGTCTCAGGTTGTTCAAAGGCATCCATAAACCATCTGTGTCAGACACCAAAGTGTATCAACTAAAAGAAGCATGAAGTCAGATTCTATTCTGCACAAGGAAGTAAAAATATGCATTTTGTATTCCACTGTCATTTAAGCTATTCATTGCCAGCTAAGTTGAATTTACATGCTCTCTGCTTTACTTCATGCCAAGTATTTCAACAGGCTATAAAAGAGAATTGGAAGGCAAAGCTTTCAAAAGTTTGGATCATACCAAAAAAGTTACTATGATTTCTCTACTCCATAGTAGGAAACACAAAGGAAGAGTAACATCTGTTTAGTTTAGGAGTCCAGCGTGTACCGATGGCAGAGGAATTGGAGTAAGATCCCAGGATAGAAGCACTGCAATCAGAAACTGATTTGGGGTAAGGGTACTTCTCTGGTTCCTGGCAAATGTTGTTAAGCATTACTTCCATCTGCATTTTATTTTTGTTTTCATGACTGTACAAATCTTTTAGCAGAATGAAAACATATCCTATAAACAGATGAGTGCCTTAAGATACTTTAGGAAAGGAAAAGCTATCAGTAAATAATTTTGTCAATACCTTATCCAGAGGAACATGTTTCACTAAACCACTGACAACCGTCCTTGGGCTTGCTTCACCAACATCCACTTGTTCAACATACAAAGTGTCTGCATCTGGATGCTTTTCAGCAGTAATAATGCAGCCAACACGAAGATCCAGACGAGAAACATCTACAGGTTTTGCATCACTACTTCCAGCAGCTGGCTGCTGTTTCTTCTCCTTCTTTTCCCCTATTAAAGAACATTTTGTTCATGAAATAAACATTAAAAAAATCATAACTAATGTATATGGCTACTGCAAGGGAAAAACAAGCTACAGCTCAGAAATAAGCATAAATTCCGTGCAAAATACAAAAGAAGACTAGAGAGTTAGCACCTCTGTTACCAGTTTCCAGTGGTGAACCATCATACTCCGTTCAATTTACATCATTACCTCAACTAACTACCACCTCCTGTTCATAAAGTCACCCTGAATTTAAGTGCATGTGTGTAAGTGACATACATACTCTGACAAAGGCCACATCAATAAGCCTGGCAGTCCCATTTCAACACTTAGCAATTACCAGTAAGCCTTGCATTGGTGTTTCACCAGCAAAAGGAAACTAGGGAATCACAGTCCATCAGGTTATGAGTGCTTATCAGCATTGTACACAGCCAGGAGCTGTGAACTCACTGCAACTGCACTGTCACAGCTGCAATGCAACCCAGAAGATGACCTTAGCCAACATTCCTCACTTCCCAAACACAACAGTGCATGAAAATGCTCATGGCTTACGAGGTTCCCCTCGTGTGGTGTCTTTAACCCACGACCATCACCCATACAGACTGTATAGTATAAAACAACACTGAAGCAACACTCCTCACACTCAGCTGCTTATTTAGATCATAGAATCATAAAATATGCAATATTCCTTTCAAGATGAGCAAGTTACACCCAGTTTGTAGATAAGACTGTTTTGTTCAGGAGACATTCAAGACTTGTTTAACAGCTATGATCTCTGAGAGATTAAGAAATGTCCAAGATGCGCTTACTTTAAATTAGCATATTCAGTTATTCTTTCATCCAAGATAACTTACATATTAATGTAAACTAAACTCCTTTAGGGAGCAAAAAAGGAAAAGTGGACACAACATGCAATTTGATTCGTCATTGTTGTGATTATGACCAGGTTTTTTTAATGTAATTGACAATTAGATTAATAAAATCAGTCATATATACAATAATATAAGAGAAAGTGGAAAAAAAATCCCAATCAAAATAGTTAACATATAATATCTAAGATAATTTGAAAGACCTGCTAAGTTTATCCTTGGTATCATTCCACACTGCTCTCCATGACATTTCTCTACAAGAGAAATGATGTCTTTCATCAAAAGAGAACACAGCAAATGTGTACATGGTGTACATATACAGATACCTAGAAAATATCCATTTCAATGCTACAGGCTAAGGAGAAAAATGGCCAGTGTCAGAGTCAGTCCAGAATTAATATTCAGAGAAATCACACAGATGAGGTTTGCAAGTAGAACAAAGAATATGAGAATAACCAGAGAGGAAACAGATGACATAGGGACAGAAAGCAAAGGGATTTGAGATACTCCATCTTTTAATCAATTTCTAGACTTAAAACCAAATTTTACATACTGGTTACTTCAACTGTTAAATACAATACCTACAAAAGATGTTGAACTCCACAGAAACAGCCTGTGCAGGGCTACTATTTAATGTTTGTGCTATACTTCACCAGAAGGCAAAAGTCAAACATTGCCTTCCACATGAGATGAGCTCAGTTGGTCAGAGCATGGTGCTAATAACACCGTATTTGTGGGTTCAATCCCTCTATGAGCCACTCCCTTAAGAGGTGGACCTGATGATCCTTGTGGCTCTCTTTCAACTCAGAATACTCTGTGATCTGCGTTTGTCTGACTGAATTTAAGCTACTCGTATTGTACGTCCCCTCATCATACACAGAAAGTTTTATTTTTCCTTACCAACTGAATACTTGCTCTGTAGCCACTGAATACTTGAGGGAAGCACTTAATTGCCTGATATAACATGTGGCCTCTGCTTTTGTATTTACACCTCTGTGAAATATTAATGTGTCAAAGGCTGCAATACATCAAAAAACATGAAATAGCTTATATGTCTCTGTACAGCTCAGCAGAAAAACAAGATAGACAGTGCACTATCATAATATCCAAATTCTGAAAATCTGCACAAATCTATTAATAGCAAATTAGTAATAATCTGCATAAGAAAATGATTGCAAAACATAGGTTTAAGTTACAAGATACAATTGCACAAAACTACAGATGTCCAACAGACATGCCTTGTTTTTTGGTGGTGGCGGTTTTTTAAATGAGGAAGTGCAGTCACATTAAACAGAATTTGGCATGTATCCCGTGCAAGGAAGAATCTGTAGCTTACCTGACAGCCTTCATTAGCTTCAAGTACTTTCAAGATGTAAGAGCTAGTACGACTCTTCCTACTGTAGCTGTATGAAAGCTTTTCTTTGTGCTCAAAATCACGCAAAAAGCACTTGCATAAATTAAATACCTCAACTGTCTATCACAAATTAGAAAAGTGAAGTACCTTTTTTTTCTACTTTTTCCTTCTTTTTCTTTTCTTCATCTTCACCTTTAGTTTGGTCTTTGGAACCAGAAGATGCTGTAACTGCTGTGGGTTGTGGAACATCCTCTGAAAACGAAGCTGTAGAAAGGGTTGTACCAGGAGGAACTGCGACCTGCTTCACTAAAATCAAAACCACAGAAGTTAGGGGCAGTACCAGAACTTCGAACACTGACATTTTTAAGTGTTCAACATAAATGAAAAAGCAGAGAGAACTGAAAATTTTGCTTAATATAGTAAACCACAACTGCTAAGTAGTGAACCACATTACAAAACATATTTCAGAACTCAATCTATATATGATTATTATGATAAATTAAAACAAAGTGTTCAACTACACATTTTTTAAATGGGAAAAAGTGCTAAATACAAGAAAATATATAAGCAAACACCATCTCTTTTTGTACTTGATTTCAACATCTAGTTATTTTTTCTACTATTTCTCCTTTGTTTAGTTTCAGTTTATAGCTACTAGCTCTTGTCACACTGGAGACTAGCCCATAAATGAGTTATGCATAACATAATTTTTATATTGTATTCAGATTATCCCTCAGCTCTTATGATTAAACTTCAGAAACTGAGCCTGAATAAACACGAAATTACCTGCAGCCCTAACATGATCTCCTGATTTCTCACTTCCCCTCCCCAGATTCTCCACATTACCTTCAACAGCTCTTTTTTAAACTGCTTATACAGAATTCTGGACATTGCACTATCAATCTCACCAAATGAAAATTACAAGAATCACCTCTCATCTACATTCTGCTCTTCAAGAATCTCATCAAGGTTTTTAACCCAGTAATTGTACTGGGTAAGCATCATCACTGCACTAGACACTATCTTCAAGGCTCCCCTCCCCAGGGAAGGATAGATTAGATGATTTTCTGAAGTTCCTTTCAATCCAGGCTGTTCTATGATTAAGGACTGATAAATCCTTCTGGTGACACCATTACAGAATTCTCCATTCTGCATATATGTTTTGTTTTGCATTTCAGATATTTATTAACTTTCCTGAAGAGTTGCACTTGGAATGGAATCGTAAGTTCAGAACACATTGTTTCTAAATTTACATTACCACAGCTTTCTTTGTAAGTCCCTGACCATCTGTACTTTGCACTATGGCTTGATTTTTCCATAGTCATTTTTCAGTCATGCTAGATTAAATACTCAAAGTAGAAAGAAGAGTTAGACATGCAGCAATTTCTACAGTATTACAAGGAGTCACTGTCATCAGTGAGGTTCAGGGCTTATTACAAAAGGCACTGAACAAAAGAATATAAAGAACTAGTTTCATTAAGTTTGATATATGGATCTGCCAGGCCTGCAGCTTATTAAAATTTAGGAATCAAGTAACTTGTTATAAGCATGGAACCCAGGAAAATCCAGAATTTGTAAGAAATACCATAGAGTCACATACAGAAGGATAAAAATCAAGAAGAATTAAGATAGTTTTGTGCTAACTACATCTATGTTGTATGAGAATAGCACTTTTTTTCCCCACCTCCATTTCGAATTTCGGCCTGAATCAGCTCCTGTTTCAGCCCTTCAATTTCTTTCTTCAGTTTAGCATTTTCTACACGAAGCTTCTTCTCTTCTCTGAGAGATGCTTGCAAGACTAGAGTTGACACATTAAAAAAACCCAGGTTTCAGTAACTAGCATTCATCACTTTGGACAAAGAAGTTTGTTTTTAAAGAAAAGTGAAACACGGTAAGCCAAATAGCACAAAAGTGAAAACTTTCAAGGAGTATATAATCAGAAATATAGGAATTATTTTCTTTATGGTTGAAATATAGCCATTTTTACAATACTTATATAACCAAGTTGCCTCTCAATATATTATCTTCTCGGTCCCCTAAACAGAAGCACAAGAAAAAACTCCAGGAAACCTACAGAAAAACCTTGAAGATGTTTGTAATACAGAGCACCTTGATTCGCTGATATGGTTAAGTACAAAATATCAAAGCTGAAAGTATGATACACTTGAGAGAATGACATAGTTGTGAAAAAGCAATCATAAATTCAGGATAATGTATAGTCTCGTATTCTTTCCAACTCCCTTACTCCCTCCAAATGGACTCATGTCCTGTCCAATTTCCATAATTTGTTTGTGTCAATAATTCCTCCTCATCCATACCTCTTCTATTTCAGAATAAGCAGCTTCAAAAAGAAAAAAAAAAAAACCACCAAAACTCCCACAAACCACAGGACAGTGAAGTGGTGCTACTATTACAAGGTTTATCTTGGAGAACTTGAAACACACATTACAGGCTGACAGCACCAAATATTCTCATTTTCTCCTATTTTCTAACCATCTGGTTAGTAGGTTTAGCATAAGATAGGTAAATCCTTACTGGCTTTTTCCTTGAGCAGAGCAACTTGTTGCTTGAGGTACTCAATAACTTGATCAGCCTCGGCACCCTTCTGCTCCAGTCGGTTCAGCACTGCATTGTTGGCTGCCATCTTTACCAAAAAACGGGATAAAAACCTAGACAAACAACAGACAGCCTAAAATTAATGACTTAATGCAATAACACTATTATCTCTTACCATATCAAGCAGTTCTCAAATCAGTTGCTGAATAAGAAAATTTGCTAAGTGAAAAGCTGGGCTCCCACCTCCTAACGCAAAGCCCAAACAAAAAGCAACACTAAACAGAATCTGATGTTTGACAGATGCTTTCAAGTATTTTGGAAGAAAACCTATTTTTCTTCCCAGCTGCAGAAAATATGTTCTTCCTTCATGAAACAGAAAAAAAAATAAATCTACCTTCTCAGAAAGAAAGGTATGAATATCTTAGGAGGGAGAAAGGAAATAAAAGGGAAAAGATTGGACAGGAAAACACTGTATCCTGGGCTTAACTAAAAAAATATATATTAAGTGTATATCAAATTTTATTGAGACTAAGAAAATAGAATCATCCCACAAAAATTTCCAAACTTTTCTAGTAAATTCTTTCACAATATAGTGAATACTTAATGCATTGTGGTTGTGCATATATTAAGAATTTACTGCTGTTGCACTTTTAATACTCAGATATCATGAGTATTTTTACTTATCTCAGACAAAAACAACTTTTATTACAGGTTTACACCTTCAGAGTTATTTTAGCACCAATTTTGATTGTTCGATTTTGCATCCTGAAATGGAAGGGTCAGCACACAGATAACAAAGAAGCAGGGAACACAAAAGACCAGCAAAGAGCACAAATAAATGCTGTCTAACCTTATTTTATGGTATTTACTGCTCACCAACGTTTCACTAATGTTCCAGAAAGTAGCTATGCCTTGTGTACAGCCTTTATTTCTTGAAAGCTGCCAAATCTGGCCTACCTTCCTTCTCGCCAACATTTGTGTCTAAACGCAAGAGCTCAAATAGTGGCAACAGAATGATGAAAAACAGTTACAGACACTCGTATCTACAGCAGATAGTGCTTTTTCCCTCCCACTCAGTATCTAAATACGGAAAGAATCTGTCCTAACAGCTGCCTCATCTGTAAATCAGGAAAACTGGTTACAGGTGGGAAGAAAAGATCTTTGCAAGCAACGGTGATTTAATTCCTGTGAGGTGGTTTAATTCCTGTGAATTTGTCCATCAACTGCAACAAAGAAAAGAATTGGTACGAAAATGGCAATCCAGGCACATGTATTGGCTCCTCAACTTTATCAAAATCCAAAAATGCCTTTTCTCATATCAAATTGGCAGAAAACTTCCTATTTTATTCCAAGACTATGATCTAAATCTGGTTTTAACATACAAATATTCCCTGTTGGGATATGCAACAAAAGTCACGCTAAAATAAAACAGATTAGAAATAACTGAAAGGTGAACAGATACAATCACACTCATGCTGGTGTTAACGTACTGCCTCTGCTGCATTCTAAGTATCAACACACATTTTATATCTGATCTTATGTTATAAATAACTCAAATCTCCACAGCAATATATCAAAATAAATAAATAAATAATAGTAAAAAAAAAACCAAACCAGAAAACAAATTACAATTATTCAGGAATAGTGTATTTAATAGGAACAGTGTATTTAAAAGTTCTCAAAGTAAAACTCACAAGGCCAGAGAGAGGCATAATAGTCAGATGATGTGTGGGGTATCTTGCAAATGTGATGCCTGAACCAACGTCCTGCCTTTGCAATGCAATACAATCAAAGTCTGTTTCACACACACTGTTTCACTTAAAGATGTGAGAGTATTACGGCCATCACACCTTCCACTCATCCACAATAGATTTTTCTTTTAAAAGAAAGAAACTCTCCTGGAGCAAAGAGCAGAGAAATCTCTCCAAGACAACTAAATTAATTTTTATATTCAAATTAATCTCTGCTAACAAGAAAATAATTTTGTTCTCATGGGCAGACTGAAAACAGAGAGTTTTAAAAAGGAAAACAGCGATTCCAATAAGTTACTAATTAAGATGTCAAATGGAAACAGACATAAAACTATTATGGCACAACACAGCATAATACAAAGCCTGGGATATTACTGTCTGCATACCAGTAAGATTTCTTGCAAGCTACAAATTCTCTCAGGGGAACACAATACTTACAGTGGAAACTTTGCCAACAACAACAGAAATGCTACTAAAACTTCAAAGTGAATAGAATTGGTACATTTTATAGATTTTAGCCAAGTTGGCTAATGAACTGAAGATCTGGAAATGAAGTTACATGATTACAATTTTCCCATTTGTCAAATAAATTTCTGTAAAGCTAGTATTGTAACAATAACACAAAGGAATAGGTATTTCCGATGCTAAATATAAAAAGGCAACAGGCTGAAGTGAATGCTGCACAAGCACAGGAACCCATACAGCAGAATGATAAAACTGTATCCAAAACAAGCACTTTAAAAAAAAAAGTAAGATCCACCCGTTATTATAGAATACAAAACACATTAAAAACATGAGAACCGCAACAATCAAAGGTCACAGTCAATTTTCTTTATTCTTTTTTTTTTTTTTTAACCTTTACCCTATCTCCTTTGCCCTCTGCTATCCTGACACCCTCACACAAAAAAATCCTAAAACAACCAACTCTTATTGGTGATACACAAACTAACAATTGGAAAGAAAACCAGAAATAATATAGCTTAAAAACCAGATCATGGCTCCATGCAGATACATTCTGACCTGTTTAGGAAAAAATATCCCAAAGGGAAACTGAAAGTAAAGTCACTTCACCTAATTGTGCCTAATGAGCTCCTTTCCCTTGTTTTGAAAAACAGGTATGGAGTAGCTACATTGAGACATTCTGAAAAGGTCCTTCTGAAGTTACCTGCTTGCTTACCTAAGGGAAACTATTTTATCTCAGACCTCTGAGGGCTGCTTGTTATTTGCTTGTTATTTGCAAGACACTCAGAACTGCTCCAAAACCCACCTGCTCCACTCCACGGAACTCAAGCTTGAAATGAAAGACTCAAGCTGTATAGTTACTCATCAGGTTACACATCAACACACGAAAGCTGTTTAACTTCTCATCATTCAACCTGCTGATTAAGAGAGTTGCCCATCTTTTTTTAAACTGAAAGCACTGCCTGCTGCCATCTTCTAAGTAGCTGCAGTACCCTCACAGGAGAAAATAGGCATTATCCTACTTTGTTGCTCAAAAACAAGTAGTATGCAAGTGTCCCCAAAGTGGCAAACTCTCTATAATAAATCAAGACTTCTCATATAGTACAAATTATTCCAAAATTTTAACATGTTTTACAAATACTGGTTCATCAACATTGGCCTCAACCTTAGAATCTATCCAAATCAAAAACTGAACACATAAAATACTCTAAAAACATAAACCTCGTCGTAGCTTACTCTTCGACATTAATATTCTCTATTGTTAAAAGCAAGAAAAAGCCAAAATCCCCACAAAATTTATGACAAAATCTAAAACTTAAACTCTAAAATTTAGTTTTGGAATCTATCCATAGTCTGAACATGGAATCAATTACTTTCCACTATTGAAAAAGCAATCATTAAATAGAAAAAAACAAACAAAACCACAAACAAACAAGCAAAATAAAAAGCAACACCTGAAACTGGAAAACAACTGACTCTTAAAGCCTAAAGCAATTAGCTCTGAGCATTCCTTTTTCCAGCTGGAAGTTTAAAAAGCTCAGTACTTTGAAGTTCTCAGCTTTTTCTTGCAATGCTTTGCTAATATCAACACACAAAGTAAGATTACAACTGCAGGAGATTTACCCACAAGTGCCTCGTCTCTTTTCTTCCTCTCCCACGTACACATTAATTCCTTCACAGTAAGAGGGTAAACTCTGACAGCTCATCACACCTGGGCAGCATTCTCCTCTGCACGGAGCTTTGCTCTCACCCATCACTGCTCCTTTGCTCTGTGCTTGCCATGGAGAAATCAAGTATTCCTCCGGCAAAGCTAATCCTATTCATCTTTAACAAAGAGCAGGTAACAACCACAAAATGGCCCAGGTGGCATTCCCTGCGAGGCACGTTTATGGTACGTTAATGAGCGGCTGCCAACCAAGACCTAAGATTTCATTTTCTCACCAGAGAATAAAAATAAAGACCTGCAAAAAGACATGCTGGCTTTCCAATTGAGATTATCTGTTCAAATTAAACACAACCAGTGTCTTATTCTAAAAGTTATCAACACCACAAAGGTAATTCCTCCAATGCTAATGAAAGTTCAATAATTTAAACTATATAAAAGTACTTAATGTTAATTCCTCTTCCTAAGCTTTTGGTCTTAAATCTTAAGCAGATGTCTAATTAAACTTTTTTTCTTCCTTTGTGAGATTGCGGCCAACTTGTATAGCAAAGTATTCTACCTTCTGTAAAAGACCAAGTACCAACAATCACTTTGCTTCTGCAAGAAGTGTGTTCAAAGCCTTCTGTCTGAGCATCTTTTCTGAGAACGATCATTTCTGGCAGACAATCTTACAAAAACCCATAAACATAACAGAACGTGCCAGCTGTTTGCCAGATTCTGCTTTCCTGTACTTTGCACTTCTATGAACTGTGAGGATACAGTGAAGCAGATTTGAGAATCTCACATCACACCTTTTTATTCTGCAAGGTAAGGAACAACAGCAGATCAAAACAGAAGAAAGCAGACTGGAAGCAAGTTTTCTCTGGCTGAACCAAAGCATCACTGCAATCAGGCAACTGTTGTAACTCATCCCACCTTTTCTCGTCTTGGAGAATTGAGATCCATGCTTTATAAATCAATTCTCTCTTAAAGGTTTCTCCTAACTACTGATCAAGTGTTCTAGACCTGATGCTGTCACCATCTCTGGCTAAGATTTAAAAGACCTCATTTGATGATTTCACATTTTTGGTGGAAAAACGTAAGGTCTAGTTTTCAAACCTCTGAAAATTTAAACTGTACAAAAAACCCCAAACCAAAACACAGGAGAGCTACAACTAATTCGTTTTGAGATCAAATCTTAGTTTTGACTTGATCATCCTCACACTTCACTCTAAGTAAAGCAAAGAAAATCAGCAGCAGTTCTCAATTTGTCTTAGGGAAGCAATGGCCCAAAACACTTCGTTACAAATTTCCAATTAAATAGTTCTATCACTAGGACATTATGGAAATCAGGTATATTTAATAAGTTTCATGCACTTGTACCTATCACTACCACAAAAGGTTACATATTTCAACGGTTTTATATCTGTTATACGTTGTAAAACACAATCATGTCTCTACTCCCGAATATTCCTTCTCAGGAAATGCAATTCTAAAAGATCATGTGATTCCAGGCTTCAATAGACAGAAAATAATCAGACTCACTTATTGGAAATGCAGGTTTTCCACAGTTTTATGTGTGGAAAATATAGTTCCTCAATAAAAAAGAAAAAATCCTCAATTAAAAAAAATAACTCCTCAATCAAAATAATAGTCAAATATGAAGCTGTTGACAAATAGTTTCAAAAAATGTTCCTTTTAAGCCCATATACAAATAGGCAAAGGTATCAATAATGACCATATAACATCGAGAAAGAAAACAGAAGTATTTTTAGTATTAGGTATTTTTGCATTGCATTGCTATCAAACCCATAGTTTCCTTGCTATAATGGAGCAAAAAAGACATAGTGCACTTACACTTAAATATCGTATCAAGCACATTTGAGGCATGTACATATCCGTTAAGATTTAACTACCAGCTCATCTGTCTTTCAGAATTAAGTTCATCGTTAGCTCTGTAAGGGAAGAATGTATGTTTCCTGAACAGCACGAAGTTCACACATCTTAAAATACGGTCCGAGGCCTTAAACAAATATGTGTAAATATTCAAAATGTAGATGCTCACCCAGGTCCTTTTCCACATACAGCTAGGAGACCTAGCAAAACATTTTTGGCAGAACAATGGCAAAAACTTGAAAAGCAACAGCAAATTTAAAAAAAAAAATACCCAGCCAAACAAAAAACCCACAAAACAAGAAGATTCCCCTGAAAAAATACAAACAAAAATCACCCCAAAAGAAACAAAAACAACCCATAAAAAATTTAAAAGTAAAAACTCCCCAACAATACAAAACAAAAAACCCACCAAAACAAAAAAAAACCCACCAAACCCAAACCACAACTCTATTTTTTTTTTTCAAAACCTGAGCAATATTGGTAGAGTGCAGTATAAAAAGTCAAAATCTAGAAATTATCAAATAAATCATCATGGAACCTGATTTTCGACTCTCAGTCCTAGACCAGAGATTCCCTGCCAGGTACTAGAAATTTGGGCACTATAAGAGATCAAATGAAATGTTAACCACTACCCTTTTATTTTTCTAGAAAACGAATGGTCTTTTTAATATGAGCAAAATGAAATTACAGCCTAAAATGTAAGTGTGTTACAAAGCGTGGCAGTACAGCCTTAGAGATTCATAATTGCAGAAAGACATAAGAACTCGTCTTCCTTTCTCCCCAAACTGTGATTGCTGTAACTGGGGCTTTAAACAGACAAACAACCTGATTTTTTTTTCTTTTAGCTCTTAAATACAATTTATTATGTATTCATTATCTATAAGCTTCCATGTAGTCAGTATTGAAAGCAATTGGCCAAGCACCAAATTAGCAGGCAAAGTTTCAAGTTTTTGCCGTACGTTATTTCAACTCACATCTTTGGCACTGAGAAAGTCAGAATAACTGCTTTGCAGGTTTTCAAACACCCAAAATGTCTAACACAGTCCATCCAAGTAGCAATGTCAGCTCTGTGGAATGATTTGCTAGCTCTGGAGACTACAGTCCAACCCTTCTGGCTGCCAGATAAATCAGGCTCAATCCCAGCTGCAGACAGGTCCTTTTAGTAGTCCTAAGAGCCTACCCCTCCCTATTTTAAAGGGCTGTAAATAGTAAAAACACAGAAAACTGAACTTTTTCATATTGAAAAACACTGCAGCATGAAAGAGATTTTTTTAAACATATGATGGAACATCACACAACAAAAGGCCCATCCACTGGTACCAATTTTGAGGCAACAAAAGTTACTTAGTAATGACTATTTTTAGACGTGAAGACAAGTCTGCCTTGAAAGGGAATGATGTACCAAAGTTACAAGGAAGTCGTAGCATTAATGAGACAGGCAAAAATCAAATCTATGAGAAGCAATGAATGAGGAAGTAAAGCACACATTACAACATATAGGGTAGAAGCATGAAGTTGACTGGCTTTATTTGCATTAAAATGGTGTCTTGGATCGATATGGTAGAAACTATTACAAACTCAATAGTCAAAAGTAAAAATAATTTTAGTATTTTGTTCAATTTGCATTTCAAGACTTTACTTGATGCCACATTGTATTAATTAACTCCATCATACCTTTACATGCTACAGCTGCAACACTGAAAAGGTTAAGAGTACTTGCAGTTTCATTGCCTTCCCTGATGTAAACTTGTGCTAAATGTCTGCTCAGGCAGAGGTTTCTACCAATGCTTTCCTCAGTCCAATTCTGAATCAACTTTGTGCTCTTTATCCCCTCTGAGCAGACACTCCAAGGACTAAACAAGGCAGAGACACGATTACCCTTAAGGAGTTTTGTCCAGGTTAAGACAGCAGTCAAGCATTTGGATGCGGTCTGTAACAAAATTTACACCTCAATTTATTGTTCTGAGCAGTCTGCCCGGTAATTGAACAGCCAAGGATGGCTCCCAACATGGCTCAGGGAATGCAATTTCTCTGCACCGCCTGACTGAAGTCTCACCAGGTTCCACACCCACTGCATCTGCCAGGTCCCTGCAAGTGCCGTGGAGATTCATCTGGCTGCGCTTTGTAGCGCAGGCTGCAGTTGAAGCAGCAGCTCACATGCCAAAACAGTTGGACAGCCTGATGCATTTTTCAGCAATGTTTATCTTTCGAATCCCACTGCACTAATATTTTAATAATGCTATCAAAATCTTTCAGTAAATGATCACCCCATGCACAAGAGATTCCCACAAGAAATCCCATGATGGAAAAGATGCAACACCCACAACACACTGCCTTGTTTCTTTGACTGTAATCACCGATTTCCAAACCCAAAATACATCCAGTTCTTTGGAACAGAAAGCTTACACCAAAAACTGACAGGTATTTTTGTGGGTTTTTTGTTCATTTTTTCTTTAATCTTGTTGGGTTTTTTAATATTTAAAAGCTTAAATTACCAAATCACATGTATCCAGTGGTCATATATAGACGTGTGTGCATACGCAAATAAAAATATATATATTAAAAAGTATTTGCTATCCATGTCTCAAAGTATTCCCATAAAACTTCCCTGACAGGTGATGAACTCTACAATTACAGACACACACACATGCCCATAAATTCAGAAATTTAAGAGGACTCAGCTGCATCTGGACAAGTCTGCAAGGTCAGCATATGCCACAGAAACTCAAAGAATCTGTACTGTGGTTCACCCTCTAGGGTTTTACTGGGAAAGTAAAGTGAAAGCTTTAGATTACTGTTGTAACTACAGAGTAAACTACTCATAAATCAGATGGAAGAATCAGAACTGCACTGAAATCTACCTGTTGATGCCAAGTAGAACAGCTTCTTAGGCATTTTATTGATTTTTGTAACTTTATCCTACAAAAAGTGAACATTAACACTACTTCCTTAATTTAGAGCAAGTACAGCAGTTATAGAAAGGAAAAGAAACAGCTGTTTACACTCTTTCCCTAAGAGAAGTCTCAGCTGAGAACAAAGATATATTTTTAAAATATCCCTCAAAAGCTAGTGTTTTTCTTTTGGGTCTGTCACAGCAATAAGGATAAAAATCCTTGCCAAAAACCCTAGCTGCTAAGAAGACACTTCAAAAATATCTCTTCCTGAGAAACTTGAAGTTTGGGAATAAGAATATCATTAAACAATGTATTTTATGTCTGCAATAGTCTGCAAAATAATGGTATTGATTAGGTAGTCCACAGGAATATTGATCCCCCTGTGCCATTTCAATTCCTAATGCTCTTAATATCTGAAACCTGTCTGCTAGTTATCTTACACAGTCCAAGTGTGTTAAAAAAGAACATTGAAATTTACTACTTTTACATTAATATCAGCTTTTCTACATGTAAAAGTAGTATCTTGTAGCACAGCTAAATGAAAACAGGATTTAACCATTCAATTAAAACAAGTGCTCAGGTTAAAAAATAACGGTTATTTACTCACAAAAGCACTGAGCAGACCTCATGCAGATGTATCAAGAAAGAATCGGTGTCCTCTAACTTCAGGCACATTAGCAACTGCTGGCATTTACTGAGGCAGAAACTTTAGGTGTTCTTTACGTGGGCCAAATAAAAGCTGAAGAAAAAACTGAAAATGTGCATGTTTGTGTGCACACGTCTGTGTGAAATCAATGTAAGAATAATAGCAAACATCTTTTAATGGGGAGCAACAAAGCTGTCAAACAAAACTTTCAGGGGAAGAGCAGTCCTTGATGAACTTTGAGCCTGCAGCTGCAGCACCTTATTTACACAGACAAAAACCCTCCCCTACACATCACAAATAATTGTACTTTCCAGCGCTGAATTTACTCACCCAATAGAATAGGATGATATTTTTAAAGAAAACCTATAAAGATTCTAACCCTGTGCAGAGAAAATTATTTGTTCAGCTGTGGAGTGAAAAGTCTAAATGAACTTTTGTATCGAAAGTGAGCTGACAACTAAACCTCAGCAGCCAGAAGCAGTTTCACGTTGCTTCAAAACCACGTGCCAGCAATATCTCCCACTTCTTTGTACTTGTATATAGTGAAAAGCACTTGAGGTTCACAGCTTTTAAAACTTCTGGGATGGAAATTATTTTCCCTCTTTAAATACTGATCTGTGCAGCAGGGGAAAGAAAATTCACAAAAGCAAACAAACTCCCTGTGCACTCATCTTGGACGTTGACAGGGCTGATGTCAGCTATTAAGACTGATAGTCTCTGACAGAAGAATCCTCCAAGCAGCTTTTGCGGAATAGCCATTTTTCATTTATGGATTCAAACTATAGAAACAAAAGAAGTTTTAAGACAAGTTGAGCTAAATTCTAATTTTGCTGTGTTCCAAATTCTTTTATTAAGAATCCAATCATTTTGAAACAACTACTTTCAATTAAAATATGTTGGTTTAACGTCTTCAGAAGTGCTAATTTGCAGGTAAGTTTTCAGCAAAATGCAAAGGAAAAACAAAAGATCTGTGTGTGCCTAGTTCTTGTGATGAGCATTATTTTATACAGGGCCATTTGGATGTGAAATTACTTACCCACTGAGATGCAGCAAGGGTAACTGAACCCTCAAGAAAAGATTAATTTCCCTGCGGGGCAATTCAGTGTCATATCCTAGTTGGCAACAGTGACTTCCTGAGTGTGTGACTGTTACCAATTACCAGAGCCCTTGACACAGAAGATTTCAAACCTTGCAGTAGGACTAGCACAGATGTGAACTTAGGGCCTTGCCTCCAGAGCAGCCGCCAGCAAGCCAAATGCAGTGCCTCTCTCGCATGCCATGCAGCAGCCCCTGCACTCCTGGGGGAACAGCAGTCCCCAGCTGACCCGGACAAATGAGCTGCTGAAATGATCTGTCCACTTATCTCGAGAGTCTGAAACAAGATGCCACTACAAAGCTGTATGTTAAACTGTAATTGAGAAACACTCTGGGATAGAAATCAGATCCAACAGCCATGGATAGTTTCCGAGAGAGGGTCCCAAAGTCAGAGACTAAGCTTTACACTATTAATTTGTACTCAGTTATGTTGGGAAAGCTCCTGATGAGAAGGAAATGGAAATAGAAGTCTTCCATAATAGGCAGTTTTATGCCAAAAGACTGAAGCAAATGACCCCAAGAAGACATGTGCTAACTTGAGGCAATTTTTGATGATGTTTAATGCATTACCAATCGCCAGGAATTCAATTTTCCCCTAATCCAGAATAGAATCTCTGTCAGCGTTTCAGAATTCTGAGAAAAGAATGAGTTCTACATGAATTGTGTTTAGCAGATGATGATTAAATACAGTACATGTTGCTTTCTAACATGAATGCTAGTTTAACCTTCCCTCTCTACAGTTCTGGAAGTCAAAGAACAGTTTCTAGGCTGTTAATTTATATCAAGTGGCATAAGAACTTAAGAATTGAGAGTGGTGAGGCACTGGTTGAGGTTGAGGCTGCCCAGAGATTTGCATCATAAGCAACTGTTCCCTAGAAAATCAACAGGAACCTGGCACACTGAATTTTGTAATCAAGAGTGACAGTGATTGCCATGCCTAAAACCAGTCATAACTGCTTAGAAATTTCTAATTGTACTGAACTTAAAAACATTTGCTAGAAGCACAGAGCATGCTCAGGTAAGGAACTTTTCCAATTTAAATACAAACACGGATATCTGGACAGTTTAGGAATACTCGAACACGGTGACCATCTCAAAACATTTGGAGCCATCATGCTACCCAAGCAAACTAGCACATTATTATTACGCCCAAAAAACCACTTTCCCTTGTTCCATCTATCAAATCTAGTTCAACTGACTGGAACCACAGGGCTGCATTTTCAGGAGGAAAATATCTTCTTGCAATGTGTTTCATGCTTGTTATGGATTTCATCACTAGAAAACTTCATGGCTCAAAGAGCATAAAGGCAACTAATGACTCAATCAATTAACACAATGGTACACCACAAAAACTACGGAGAACAACTTCTCACCTGGGAGTCTATTACCCTGCCACGCCTGTCTGCTCCAGTTTAAAGAAAAAAAAAAACTTCAAACTTCTAATTTCTCTAAAAAGCAAGTGTGAGAGATGCAGGATGGAATAAGGGAGAAGCAAGTCAGGAAAGGCCTGACCAGCCACATTTTATTATAGGCAAACTGCCTCAGCTGCTCAAGAGGCTGCCCAAGCAATGCTCATGTTGAACTCGTACATACTCAAGACCCCCTACAACTGGCACAGAGATTTGCCTTTGTTCAGATTCCCCTTTCCTGTCTCTCAACTTTTTCAAGACACTTCAAAGAAGATCAAAAAGCTTGAAAGAAGTGCAGTTGTTTAGGCTATAGAAGAGAAGATAAATGGGAGACCTGGTCTTGTTCTTCAAAGACAAAGCAAGTTGGTACGAGAATGGGACTAAACTGTTCACCAGGTCTGATGCAGACATGAAAAAGAAAGCAAGATTTAAGTTTTGGAAAACTTTCAAGTGAGAGTAATAGACTGAACAGGCTGCCTTTGGAGGCTGTGGAATATCCATCACTGGAAGGTTTTAAAAACAGGCTAGGCAAACATCTGTCAGAAGTGATTAAGTTATAATAGACGAGAAGATCTTTTGCTCCTCTTCTGCTAAGGTCTTTTTGTTACACCCAGTGTTAAAAAGCCAATCACATTTCTGTCTTTTACATGCCTGTGTTTTATTTAACTTTAAAAACTATGCAGTAAAACTTGCCCGTCTGTGATATTTCCACATATTCAAGTGTGTTTATTTAGGATAACATAATAGACATCAAAGATTTGCTAAGTGTGAAAGCAGGATAAAGAAAACACCTGTGAAGCAAAATACCAATGTATTAAATTTACACTCGCTCTGAATAAATTGACCTCTAACATCATAATGCAGATAGCACTGCATTTTTTTGTCCTCCAAGAGAAAAAATTCAACTCATGACTTACTGATCTGCAGTCACTTCAAGATTTTCCTGAAAGGATTTTTTTTTTTAAGGAAAGCACTTTTCCCCAAGCACAAAGAAATATAAAATTAAATATTACAAAATAATAATAGAAAAAAGACAGCAGAAGGCTGCTTTGAGAAGTATCCAAATCTTTTTTAAACTATATTAAATTATGAGTAAGGACGGCTTCCATCACATTGGAGGAAAAAAAGCCATCGGAGACCTTTTTCCTCCCCCTACTGTTTAATATTAACCATGGAAATGAAAAATAAACATTGATTTCCCCTCACTCCCAGCACGACAGGAAATTTAACAGCGGAAATGTTTCTTGGTAAAGGTAAGAACCATGCAGGTAAACTGTTCAGAAGAACACATGGGTTTCTGGGGGTCTCTGCTGGATTGACATCATATAACTCATTTCACTACAAGAAGCAAGAGGTGCTGTTTGCTTTGCTCACATCTGATGTTCCTACCAGCTGCCCTCCATGCTGACTCTTCGGTTTTATCTATGTTGTCTCGTATTTGATCTTCTTTACGTTTTAGGTAACACTCCCTTACAAGAGACAAACATGAATTAAAAGCTGTGACATAAAGCAATCATAATCAGGAAAGTTAAACAATGTTATGGTGGATTCCAGATTTGTCTTTCTGCATACTTGACCAATCCTTCTAATGACAACAGTTTTACGTTATTTTTATTATATAGGTATTTCCCAAGTATGTTCATGGGGACTTGTAAAGTAGGTGGGATTTGCAGACACACAAGAACACAATTCTTCTTTTCATTCTTGGTCTAGGCAGGTCTTGGATAACATTTATCTCCTATTTTGCATCTCAATATGTGTTTTTTTCTTGTCAAGAATCCACAAGTTCAAGATCCACTCTTCAGTCTGATGTCAAGCTTTTTCAGAGTAACCTGACATCCATAAAATTATTTATTCTACTTTAATGAGGAAAGGGCAGGGAAGCTGAGAAACTGATAGGATTAAGAAAAATCCATAGACTGTTTAGCCCTCCTTTGATAAAGAGGCCCTAGGTTAACTTGCCACTGTTAAATCCATACTAAACTAGTTATAACAATGTCAAAGCTATATCATCATACCTTTCTACATTACACTTGTTTTTCAGACAGTTTTCCCACTCCAATATGCTTCATTATCAAAAGCATCATGTCTTCAAGGCTCTGAGCAACTCGAGTCCTATTATTCCAATCTGCTGGACTATTTTAAGACTTGCACAAATTTTTTTTAGCAAATATCCTTTTTCATTTGATACCATTTTCCCCACACAATCCACTGCTTTCAGTCTGGAGAATGAGTTGTTTCCTTCTCCCTTTGCATTTAAAGGTATAAAAGAAACATATACACCTATAGCAATGTACAGAAAACATGCCTATAGTTGCAAGAGGAAAGAGACATTCCAGAGCACAAATTTGCTGAAGATAGTTTTATGAATCATTTTTGCCTTCAACATCTTGCACCTTCAGGATTCAGTGCTGCTAAAACATCAAAGCAACTCACAAGTATATTGCTTAAAGTTCTCATAAGTCAAAATTACTTCAACAAGAATATACTGTTAATGTGTGATAGGGTGGAGAGAATATATCATGATGAAGCTGTATTGATAAGCAATGATGCTTGAGGCTATCTACAAATACACAATGCCCCCCTCCCCCCCGCAAAAATAAAGTAAAAAAACCCCAAAACTAAAACCCCCACTTCACTGGCCATTTGTCAAAGTTCTTTCTGTTACTCATGTCTAAGGCCTTATACCTTTTAGCAATATCCAGTATTAAAACCTCAGGTTTAAGACTTTGGTTTTGCTTAATTTTATAGAATTTGGGCTTCCTTTCCAACAGGTCCGCCAAAGGGTGTAATAAAATTTAAACGTAACTGGAGGATAATACAACAAGTGAACAATAAGGACATACCAGACTAGGATGCTATATTTAACCCTACTGCCTCACCTTACTGCAGATTTCATGTAAGCATCCTGAATCCCAGAACTATTTGTGAAAAGCAATGACTTCCCTTAAAAAAAAATTTAAATCTCTGAGTTAAAGAAACAAGAAGAACAAGAAATGCAAGTATTACTTAGTTTGCAGTAGTAGTGTCTTTATTTTGCCAGCTGCCAAACCCAGCTCAAAACCACTTACTGACGACCCTCAGGTATAACACTACCTGATATGTACAGTACTGATATATATGGATTTAATACTGAGATGCACCCCATACATACAGTGCTTCAGGAACGTTGCCATATGCTGGGGAGCTGTGGACTGGCAACATAGCCATAAGCTCATCCCTGTTGATCCAATGCACACATCCCTGCACGGAACGTGTGCTGTACATTAAACCCTGTAAGCATCTCTGCTGAGGATGGACCAAATACTGGGTGAAACTGGTTTTCACTCAAGGCTATGCAAAAGTATAACGAACGTTATACAATTAACCAAAAGTGAGGCAGCATCTACTTTTCCGTAAGTAATAGCAAAGCTAGGTGGATACTCCGTGCACGTACTTTCTAGGCCAATACAGCATCTTCTTGCACAGCCCACCACCCTACGCCGCTTCCAAACCCTCATTCCCGTGGCAGGGCCGGATAAAGGAACACCGCTTAGAGATGAACCACTTCACGTGCGGGCGCGTCCTCCGCGCAAAGCGCGGGATCTGAATTTGCAATGCCGCCCTACAGATACAGAGCCCTGCGATAAAATCCCTTCTGTGGATCCAACCACGACCGCAACACCGCTTCCCGCAGCTCGCGGCTCGGACCCTGTCCCTCCGCCGCGGGGTGCTGCCCTCGCAAGGGCGNAGCGCGGAGAGGGGCAGTGAGAGCGGGGAGAGGGCAGAGCCCGCCCGGCCGAGCCCGCGGCCCCGCCGGGACACTCACATGAACCGAGGAGCCGCCGCCGCTGCCCGCCCGGGAAGAAGGACCCGCTGCCGGGGCTGCTCCTGCGAGCGCCTGAGATTTGTAGGCAGGCGCCCCGGAAAGCCTCGCTCGCCTCAGCAAGCACAGGGCAGAGGCGCCCAACGCGTCGTTCCCGGAGCACTGGAAGAGCACGCACACACAGGGGGGAAGCGTGTTAAAATCTCCCTCTCTTTTTTTTTTTTTTTTTTTTTTTTGTTTTTTTTNACTGGCCATTTGTCAAAGTTCTTTCTGTTACTCATGTCTAAGGCCTTATACCTTTTAGCAATATCCAGTATTAAAAACCTCAGGTTTAAGACTTTGGTTTTGCTTAATTTTATAGAATTTGGGCTTCCTTTCCAACAGGTCCGCCAAAGGGTGTAATAAAATTTAAACGTAACTGGAGGATAATACAACAAGTGAACAATAAGGACATACCAGACTAGGATGCTATATTTAACCCTACTGCCTCACCTTACTGCAGATTTCATGTAAGCATCCTGAATCCCAGAACTATTTGTGAAAAGCAATGACTTCCCTTAAAAAAAAATTTAAATCTCTGAGTTAAAGAAACAGGAAGAACAACAAATGCAAGTATTACTTAGTTTGCAGTAGTAGTGTCTTTATTTTGCCAGCTGCCAAACCCAGCTCAAAACCACTTACTGACGACCCTCAGGTATAACACTACCTGATATGTACAGTACTGATATATATGGATTTAATACTGAGATGCACCCCATACATACAGTGCTTCAGGAACGTTGCCATATGCTGGGGAGCTGTGGACTGGCAACATAGCCATAAGCTCATCCCTGTTGATCCAATGCACACATCCCTGCACGGAACGTGTGCTGTACATTAAACCCTGTAAGCATCTCTGCTGAGGATGGACCAAATACTGGGTGAAACTGGTTTTCACTCAAGGCTATGCAAAAGTATAAGGAACGTTATACAATTAACCAAAAGTGAGGCAGCATCTACTTTTCCGTAAGTAATAGCAAAGCTAGGTGGATACTCCGTGCACGTACTTTCTAGGCCAATACAGCATCTTCTTGCACAGCCCACCACCCTACGCCGCTTCCAAACCCTCATTCCCGTGGCAGGGCCGGATAAAGGAACACCGCTTAGAGATGAACCACTTCACGTGCGGGCGCGTCCTCCGCGCAAAGCGCGGGATCTGAATTTGCAATGCCGCCCTACAGATACAGAGCCCTGCGATAAAATCCCTTCTGTGGATCCAACCACGACCGCAACACCGCTTCCCGCAGCTCGCGGCTCGGACCCTGTCCCTCCGCCGCGGGGTGCTGCCCTCGCAAGGGCGGCCTCGCTGCGACCAGCGCCACGGGGCACCCCCGCTCCGCCCGACCCGCGCTGCGCCGGCGGCTCGAGGCGAACCAGCGGGAGCAAGTCAGCGGGGCNTACACAGGGGGGGAAGCGTGTTAAACTCTCCCTCTCTTTTTTTTGTTTTGTTTGTTCTGTTGGTTTCTTTTATTTTTGTTTTCTAATAACCCGAACAAAAAGGACGCTCAGGCACTGTGTAGGTCGGCCCTACGGTCCTACAGCGAGCAGCTGGCGGGGCTGAGTGACGTCACTGAGGGGGCGGGGCGGCGGCGCTCGCGCAGGTACCGGCGGTCCCTTTGCCTTTCCTCTTTCCCGTTCCCTTGCCTGTCCCTGTCTCCGTCTCTGTCCCGCTCCTCCATCCTTATCCTCTTCCCCATCCCTATCCCCTTCCTCCATCCCTATCCTCTCCCCCTTCCCTGTTCCCATCCCTTTCCTCCATCCCTATCCTCTCCCTCCATCCCTATCCTCTCCCCCTTCCCTGTTCCCATCCCTTTCCTCCATCCCTATCCCCTTCCTCCATCCCTATCCTCTCCCCCTTCCCTGTTCCCATCCCTTTCCTCCATCCCTATCCCCTTCCTCCATCCCTATCCTCTCCCCCTTCCCTGNTTCACCCCCTGCCACCATCCTCTGCCCCATCCCCATTCCTTTTCCCCTCCCCTTCCCCGTACCCCTCTCTTTGCCCGGGGGGTCTCTGGCCAGTGGCTCTGCAGCAGCACAGGGTTTATCAGGGTCCCTTGCATTTCTAGGAATCATTTAGAGAACCGGCTAAAAGTGGTTTCTCTTGTGCCGGGTTTAGTTCCCGAACAGACAAACCCCATTTTAGGTGTTTGTGTGAGGACCTAAATTAGATAAATCGAACGGTGACAAACCCCATTTTAGCTCTTTTTTAGGACACTGATGCAGCAGAATTCAACTTTTCTTCAGTACCTATTCTGCGTTTTAATAAACTTTGTGAAATCACTCAGTTTCAGGGTTTTTTGTGATGTAGCAACACTAGTTAGAATTGTATATTCTATTTCAGTTATTTTATGAAATTAATAATTACTGTAGTTGCAGCAGGAATATTTTAAGATTTAAGAGTGCAGTTATTTTGTGAAAGAATTTCTTCTTATGAAATGCCCTCCTTTGTTTAACATACCATGATTTAGTGAAAAATTGTAAGTATAGGATGTTTAGGCAACCTGCACTCCTGAAATTGCTTTCAATTGCTTTGAAAATAATTCATTAGCAGCATTGATTGTAATTATGTCTTAATTCAGAAAAGCTGCCTTCATTAGGTAAGGGATATTTACACCTGAGTACTCAGGAGGTATTTAAGTAGCCGTTTCAAGTTGCTAATGAGGTTACTTGCCATTATTTCTGCATGTGGATGCTTTAGGAATTTATGGATGTGTTTCACTAGACGGACTCATTCAGGTTGGTCTCTTTGTACATGCAATATTTGCTTCTGAGAATCAGATTTATTATGTTTTGACCTTTTTTTCCCTAAGGGTGAAGTTCTAAGTGTCCATTAACTCAAACAGCTCAGCACTGCTGGAGTGAAGAAGTTGTAAATGATGGTTCTAGAAAAGGCTGACTTCTGAAGAAAAAAACATTTATTCTCTGAGAGCAGTAGATATTCAGAGGGGCAAATAAATTGCTCAATATATGGAGTTCCACTTTGTATTTTATTTCTCATTTTTGGATATCAAAAAGCTATCTAGTGCACAATTTTCAAGGTAGTGCTAATCCGAATATTGAACGGGAATTTCTAAAGGTCTCTTTTTTTTGCTGATTTTGCTGAGAATACTGGTGAGTGTTTTTGTGTGCTATAAAGGTTTCTAAGGGGAATTTGGGTGAAGGTAGGGAGCTAGGAAAGGTTCTTCAGAGGTAGGATGGAACAAATCCACTTCTGGACTTCTAATCTTTATGCCAGAGATATAATGTCTCTCACGCATGGAATAAATGGTGCTTTGGAAACAGTGACTCAGTAATTTTAGATGACACCAGTAAGACAAGTCTTCGCTTCCTCTTCCATCCTTGCTGTTTTGGATTATCAGAATTTAATTTCCAGAATTCTGTCCCAAAACTGAATTTGCCTTAACTGGTTCTGGTGTCAGTTTGAAATAACAAACCTTTCTTCCTCTCTTCCTCTTTTTTGTTTCAAAGTGACAGGGAAGTTCTGTAGGATATAATTAATTCCTTCAAACCATAAAATTAATGCAGTATGTGTCTTTTCTATGTAGTAAAAGTGAGTTTGAGGTGTAAAATTGTGTGCATTGAAGTAAGGACAATGTGTAGCACTCTCCTGTGTTTATGGTTCTGCCAGACTTTGATGTGGAGTGAAAAAAGAAACCAAAAACAAACGAACCCCCTCAATTTAAAGATGGTCAGAGGAGAGCTTTTTTCAGATGAACTTTTAAAATATCTATAACCGTTCTTTTTGAATTTAGAAATATGAGTAAGTTACTAGAGAAATGTTAAGACTGAAAAAAAATTGTTAAAAAACCCACTTTCATTTAAGCTGTAATATGTGTCCCTTTCTAAAGGTGGTGGAAGGCTTAAGTTTGGGGTCACTTGTTTTATGTTTTAACTCAGTCGCTGGAATTTATGTAAATTGAGAATGAAGGAGAGATCAGAGTTTGCCTGTGAGGGTAGCAGTTGACAGAGCTGGCTGCTTTCTGTCATCATCAGAGAAAACTTTTTTCATCGCTTTCGTGGTTTCCCTGGAATTAATTCTGTAGCAAGAGAACGTGTTTTATTGCATATCTTTTAAAATTCTTTATTGATTCTTTTAAGTGGGCGACAGGAAAGGTTGTTTGCTTATCTGGTGTCTTGCTTTTTGCCCATCTGGTTTCTAACCAAAGGAGGCGAGTGATAAGTCTGCAGTTGCCTGCTTGAACACATTGCAGGCACTGTTCCTCCTTGTAAGCCGAGTGATCTGGAGTGCAAGGAAAGTTGAATCACTTAAAACGGTTATTGAATTGATGGTATTTAACAATGGTTTTTATTAAAATTCGTTTCTAAGTGTTAGCTGAATGCAGGTACGACGTATGGGAGAAGTATTATCTAACATCATTTTTCTACTGTAGAATTGAGAACATTTTACCTCAGTAAATATATTGTACGCTACGTATTTACCTTCTTAGAGACATAATGCATCTTGCAGCTGGGCATAATATTACTCACCCTCCCCTCCACTCTGATCATAATAACTTGGTTTTCTTTTATTTTAGAGCAAGCGTTAGAGGACCATTGTGCCAAGCAAGATTACAATTGAATCTGTAAACTAAGCTATTTTTTTCTAAATGTTTAATATATATTTTCTTTCTGATGTTGAGTAGTTTATTTGGCAGACTTGATGTTTTTACAGGAATGGGGGTTCTTATTATAAATACACAGTTAAAGGTTTCCAATTGGAACCTGCTGCACACCAATAAATCTTTGTGCTTGCGCTCTGTCCAATTGATGTCTTTCCAGTGGAAAATTCTAACTGTAATGTGCATTGTTCACATCCTAAAATAAATCATCTGCAAAAAAGTATGAAATACTCATGAGATATGAAAGTAGTGTATCTTTACAAATAAGACTTTTAATACAAATACTAGTATGAGTATTCCAATGCTCAAAGCTGTTTCAGATTTTTCTTCCTTTTATAAGTTTGATTCCTTAACACTATACATTCATATTCAATATGATTATATTTATTAGAACGTAAAAGTACATATCTCATGTCTGTGTTTCTTCAGGGGAAAAAAAAACAGAAATGAGATCAGTCTTTTATATTTGCTTTGTATCATAAGGTGGACTGTATTAGTTAAAACAGAAAGTATCTTTCATAATTTCCATTTGTGTAGGCTTAGTAAATACATTTGGTATATAAGGATCTTTGTGCAACCTGTATGAAGTTGCTCTCAGTTGGGATTCACAAATAAATTTAGTTGGTTTTTACTGGGAGTTTTGTGCTTTTAGCTGGATTATTCCCTTAGAGAAAGAATAATTTTGAGACACCAAATTGTTAAGTCTTCTGTTTCTCCTGTGTGACTTCCTGAGGAAAAAAAAACATTTTAATTGCATTATTTAGTAAACAGCTAGTAACTTGAGTCTGTATCTTTTGCTGATAAATTTTTACTCTGTGTTCTCTATTTAAGGAACACAAATTGCTCTGAAGGGCTTAAGGTTTTGTGAAAAAGATGTTTCCTTTAAAAGACACTGTGATGGGTGCCTCCACCTTCTTTGCCTCAGCTCTGCCACATGATGTCTGTGGAAGTAATGGCCTCCCGCTAACACCTAACTCCATAAAAATTCTGGGGAGATTTCAAATCCTTAAAACAATCACGCATCCCAGGCTTTGCCAGTACATTGACCTTACCAGAGGTAAACATGGTGAGTATCTGTTTAATCAGCAAATTTTATGTATGATTACGATTTGGGGATTTTTTGGTGGCAATGTATTTTAAGGAGGCTGAGGAGAATACTGCCTTCATAGCACCTCAAAATTCCTGAATTCCTTTGCTATGACCGGCAGTACTGGTCCTTTTGTTTCTTCTCTATAGACTCAAGGCAGAGATTAGTTGTCTGCCCTGTTTTCTTGTGCTACACTAACTGATAAAAGCTAAGACCTTTCTTCTTTTTATACCACACTAAAATTCCTGAACACAGTTGCTCTGCTGTGTCTTTCTGTGGAATGTGGAAATACATGTATTTTTAATGGTGAACTCCTACACCCACGTTCTAATCTTGTGAACATTTTTGTGTGATGGTTAGGTTTCTTGTACTTCATTTTGTCATCCTGTGTCCTGGCTGCAAGCTTCTTCTATTATTATTTTTTTTATTTCTTTAAGATTTCTCTCACTAGTGGTTACTTCGTTCTAGTACAGGTTTGGGGGGTTTTTCCAGTACCTGTTATCACACTTATTGTTAGCTCAAATAAAACTTCCGTATTCTGCTCTAGACATTCTGTTGCAAACTCAGCAGGACTACAGCACTTAATTTCCACAAAAAGGCTGCAACACCTGTGACAATTGAAGTCATTGCCACCTTTAACTTTTAAATCAACAGTGTTCTCATACAAAAGTGCATTGTGTGTATTTGGTTAGCTATGGGGTCTCATAAAATAGGGCAGGTCATTTTTTCCTCTTTAGAATGCGGTATGATGGAATGTTTCAGATTTGTACAAAATTAGGGTATTGCCAACTCCAGATACTGAAGTTTTCTGTGGGGCAGTGAGTTTTTTATGTGTTTTCCTTTGCCTTCAACATGTGATTTTTTTACTTATACAGTCAGGAGGTCTAGAAAATTTAATATTTTTCATTTGTATTTACTAGTACCTCTTGAAACAAAAACTGGGATTTTCTTACAAAATTGTTCAGGATGAAAGGTTAGGAAGTATTAACTAACATACCATTTAATAAATAAAAAATAAATAGAAAAACATGGCCTTTTTAATTTCAAAGAATAAACAACACGAAGATTTATGCGTGTGTATAAAAATGAAGAAAAAAATACCTTCTTATAGTTGAAGTAACTTGAAGAATAGAAAATAAAATGTCTACCCATGAAGTCAGGGGAGTGTTCTGTTTTGACGATGGTTAGAATGGCAGCTAACAGTTTTGAAATAATATGGGAAATTTGGTGGCAAATTTTATCATTTTGATACTGACAGAATTTTCCATGTGTCAGTTCTATGCCTAATGAGTTAATGTTTGTGGAGTTCTGTTTACAAATGTCAGTTTCTAGTCTTGCAGGGAAATGTGAGAGCAGACTAGGAAAACAATGCAAAAAAAATTAGATGTATAAATTCCCTCACAAAAGACTTTCAAAAGAGGAATATAAAAATAAAAATATTCAAATGGATTTTTTTTGTAAAATTAAACTTTTTGAAAATCTACACTAGCATTGTAGAAGGCAATCTCAAAATACTTTCTTCCAAAGGAAGCTTAAATGGTCTTTTGACTTGAAAAAGGAGAAACAGAGTTGAGTAACAAGCATTCCAGCTATAACGTGATGACTTGTATTCCCGAGTTTTCCATCTTCACCTTACTGTAACAGCCATGTTACAAAAATGTTTGTAATAGTTTAGTTTGATTTGATTTTGAATGCGAACATTGACTGCTACGTTACAGGAAGTAGCAAAGCCTAGCTTCTTTGGGAGTTTTCTTACATGCCGCTGTAACATCTTACACCTTTGTCTTCTCCTACTGTGTGGTTGCTGTCTTCAGTGCAACAGTGGTTTTGGTTTTCCCTCTATATTCAGAGCCAGCCCATCAATCTTAAGAGCACGTGGGATCCCTACAGCTCCATGTTGGGCCAGAGGTGCTAGAGCTGGTAATGTGCTCATTGGCCCATCAGGACTGAAGCTCCTGCACTCACCCCGAGTCCCTTTTCTCCAAGCTGGGGTTACTTTGAGGCTCTTTCATCAACCCAGCCACGTATTTCTGCAAATTTATATATATGCTTTTCTTTGAGACCTCTGTTCTTCCATCAGGTCTGACTGACATTGGCCGAGGGCTTGGATATTTGTCAGGAGATTACTGGGCGCATGGATGGTTGGATTGACAGTGCTTTGCATGAGGAAACTGGAAAGATAATTTTCTGTATCTCATAAACAAAAAATAGGGGTGTTATCCAGAAGTTGTACATCTTGTAACATTTAATTATGTGTAATTTTCTGTACAATGTATGTCAAAATACTTTTAACATCTGCCAAATAAGTAGAGTGAGAAGTCTATACTCTCAGAGTTTCATTTGAATTTCAGTCCTCTTATACTTTTTTTTTTTCCCCAATTAGAGAGACTGGTTGTGGCGGCTGAACACTGTGAAAAAAGTCTGGAAGATTTGCTACGAGAAAGAAAGCCTGTCAGGTGAGGTGTCAAACTAACTCAAATCCACTCATCATTATTTCACGTACCATCTATGGCAAAATCCTGGACCATCTTTTAACTTTACAGGTTTATATAAATTTTCCTCTGTTAAAGTTTGACGTAAAGGCGTTGTTTAGCAGATAAAAATATGCACCCAACAAGGGAGTACTCATTTCTCTGAAGTTTTGTTATGGGGAACTTGCTTACAATTGAAAAACTCTGTAACTCAGAAAATACTGTAGTTTTGGGGTTTCCTTTTAAAAATAAAACCAGACCTATGACAGGGTATGGAACTTTCTAAGAATTAATGTGAAAGTTAAGTCTGCTAGGTGATGAAATACAACTTTCACTAGAATGGATAGGATTTGGTGTGTGTCTTTTATTTGTAGAAGTCTATTAATTTATCATCTAATATGCCCTGTGTTTGTGTTAGCATTTTGTGAACTTGGACTTGTATGACAGTGTGTGTTGCAGAGGGATGTAGCTTGAGGATTGTCAGGGAAATACAGCTTCCATTTTTTCCTTACAGGGGTATTAGGTGTAAAGGGTTTTTCATGTGTGATATATGTTATAGTTCTTCACCAAGTTTTGTGTCAGGTTCCTATTGTGCAAAGTTCCAGAAAAAGTTAAAGCATCAGAAGCTCTTTTTGTTCCTTTTTAATTCAATTCTCACACTGTTCTTTGAGCATGGTGTCAGATGAGAAGCACCCCAGACTGCCTGCTTCCCTCTAGACTGTTTTGGAAAAAGCTTGCATGTAGTTATTTTAATTTGCTTTGAATTGCTTGAGGCAGTATACTTTAGTAGGTTCTCTACCAAAACTTTCTCAGATAACATGTGTGCTTTATATGCACATCCATTATGCCCTTCTATGCTAGCGTGTCTTTTGTGGCATCCGGAAGGATTTTTTAGGTCTTTTTAGATAGCTTGCTAAGGTGTGCAGCTTTGGGTTTCGGCACACTGAAAGAAGTTACTTAGTTTGTCACATTACCTCAGCTCTTTGGGCTGTGGCTCTATTGAGAGTAGTTGCACAAAGCCTGGCTTTATTTTTTCCCCTCTTGTCTTGAGAGAGTTTTTACTGTAGTAAATCTTTCTACTCTCTGATCCTTCTTTTAGTGAGCCAGTCGGGATTTCTTCTGGAAGTTGTAACACCTGAGGCATAGGGCTAAAATATAGCCTGCATGTATATGCATAGTTTTAAGAGACTTTGGTGATTCATCTACTGTAAATTACAGCTTTTGCAGTAGTAGCTAAAGGATAAATTATGTTCACTTCAAATGAAGTTTCTTTCAAGACTGACACTGATGTTTTCCTTTTATTTTTTTTATGAAAACAGAATTTTTTATTCCTATGGAGACCCAGAAACTTCCAGAAATAAGTTGGATGGACCAATTCCCAGTTATTGGTCACGTGATCTGTCTATATCAATTACCTTTAGAAGAAGTATTTGGCTTTTTTATGAATTCTGATTGCATTGGTCAGTGATAGCATAGCTGGCTACACATCCGGAGTCGATGCGTGTGCTATTGCAATTAATTTTTTAAACTGTTTATGGAATGTGAGAAACTGCTCCTCTGGTTTCTAGATTAATTTTCCTTATGCTTGCCAGTAACCTAAGTCCTTTGCACCTGTACCACAAGCTGATGTAAAATCAGCAGGAAATCTTCTATTATGCTAGTGCTGAAATTCAAGACATTACATTATGGACAGTCTATCTTCCTATACATTTTGGAGAACAGGCTATACAGCTGTTTGGTAGTTATTTGCAGTTAATCTTTGCTGAAGTCATGCATCAGGTGTAGCATACATTCCTTAATGTATGAATTATATTTAAAAAAAAGAAATGTAGCAATGTTCTTTTTTCAATTAACTTCAGACTTTCCCCAGGGTTTCTAATTCTAATAAATCAGTTCCATGTAGGGGCCAAATACTGGAAATTAGAGCTTCAACTGTTTATCTGCTGTGCTCTGTCACAGTGCAGAAAGTCATTTTACTGATCATACCACCAAACATTTGCTAGAAATTGGAGTTGTGACATATTCAAGAATTCATTCATTCATTACCTAACAATACTGTGTCAGCAGTCCCCAGGAATTGCAGAAGTAGTTTGTCATTGTCCTCTAAGTTAACATGCTCAGCTTCATTTTCAAAGATTAATGCAAGTAAGTGTTCGGTAATTTATGGCCAGATTATTTTCTGCTTTGGGTGTTGCATGTTTGGGATCCTGGAATAAGCACCTTCTGCTGTAAGAACTCTTACCAGGTAAATTTCAAGAACTCTCAAAGGGAGGAAATGAGTGTCAGCTTCTCACAATTCTTACCACAGGTAACCCAGTACTGAAAATGGATTTATTACAGCTCTTTAGTGTTTTGGGTTTTTTTCAGAGGATAGCCATGTGGACATTGTAACTACAATTAATGCTTCTAAAAGTGACGTTAATCCAAATTTTCGTTACTGTGCTTCCTTAGGGCATCACAGTAACTGCAGGGGAGCTCTTTTGGAGTTGCGTGCCACAGGAAATTCAGGCTGCAACCACAGATAAGAGGGTATGATAAGGGTAGGATAAGAATTTTAGGCATTGGTATCCCATTTTTCACCAGACTGCCATCCAACTATCTTCTCTGAGAGAGATTGTAGTCCGGGTTATTGTTTCCTGTTTGTATATTCTCAGTTTAGTGTCCTGTTTGTTGTTGCCCTCACTGAAAGAATGCACTTAATTTCAGTTTATAACACTCACACTACTACAAAATCAGCTCTCTGAAGTATGTTCAGGAGTCAGTTAAACGTTTAAAGGGATGGGAATTTATATACAGTCGCACAAAAATAGTAAATACCTGATTTAAGCTCATAATGGTTTATTGCTGTTCAGAGGTTTGAAAATGTGTCTCAGTCTAGCTGGCTTCCTCTGTCTTCTTGCGCATACAAGGATTTTTTTCTTGTGGATGAATTGAAAATAAGTCACAAAAAATTGTGACGGGTAGATGTTTTATACTTTAACAGTCTCACTAAAGTGGCAATCAAAATTTTAGTTTTTCCAAGTTGCTAGTTGTTAGTGTTGATACCAAAGACCAGAATGTAGGATGTACATTTATCTTTAAGGTTCTTCATCTTTTAAACACATTTCCAACTACTCCTTTGAGATACCTTTTCCAGACAGCGTTAAAGGAGTTATTTTCTCTGCTCCTGTGTTGTTATAAAAGGAGTTGTGAGCATTTCCTTTTCTGTCATGGTTTAAGTGTGCTGCTTCTTTGAAGAAGTTGGTCTGCACTTGTATTCATAATAATAAAAATGCCAGCAAATACTGACATTCAGCAGACTTTTGGCACCTACAGTACAGTTTCTGGATTGGTCTTCAATTTGTGGCTTGGACAGTCTAAGTCTATTCCTTTCTTCAATAAAATATTGTTGTCATATGTTTTGAAAGTCATGGTATTGAAAAATTGCTAGTGAACCATCAGATACAAGGTATAGTTTGTTATACATGGAACATTTGATGGGAAGCAGACTGTGTCTGCAGCTGTTTACTAGTTTGGAGAAAACATGATCTGACGGATTCGGATGAGTACATTTCGTTTGGCTACGTTAAACAGTTGTCTGTTCGTTGATTGGACTAGAGTTCTTCATGCCATCATTGCTGTTAGTGTGCTTTTGGCAAACTTGAAGTGAAACTGTGGTACAGAAGTTATTAGATGGGGAGGAAAACAGTTTCTGAGTAGCCAGGCATTCTTCAAAAATATTCTTAAAACAGGTGCAAGTCATCAAAAGGCCAAAGGTTTTACATGATTTGACTTGAAGAGCTGCATATGAGCAGAGCTTCATGGTCTGAGTGTATTCTGCTTTGAATCAAGTCTGTGTTGGAATTTCACATGAGAAATCCATATATCACAATAAGGCTGAATTTGGCAAGGATACATTATGTAATAGTAAAATTAAGTAGCATTAATAAACAAAAGTTTTTTTCCTAAGCATGTACAAAGTTCTGTAGTTTGGGCATTTAGTGTCTGTACACTTTTTTGTTACTTTCTTGATAATGTTTTACTTGCAAAAGTATGATGAAAGATTATCTGTTAGTCTGGACTTGTTTATATATTGTCCAATTATGCTATTCTTCATATAGAAGTACTGGTTTATTTCTGTGAGTAATTTTTAGCCTGACTGCAAATCTTCCTGTAGCATTCCTTTTAGCATAGGTTGTTTCCTATGGTTGCCTTTCCTCTCACAAGAAAACAATTGTTTGGAGTGGAAAAGGGGTGCAGCTTGCATGAGGCATTTGAGGTGAACATCGTTGCTCTTGATGTCTGAGTGATTTTTTTTTAGGTATGGAACCAAATTCTTTGCTTGCATAGTAGGCTGCACATAGTAGGCTGTTTGATGGCAGCAAAAAGACATTTCAGAACACGTGTGCTTCCTCTTTATATGTGAAGCAACAGTGACTGCATGCTTATTTCTTATCTTCTTCTCTTCCAGGAAAAAAAAAGAGAAAAATCCTACTCTTTGAGATTATGATAGTCTCTGCCTCTTGCTATTAAAATATAGATATGATAGCTGTATATAAGTGTCCTGGTTTCAGCTAGGGTAGAGTTATTTTCCTTTCAGTACTGTTACAGTGCCGTGTTTTGGATTCAGAATGAGAAAGGTGTTGATAACACACTGATGTTTTGGGTTTTTGCTAAGTCATGTCTATCCTGAGTCAAGGACATTTGTCCTTGGCTCATGCTCTGCCAAGGCACACAAAAGAAACTGGGAGGGAGCAGAGCTGGGACAGGTGGCCCAAACTGAGCAGAGGGATATTCCACCCCACGTCATGCCCAGCGTCAGCTGGGAGGAGTTACCTGGAAGGGCTGCCAGCCTGGGTCTGGGAAGGGGGTCTGGCATCGGTCAGTGAGTGGTGAGCAATTGCACTGTGCATCACTGGTTTTTCCCTTTTTATTACCAACATTATTGTCATCTACCATTATTACTGTGTTTTACTTTATTGTCAATTATGACACTAATCTTATCTCAACCTACAAGTTTTACTTTGATTCTTCTTCCCAATCCACTGAGGTGTGGAGGGGGAGAGAGGGAGGTTGAGTGAGTGGCTGCATGGTGCTTAATTTCCAGCTGGGCTTAGTCCATGACAGTATCAAGTCTGTGGATGGCGAAAAAGTGTATGATTATTTCAACCCTTTGTTCAACTATGCTCTTTCTGTAGTTCCTTGTAGACACTTGGTACAGATTTCCGTGCTAAAAGCAGTATTAAAGATCTTGAACAGAAGATGAGTTATGCTGAGTTAATTGAGAACAAAAGTACTGGAGGGTTTTGAGTCTACAGTTTCTAGTGAAAGAGGATGTTGAGTTTCAAACAGACAAAACACCATCCTCAGCGGGAGGGTGGCTTCGTCCTGCAAAGATATTTCTGCAAGGAATTGTGTAAGGATCATGTTAAAATTCCATTCTGCATTAATGAGCGAATTACTACTAATGAGCTAATGGCTGAAAAACCAAATGTCAAATTTGTACTGTGCAAATCTTAGGGGATTTAAAGCACATTGTTTATCTTAATGTTGATTTATGATAGTTGTGTTTAGCATAAAAATTGCTGTAGACTGTAAGAACAAGATGTGGTTAGTATATGGTTATTCTAACAAAATACGGTGTTTGACACTTCATCCTGCTCCTAGAAAGGAAGAGTGAACACTTGTTAGACTTGCTTTATAGTGCATCCTTTTACAAAGAGATTTTATTTTCTAAAGTGCAAGTTCTTGCTTTTAGACTACTGAGCAATGTCTTCAAGGGAGCATTTGTCACTAATTAGGGATCAGACAGCTGGTTTATTTAGATGCATTGATATGCTTGCAAACATCTCTAGTGTCATTGTGGTTTGAGATTTGTTTCTTCTGTGTATATGGATATTCTCTTCTTGGTATATAACTAGATAGGTACCAAGGCATTGGACATTGTTGTGATGGGAGTGTTTAGAAGTCTGGCAGATCAGGCTAGTTTTAAGGTTTAAAATGCTGATTTCTTTGATTAGCAGTACACATCTTGGTAGAGGCTAGCTCGTGCGTATTGTTACTCATCACTGTGTACACAAAACTGATACTTATTGTAAATTAGCTGTGAGTATCCAATACCACAGAGCTGGTGCTGTACAGTCAACAGTGGCTGCTGTGGCCTGTGGTGATTCTTAGAAGTCAAGGTGGTAAAGCTTGAGAGCTCTTCAAGTGAAGCATGAACTGGTCTTTCTTCTACTATTATCTAATGCCTGATATTTTTATGTAATCAGCACTATCCAGCCCCTGCAAAGTGTGATTTCTTGTACTTCCAGTATTGTTTGTTTTGTGTTTTGCCAGTCATCGTTCCTACATATTTGGGAGTACGTCCTGTGTATTTACAGTTAGTTCTGCTTCTCTTACCCTTTAGTTTGGCAATTTTTGGTGTATGGATTTCTCCTACGTGCAACTGTAAATAGAGATTTACACTTTGGTGATCACGTTTCTCATGTCACTTTCAAGAAAATTTAGTGTCAGTTGTATGCTGATTGATAAATTCCTAATTTATGGTCACAGGCATCTGCTTTGTCTACACGTAAGTTTAGGGTTAGCTCTCTAGATAGGTGTTTCCTGCCTGTTGTGATGATGTGTACTGGTTTGTAGATCAAAGTGATGCACTTCCTAGTGGCTTTTGCAAGATTAGTTGTAGTTGTTAGCTATGAAATTCCTAGCAGCACCATTGCTTATTGGCATAGTTGTAAAGTCCCTTTGATCACTTGAATTTGCAGGCTGTTCTCTTGAAACTTTCCGTTCTGTTTTGCTTTTTAGCAGTGTCTGTACCACTGATATAGGGATCCAGATTTTTTGAGTTAAACACTAAAACATACCTAGATAGGCTTTTCACCTAAGATATTTAGATTTTTTTTTGATACGTTATGGCCAAGTTATTTGTTAAAATAACACCGTTGCAATGTCTAATATATTAGACTGCCTGGCTTTTGAAGATCTGTGCAGTGTTGCAAGATTTGTTCATAGCTTTAAAGGTTCTGTCGCAAATTTATAAAATGGGGGAGAAGGGGTTTCATTAGGAAAGTGGCTTGTTAATAATACTTTATCCTCTCATAGAAATGCCTGCAGAAATTAGTTAAAAAGAAATCAGTCCTGTCTGACTGCAAGGACAGCATTGTTTACTGTTAGTGAGTCATGATTTCTAGAGCTCAGTTCAGTTTATACTGCCACACAGCTGCAACAACGTTAACTGCATCAATAATTACCCTTCCTTTTCAGCTTTTCTTTTAAAATTTTTCATTGATCAGGTTTTTCTGATCCCCCTAGAGCACCACAGTAAGAATGAGGGAATCTGTCTCCTTGTATGATGAGGTTAGGGACCCATCACTTCTCTTGCAGTGAGGAGGAGAAAGTCAGCACGGCTGATGTTAGGTAAAACCCTATTCTCATGCCGTAGATGTAGATCTTCCTTAAAAATAAAGTAAAATCTGCAGCCTCAAGTAGGAGAAGGAACTCCTGTGATCTTGAAACGTCGGATCAATACCTTGCCCTCAGTTGCAGCAGGGAGAGTTGATGAAGTATCAATCACAATTCATGGCGTTTTAGAGGTGCGTCCATTTGTTCAGAGGAGTCCAGAGGAAAGTAAAAGATTTTTGGAGATCTGACTTCAACTGATCTTAATTCTACTACGTATTGTGAGTTCACTCCTTTTGGAGAAGGAGAGGAGAATGTGAGATGTGTTGCTTCCTTCAATGAAATTTTGGCCCTGTGACATATGGTACATGTATATAATGCTATTGAAGCTACTTCTTTATTGTATGTTTTGAGGCCATTGTCTTGTTTTCCCCCCTATTGGGTCTTGTTCTTTTATTCTCACCTCTGCATCTAGTTCTATTATGTTACTCAGAGTGTATAGCCAGTGGTAAGAATGCAGTCTCTGACCAGGTTTTGAATCAGGGCTACTTTACCTAATCTTTGTATCTAGTTATTGAAATCATTTATTTCATTGCACTTTTTGGTCCAATGTAAAGTATCACCACTACATGTTTTACATATGAGCCAGCTGAGGCTATGATGCAAAAAAAACTTTTTAGAAGTTAATCAGAGGCAAGATCAAAAACTGTGAGTGTGGATTGTCTTTCCCATTCTGTGCACTAAACAAGATGACACTAGAAGTTTCTTGAAAATAGCACATTATAAGGTGTACTTACTTTTCAAAACTACTTTTCTTGTTTGCTCACCCATTTTTTGGGATGAATGCTGGATGTCCAGAAGGAATTAAGGTGCAGTGTTTGAAAATTTTTGGTTTATGACTTAAATCATTCAGAGTGATTATGGTCTGAAAAATCACCTGTTGGGTAAAAAATTCTGTATTCAATCTGCTCTATAAATGAAGTTGTTCTTTATCTGTGCCTTCATCTATTGTTTTATGGACTTTTATCATACATTACAAGTTGAGACCGTCATAAAAGTGTAACATCACCTGTGTTGCTTTTAAAGTCATGCTTGCAGCTTAGAACTTTAAAAAAGGAATGAAAGGACTTTGAGTTTCCTCAGGTGAGCAATATGAACTTGTTAAAGATATCCTGTGTGAAATAATCTTGTGCATGAGTTAGAGACTTCTGAGGACTCTGTCTATAAAATTCTTTTTTTGTGTGTGTCTCATTCTCTGTTTGTTGCATTCCTTTCCAGTTCATTTCATTCTGATAATGTGAATGCATTTCCAAGTAAATTGGCAGTGTTTACAATCTTGGTCCCCAGTGCCACTTTTTAATCAAACACATAATAAAGTGCTAAATAAACCATTCCCACCTGCATCAAACTCTTTATGTTCTATATAGGGTATTTTGTAATTTATTTACCCAGGAAGACCCAATTTATCTGCACATCTGGTTTTCAACCCAGTTCTGCTTTTTATCCAGTTTTCCAGCTGGTTGATTGAGGAATAAGGAGGTCAGATGGCTTTCTTGAGGTCAGCGTAGTGATTGTCTCAGCTGGGAGATCCAAATCTTCATCCTTTGCTGAACCACTTGGCCACGCCACTTTTAACCAGTCTATCCGCATTGTTGGCAGTGATGGAACCAACTGCAAATGTCATTTGCTTTGTTTTATAGTTTTGCTTGTATTGAAATATTGTCACTTTTATGAGTTCAGAAACATTACATCTGTTCACAACCTGGTTCCTTTTCACTTTGAACAGACACAATTTTTTGTGATGAATCTCCTTCCTGGATTCCAAATGTGTATTAGTTTCACAAGTTCAGGGGTAGTGATGGATGACGTTGCTGGTTTGTGTTGCTCTGGTGTGTTTCCTCGGGGCAGACCCTGTCTGACACTTTGCTTTGGAAGAGGAACCCATGTTTTTGCTCCTGTGTATCAGTGCTGTAAGCTTAAAACTCCTGGTTGTTGAGGTTCTCTTCCTCTAGAGCTTACTTTTTACAGCATTTACAATATTAGAACAAGATGCACAGATTTAATAAGGGACTTAAGCATGCATTGCTATGTATGTACCCATGAACTGTAAGTCTGAGGAAGAGAAACTCAGAAACACAGTATCATCAGCATAATTTTACCCTGTTTGGTCTTTCTCTGCCTTCCTGAGAGAAGTCAAAATAATTCTGGTTCCAGTTTTTGTTATTAATTTCCTCTTTCCTCAAATTGCCACTGCACCGAAGAAACATGACTTAATACTAATCCACATATACATCTCTAGTACCTACAAAATTACAGGACTCTGTACAGTTGAGTAGATGACAAGGAGGCTTGCTTTCTGATACCAGTCCTGTGTTGTTCTCAAATTCTGGTGGGGCCTCTGTTCACTTCACTTGACGAAACGGTCTTATTCAAAATAGTCCGCTAAGTACGGAATGCACTGTCATTACTATCCAGGCACAGCTTTCTTCCTTCTGCAAACTGGATTGGGAGCTCTGTGTTGACTGATACAAAAGCATAAAAGGAAATGAAATTTACAACTGGCCATAACCAGTTAAAAATACCACACGTGTATTTGTAACAGCCAGAAATATTTCTCCTTTCCCCAAGATTTTGCTCCTGCCTTCAGTTTGCCTCCAGCCTGTTGTTTTTGCTCCTGTCTTGCAGTCCAGGTACATCACTGTGTTCTGATTATCTACGCTGTCATATCTGCCTCTGCCTGGGTTGCAGTCATCAAAAGGAGAGATGACATAGTCTAGGAGGAGGTAGGACTGGATGCAGTAAGAAGACAGGAAGATCTTTTGAGATACCCAATTACTCATTCTCATTAAACTATTTTACTGTAGCACTGAAAAAGGATGGAGAAGATTTATTTCCAATTAATGTCATGAATGCACTTCTCTTAAAGGTAATGGAGTGAATTTGTGTGCAGATTGGCATTGATTTTCCTTTAAACTGGAGGGAAAGAAGCTTGTGTGAACCTGTAACTTCCAGGATATTGACATGAATGCTGAAAATATGTCTCTTCATTGTTTCTTTTCTCATGTTAGAACTTTTTTGATCAGACAGTTTAGTAAGTCAAGCCTCCTGACCCCCCCATCTCCAATTTCCAACTGTGTGGTCTGCAGTCCTCTTGTTCTTAAGTATTCAAGATGTCATGCATGAAGTAGTTTTTATTTTCCCTCCAGCAATTTGTGGTGTATGTGGCGACTACCATGCTGCTGGCTGTCAAATCCGTTTTTCCACAATTGCTTTTCCTGCTCCAGAGATTTTAGCAGCAGAATTCTTCATGGCTGTGAATTGCCACAGGAACTAGTAGGTGATAGTATCAGACACCAGTAATTTTGTCTAAAATGGAAATAATTAGTTGTAAGAAATTGCTTGTTCCTAGACCATCCTATCTTGGAGTCCAGTTCCCACCTCTATAAGCAGCTGCATTATCATTTCCATTAATTACGAATAATAAGTTAATAAACAGCCACTCAAACTCAGTAATATATAGGTAATATTGTTGGGGTTATTCTAGCAGGAATTCAGCATACCAGATTTTTGTCATAAAGTTTTTGATTTCTAAATATTTCCAATTTTTTTTGTTTGATTTTGTGTTTATGTTGACCTATGGCTTAGGCAGTTCTCCTTAGATGTTTCTTCTCCTGAGGTACGGCTCCGTCACTACTGAGTGAGGATGCTCACTCTTAGCTCTCCAATACCCTAATTATTTTCAGGGCTGATTGTCTTTACTTGGTTCTTGGTAAGTCCATCTTTCCCACTCTCTCTGCTAAAATCTCATCCTTTTGAAAAAGGGTATGCCAAGTTCTTCTAGTACTTTCCCTTTCACCCTAGCCCAGAAGCTGTTCTCAGTCAGATCAGGGAGTGTAGTGGGTGCACTAAGAAACTTTTCTTCCCCACCCCACTTGTCGGAATCCAAAAAGTGACAACAATCTCCTAAGCAATCACATTATTTCAACAGTGGATTTGCAGAACCACAAGAGATTGAAACTCTGCTAAAACATCTGTTTCCTGACAGGTTAGGTTTATTATTCCTCAAGTAAACTTCCAGAAAATGTCTTTGTGTCCTTAACAGTAAGAATTCAACAGGCTGGAGATCAGACTGGCTGCTAAGTGGAAAAGTTAATGTTTTTTGTGAAGGCACAATGCAGCCACCTGTGTACTATTACACTGTGGAAATTAGTCATTTGTCTGGTATAGCTTTTGGTCTGACAAGTTCTGGAGGTAATAAAACAATCCTCCTTTTTGTGGGTTTTCAAGTCGACTTCCCTTCTCTCTCCACCCACAAATGCCATGCACATGCCTCTCTTAACCATGCTGGGTTTTGTCCTGTTGGCTGAACTTGCTCATATCAACTTGTAGAGATATTTTTTTCCTCATCCTACTTACAGGATGGATCTGAGGGAGGAATAAAGTTCTTCTTAATGCTTCCTTTTCTGTGCATTCGAGTTATAGCCCCAAACCTTGTGTGGGTTTTAATCCTTACAGTCCTATAATACCTGATTTCTAGTATGAAGGAACACAGAATAACCTCTTTTCATGGCTATATTTCTTCTCCAAACCAGGACAATCATTAAATTTACCAGTTCGATTTTATACCTGTGTGCAATCCTTTTGTTTGACGAGAGCCCCTTTTCAGAAGCCTAGATGACTAAGCTACAGCTGAATAGATTTTTTGGTATCCAGACTGAGGATTAAAATGCCGACATCTTCTTGAATATGTGTTCCTTTTGCAAAGAAATTTCTGTTTCTTTTTTTGCTGGTGGAAAGGAAAGTAACCTTAAAACAAGTCTTGTTGGGAGAGCTAGGAAACTCCAGTGCATCTCACACTTTCGTGCTTTTACTTGGTGCGTCCTACAGTATTGCCTGAAGCAGGGGAGTGATTTGCTTCGCTGTAATTTGGAGTCACAACCATGATCATCAGCTGCTGAGATGAAGAGGCTGCTTCGTGCCACACAACTCATTATGGCTCTCCTAAGGTCAATGGTGTGGCGTGATTGGTGTCAAACCTGCCACACTTACACTTGGCCACCTTATCTCCTGAGTTGTTTCTAGTGCTTTTGCTGTTGGCTTTTTCCCTCCACCTCCTTTTAAGGGAGTGTGCTGATACCTCTGCAGCTCAAGAGGCCCAGTAACAAAACAGGGCTACATCTATCATAGTTCAACAGTAGCTAGCCTATTGAAAAACAGGCTTCCAGCTAAGTGGGGAAAAAGTTTCTGAATCTGCTCAGATCTTGCCACCAACATTGGATTTTTATAAGTGTTCTCCTTATTTAGAAGAGTATTTTATTTTTCTATTTATGGGAGTTTTTTTAGAAGTCAAGTTAACCTGAAGCCTGGAAGTGGCTTTATGAGTGTACCTTCTGCATTTGCCGAAGGCTGATGCGATGCTTGCACTGTTGACAGTGGCTGTAGCAACTGGGAGAGAGCTGAGACCCACTGAAGCAAGGGGACAGCCTTGGTAGTGGTTTCCAGTGAGGCTGGGAACATCTGCTGGACTTGGCCTTGGGGAGTTTGAAGAAGAGAAATCTCTTGGGCTTGGTAGCAGCAGTAAGTGTAGTTGTCAGGCCCTTTGCAATTAAATGCAAATCTCGTGGGTTATAACCACACAGTGTATTTTCCCTAGTAAGTAGGAGTTACACAAGGTGCAGCAGCACAGTGCAGAGTTTGTTGCACAGCGTTCCGTCTCTCCTGAAGGACCAGTGTGAGGTACTTGCCTCAACACTTCTGCCCAGCAGGGTGGCATCAAGAGTTTAAGAGCACTGAGCATTGAATGCGCATTGAAAAATAGTTATCACTCGTGTGTTCCTGGTTGTTGTAATGACGTGAAGGGTTTCTCTTGAAGAGCAAAGAATCCTAAAGCAGTATTTTCACGTATTTGCCAGGTTCTGGGGTGTTTTTTTAATGAATTGCAAGAGAACATGGGGAATAAATGTGTGGCTGAGGCCCCCTGGCGCCAGCAGAGTATGCTGTCTGCCTCCAGCAAGCAGCCACCAAATTTCACTTTTAGTAATAGTTATTTTTGGTTTTTTAATGTGCCATATTTACTTTTATTTTTTTAACGCAAAGAAACAATGTTTAGGCTAGAATACCTCATGATGTACTAATTGTTCACATGCAATTGTTTCCTTACTGGAAACATGAATATTATTCCATCATTTATTTTTCATGTCTTGTTTTGCAAAGCTGTGCAGAAAATGAGAGAGGGGATTCTGTTTGCCACCATTATCGTTAGTATTTGCGTTGCAGGCAAAAAAATGTACAAGGGAGCTGAAGACTTGTAAGGTAATTTTTTTACCACATTTGTATTTCTGCTCAAGAATGACTGGGAGGAAAGGTACACAGGTGGTGTCTGATGCTGTGGTGTAGTATTTAACTTGTGGGTGTGTGGTGCAAGGGAGNCTGTCTGATGCTGTGGTATAGTATTTGTGGGTGTGTGGTGTAGTATTTGTGGGTGTGTGGTGCAAGGGAGGGAGGAGCTAGATGGTTGTGGGGTTTTGTTTTGGTTTTGTGGTTATTGGCTGTGAGATTTTGGTCAAATTGCTAAGACCTTGAGTATCACTTTGAAATACTATGGCCTAAGATACAGCAGCATGGACATATATTCGAATAGATTCCCTTTGTGCTTAAAATTTATCTTAAAAGTATATATTCACAACTATTGTAAATTAGTACAGAGCTCTCCTAGGAAAAAGGTGAGGGTCTGGAGGATAGCCCATGCAGCATAACTTATCATGTCTTTTTTCAGAGTTTTTGTATTGCAGTAGACTCAGAATTTGTTGTAAGTGTGGCTTTTGTCAAAATGTAGCTATTTACTCTTGTGACAAAGTTTTATCATTACATCAGATATGAACAGCAGCTGATGAAGTTGAATTAAGAAATTAGTTTTGGTGTTTAGTCAGATAGTTGGCTTATCACTGTCATCAGTCTGAAAAACTCCTCATTTTGCTGTTGCACAGCTTTTAATAAGCAAGAGAAGGTGGTGAATGTCCTCCAGAATGCTGTTGTATGTTATTCTTTAACNGGTGGTGAATATCCTCCAGAATGCTGTATGCTGTTGTATGTTATTCTTTAACAATGAAATACAAAAAAAAGAAAAAAAGGGATGTAAAGTTAGGTCTTTATAAGTAGATATGCTTTGCTTTTTGGACGTTGTGTAAACCAGTAAAAGTTACCAAAAGGACCTGAAATGGCTGAGGGGGAGTGGACAGAAAGAGGAAGAGTAGAAAGTTAAATGGAATCTCTCTAGGTAACAGGAGGTCTGTGCCTTTTGTTATTATTTAGAGTGCCCTTTGGAAGCCTGTTATGGGTGATCTGTACAAACTCCTGATCAGTTATTCACAGAAACTCATCTTTAAGGCTATCAGTCTTCAGAGGAAATGGTAACTTTTGTCAAAATACACACTTATGTCAAAAATGTTTTAGGTGGTAAGCTTCTTTGTTTCTTTGCAAAGATGGTAAGGTTGATACTTTCAAGGTTGTAAAACAAAATGTGCTGAAAATGCAGTTTTCTGCCCTTTTCTTTTTCTTATTTTAGATTTTGAGATGACTGAAGACTATAGGTATGATCTAGTCAGGCCTCTCTGCTATCTTCTGAATAAGCTCTAGTTAACATCTGAGTTTCAAAAACTTCTGTTCAGCTGAACTTTTTTATGGTATCAGCAGGAGACTTAAGAAGAGCAAATATAAATAGGGAAGGGTTGAGATATTTTATTTCTCTGACTGGGTGAGTTTCTATTGCAGAGAGTATTTTATACTTTGTCAGCATTTTCTACACTTCCTAAGGACCAGTTAGGGGTGAAGAAACCTAGTTGTGGGATTTTGAGGAGGTGTGTGTATGGTACTGAACATACCCCACCATATTCAATGCTGATCACTTAAACTGCTTTGGAATTGTAAATGTCTCACTTTTGTTTGAAATAGCTATGGAAGACTACATTTTTACACATTAAAAAGGAAAACATTCGCTGTAACATGTCGTTGGTTTGTTTGGTTTTTTTCAGTTCTTCGAGGATCTTATGCATAGCGTATGAGGTTTTGCAAGGTTTACAATATATGAATAAGCATGGAATGGTCCACCGAGCACTCTCCCCTTGCAATATTCTTTTGGATCGAAAGGTACAGCTACAGGAATAAATCTATGGGTTTGTTTGCTGCTAACAAGTGCCAAACTGTGTCAGAGATGGAGACTGGACAGTCACACTCCTTTCGATGGGGAAAAAAAATTGCATATCTGGAAAGGTGTTGGTTTTGTTTATTTTCTTTAACTACAATTTTTCCCCATTTCCTAAGTTACAAATGTATTTCAGAATTTATTTTTGTATTCTATCCCAAACCACGCTTTTTCTCCCTTCTCAAAGTGATAATCTAAGTCTGCCTGTCGTCATTATAATTAGTCACATGACCTTCCTAGCTGTTTGAATAGAAAAATTCTTCTTCTGGCTAATTAGCTGTCAATAATAGTTCTTGTGTTCCATGGTGATATGATACTTGCCTTTTAAGATATCAAGATTTTTTTAAATTATTCAAATTTAAGTATCTGTCAGTTTTTTTACCACAGACTGTTGAGCTGGCAGAGTGGAATACAATTTTGCTCATAAAAATCGAAAGAAATTAATAGCTACTGTTGTCCTTGGAGCAGTTTCTTCATCAGAACCAACAGCTAAAGACTTTAACTTGTCTGCATAACTCCTCTATCTATCCTTTTTTTACTCAGTTTGGGTAGAATAACTAGATCCTCCCCTTGAAAGGCAAAGAGAAAGGAGAGGACAAAAATAAGGAACACGTTTATTTTTATATGCTTGTAAACAAATGAAAATCATAATAATGCTGTAACATGCAAAAGTACTCTAGGATTTTAAGATATTCCTAAAATCAATAAAAGAACAGAAGAGGGCTGTGAGACAATAAATTCCTAAGGTCTCCTCTGCCCTTTGAAAGCTTTCTGATGTAGCCTTCTCTTTTGCACCATCTGGAGGCTGGATGAGTGTAATTCAAAATCCATCAGAAATAAGGCTTCAGTTTAACTTCTATGCCTAATTTTTTGTTGTTTTGGTGTTAGCTTTCTGTCTTCACAAATAAAAAGAAAGTACCTAGAAAAACTTTGTTTGAAATATGTGTTGATACTGTTAAGGAGAGCAAGACAGTAATGAGTTGATGGAAGGTCTGCAGAAGCAAGGCTGGGTAAATGGAAGAGATGAGGGAATAGTGGTCATGTTTAGAGAGTTCTAGGAATCAAACAGGATTTTGAACAGTTTTCAATCAGGAAAAATGTTCAGTGGAGTATTTAAGCCTTTTTAATTTACTGAAAAGAATACTGTAACTTGAAAAGTTCTGATGTGTTCCAAACAAAGTGATTTACTTAATGCTCTTGAGAAGTAAAAGCATTAGAGATAAACATCTCTAACTTGCGGTGCACTTTGCGTAATAGATGAGACAGAAATGTAAGAGGTTGCTTTTTATAGGTTTCTGTCTTCTGACAGCTAATGCAATTTGAAATTATTTTTTGAATTTTTTTTTTAACTTTTTAAACTTAAACACACATTCTTCCAATGTTGGATTCTGCTGCTCTTGATCATTTATTTTTCCCTTTCCAGGGACACGTGAAGTTGGCAAAATTTGGACTCTACCATATGACTGCTCAAGGTGTTGATGTTGACTTTCCTATCGGGTAAGGAAGTAGCTACACAATACTAATATGTAAGACTTATTTTTTCAGGAAATAAATTGTTTAGAGCACCCCTGATACAGAAGCTTCTGATAATGCCACTGGTGAGATTGCCATCTGACTAGGTGAGATGAACAAAAAATAGAGAATGGGTACCATGCCAGCGTGTTACCATAACTGTGATGTCAGTCTTTATTCCCTACATTTGCCTTCAGATACTGATAGTGCCCCATGACTTGGATTCCTAATTTCCAGTCTAGGAAAAGGCACAATCAGTGCTTCACTATTGCCCACCAATGTAGGCTTCCTGTCTCTTTATAATTTTATCATTTATTTTCAAGTGATCATACTGTATTACAAACCACTGCTTTCTTGCAGTGACGTTTTTGTCACTTTTTGGTTTTTTGAGGTGTCATGTTGTTTTCAAATTAAATACTGAGCTGATTCTTAAAGACATGGCCAAAAGAAACTGATATTTCCTTTCAAAACATGGTTGCAGATTTCTTTAGGTATCATAGTGAATTGTTGACAAAAAAAAAGTGATAGTATTATTTTAAAATTATCTAGTAGAACGTAATATATGTCCTTAACTTTTTGTTACTTTTTTTTGCAAATTCGAAATATATTTGATGGGAATACACTATCAGGTGGAGAAGAATACTGCCACCACTATCTAAGATACACTTACATAATATACTAATGCTGAAACTCAATCTGTGTTTTCCCTATGATATGAAGACATACTACTTTGGAAGCTGAGGTTTCCTTTCACAAAAAGACAGAGCTAGTGATTGGGATTTGACCTTTTATGTAGTAAACACTATGCTGGAGTGAAACTTTTCTGCAATCTGTAGATTTTGAATGAATGGAATAATCGGTATTCTGGTTTCTCAGAATGTCAAATTATTCTGATTGTGTAATAGTAAGTCACACTTTTTGGACAGAAGGATAGTATCTAATGTTGCTGCATCTTTCTAGGTACCCATCGTATCTGGCACCTGAAGTAATTGCACAGGGAATAGGAAAACCAAGTGATCACACTCAGTGTGAGAAGCCTCTGCCTTCTGGCCCTAAATCAGATCTGTGGTCTCTTGGTATAATATTGTTTGAGCTTTGCATGGTATGTAAAAGAGTAATTCTCTTGATTTTGACTCTGGGTGGGGGAATAGCTTCATTAACTTGATTGCTCTTGAGTGTGGGGTTAAGGACACCTTGCCTGTCACCCAAGCCTAAATATCAGGATATGTTAGCATTCCTACCTGGACAGTACTGGTTCAAGGAATAGGATGCATTTTGGTGTATGTGTTAACCACGAAGGATAGCTGCCTGTGGAGCCACAAGGATGTGACTGCAAGGCTGTTCCATTTAAGAGAAGTTATCAATGATACATTTTTGCCATATCATGACGTGAAGCTGTTTCTGCCATAGTTGGCGTAAATAAGGTTTTTGTTCTTACAGATAATTTCAACATGTCTAAAATTCCCATGTAGAAGCTTGTTTCACTGGTTTTGTATATATATGGGATGAAGCATTATCTAAATACTTTCATGTAGTAGCTGTTTCTTTCAAATTCAACTGTAATTTGACTTTGTTATTTTTTAGGGGAGAAAATTATTTCAGAGTTTGGAGATAGCAGAAAGATTGAAATTTATACTTATGTTAGGTAAGTAGCACAAAATCAATTTTTCAGATTTCCAAGCAGCTCTATGATTAGAGCTTTACCGACTAATCAGCTTATTATGCTCAGATCTAAAGCACTTTACCTTTGTCATCTTTCGTCTACAGATTTAGATAGGCATTTGTAGCATGGTTGCTTCTCTAGGGAAAGTACAGAAGTGGATGCCAGGGAAAAAAACTTGGGAAGACCTGGCAGTATGTAAGAGTAACGGCAAACTATTAAAAAAAAAAACAAAACAGGAGACAAGAAAACAAGCTCAAGAATGATGGTCGTTTTCATGGTTATTTGTTGGTTTGTGTTGCAGGGGGTTTCTGAAATGAGTTAGGAATTGATGACACTGAAGAAAGCTGTCCCCACACTGGCAGTGCCTGTGTAGTAATGGCCAAGCAGGGAGAAGCAGGACTCAAACAGGGAGACAGAAATAGAGAGCTGAGAAGTGTTTTAGTGAACCAAGGATTTTGTGTCTGGTTTCACCTTTAAACTATAAAACATCACTGTACATGTGGAATTTTTGCTTAATGTAGATGAGTCAGGAAATGGGACTGTCCTTGCAGCTTTTAAAACTTGATTTCTGGTGGTGTTTACGGATAAACCATGGGAAGGGGCAAGGCATGAATTTGCAATTTGAAGCTTTAACAGTAAGTTATTATTATCCAGTGCAAATAGCAATACTGTTAAAATTAATTGCTGTCAAGAGAAACATCTTTTTCATTCAAAAGTTAGTGCTTGAGTGCTGAAATCCTGACTGTTTTGGGGATTTGGTAACGAGGCTTCCTGAAGCATCTCCATCCAATCTGAATGCAAGTTGTTGGTTTATCCACTGAAAAGCATTCATGTCCTGACTTGGGAATTATTTATTCCAGAAAGTAATGACAAGAAGTTCTAAAATACTGCTAGTATTATCTGCAAGGAGCAACAGAGGGAAAAATGCCTTCAAGATTCATATAGGTAGCCTTAAGTTCTTTCATGGATTTTTTTAGAAAGTTTTTTTTATAGGTTGAAAGACTGTTTAAATTTATTTGGCAGAGATTGGCACTCTGGATTTTCTAGGCCTGTAAAAAGATTTTCACTGTTAGCCTAGATGTGCTACCTAACTTTCCTAGGCTTCTGTCTGCATAGGTTATAATAATTTTCATTTCTGATTTTGATAATTCACTTTCAAGTGATGTGGCAGTGTCAATAAAAAAACAAAATTAAGTGGTTTTTATTGCAGTGGATATTTACCTGATATCCTGTTTAATTGCTATCATTTTATTAAAAATCTTTAACTTTTTATTGTTCTTTTTGTTTTTCAAAGGCTGTGTAGATGATATTGTAACTGTATTGGCTGAAGAACATGGTTGCCTTGATATTATTAAGGTTTGTGAAACTAGTTTGCTATTCCATGCTGTCTTATCCAGAATATTTTATTATTGTTGTGTTGTATTTCACATACACTTTTTTTTAACTCATTTGATCACTTACTGTATTGCAGTATGATGAAAACTTTTGAAGTCCAAACTACGTATCTAGGATCCTTTCAAATAGCCAGTACTGATACTCTTTCCTAAAACTGCTGTCAGTCTCAGTAAATGTTAATGCTTCTGGGTAGTTTAATAAGTTACAAATTTTCTTTAAAGTATTGGTGGTTAAATATTTTTCTTCCAGAAATTAAGTCTTCCATCTGGTTCACTTGACACATTCTGATAGTGTAGGTTTATGTAGTTCAACTTTTCCTTACCCACAAAAATAATCACTGAATTTTAGTGTCTATATATTTTGGGACATTACATGAAAGGGTTCTGATTGTTAGCAGAAGGAAGTTGACAGGTACTGCATTGTTTCCAGCAGGGTACAGAATATCTAAATTAAAAAGTAAGTTAAAAGCTGCATACATTTGCAAATTTTTCAGATTTTTTTTTCCCCTAAATCAAACGTAGGACTGGGAGGTGAGAAGAATTGCTTCTCCAGCATTTTGGTCTCACACAGCCAACCTCATGTGCGTAGGTGTGAAATTTTATTGCCCTCAAAGGAATAGCCTATATGTTAAAAGTTAAGTAGGAGCCAAGTGACTTGCTGAATTAAGGCAGTAATAAACAGGCCTCCTCCATATTTTCCTTACATTCCAGGACCTTTCTGAAAATATCGTGGCCCTACTGAAGAAATGCCTTATGTTCCAGCCTTCTAAGAGGCAAGTATTCAGTCCAAAGGCCTGGTAAACTCTGTGGGTTATGATGAAATCAGAAGAACTGTTGGCAAACCTTTTTTTGGAATACTGACATTTGGGCTACCTGTAAGAAATTCTCAGTTTTGTGCGTTTCAGCATTTAAAAGAGAAGAATTAGAGGTCTGAATTTGGGCTGCAAATAGACTAGTTTGTTATGATGAATTGAAAAACATTGTTAGACATTTTTTGTTATTAAAATTTCTGAAATCAAATATCATTTAAAATAACTTGCTAATATTTATTACTGGGGACCTTTTTTACCGAAATGCAACATTTTTGGGAGCACTTTGCTCTAATTGTTTTATCCTCTTCTCTTAATTTAAGGCCAACTCCAGAGGAATTGCTACATGACAGTTTGTTCAGTGAAGTATCCTCATTATATCCTCCCTTCCACAAACCTGCTGGTCTGTTCTCATCTTCTCCAAGGTGTGCTAATTTAACACTTCCTGAAGACATAAGTCAATTATGTAAAGGTAAAAGCAGGTAGTGGGATAAATGTCATTGGAGGGGGAAGGAAAATAAAGTGTTACTGCATTTTCACTCCAACAAATTATTCAGAGATACTATTGAATGTTACAACACTACATTAACGCAATAAGTTGTTTAATGGAGAGAGATATGGGCATATATGTTTTGAGGGATGTGTGCAAGCCAAAGGAGTCAAATCTTAATTTTATGCTTCAACCTCAGGGAAAAAATAACATTAGTATTCAAGTCCATGTTGCAAAAGCCGTGTCATCTTTTGCCTTTAGAATTTGGACATGTGCATGTATAAGGTCATTTTTTTTCCACTTATTGGTAATTGAATTCTCCTAGGGCATAACATCAGATGATTTTTGAAAGTACTAGAAAACAAAGTCTTTGTGAAAGCGACGACATGCTGGACTAAAAGATTAAACTTCTAAGTTTTAAACTACAGTATGTTGAAAATGTTACCACTCTTAAATCCTGATTAGTTTTTTCTTATGAACTTGGAGATGTTTAGAAAATCTCATTTAGACCAAGATTTTATACCTTGTTAGAATGAGCGTGGTATATGAAGGGAAGAGAGATTATAACTACTTGGTAGGAATCACTTGTTTCTTATTTTAGGTCTTAGTGCTATGTACAAAACACTGTTTTGTTTTGTTTTAAAACACACAGGAAACAAAAGTCCACAGTCCAATGTATTCATGTGAGGGGTTCATGGCAAACTGCAGGAATATCTGCTCTTTTAATGACTTCTTTCCTTAAATCTCCTTAAAGAGCACTTGCAAAGGAAAGATCACTTTTCCTGTAACTTCACATTAAGGTTAGGACCTTTCAAGTAGAATATTTTCTTTTCCACAGTATGTGTTTAAAGTTGTTTAGAGAAACAAATACGAACTGCCTACAAGTCTGTAATTTATTTTTGTGTAATTTCTACCAACAGATGAAGATAATGATTACCTAGCAGAAAGATCAATTGAAGAGGTTTATTATCTCTGGTGTTTGGCTGGAGGAGACTTGGAGAAAGAACTTGTCAACAAGGAAATTATTCGATCAAAGCCACCTGTCTGCACACTTCCCAAGTAAGGATGGAGAAGCACTTTAAGGAAAAGGAGGGTGGATGGATGGAGAACACTAGTGATTGCAAGAGAACATATTTTGTTTAAATACCCATATATGTGAAAAATACTGAAAATGGCATTCTTTAACAGCAGGAAATTGTCACTTCCCCTCTTATCCAGTTTGGGGCATTATTTGCATGCGTTATATCTGTCACCTACCTGATCTTCCTATTGCTTTCTGAAATTTGCAAAGATGCTGATGAACTGGAAAATACTGAAATGGAAGTCCCTAAATTTTGAACACTTTCCAATAGAATTAAGTTTTAGTAATAATCTCTCACTGTTCTTCAGTCGCATGTTGGTAACTGTAATTCAATTTGGTATGTTATGTAGCAAATTCTCACACTCTGAATTCCCTTTCACAGAGCAGCAGTACTGAATGGAGAACCCAGTTATTCAGCAGATCAGCTAATTACTTTTTTCCAAAATGCTTTGTTTTATGACTTAGAACTCTGTAACAGCATTTTTGTGATTGCTACTTTTATCTTACTTCTGCACATGTTACAATTTTATGTAGAGCATTAATGTTTTAATCCTATGATCTGATCTTAATAGAAAAATTATGTGCCCAGATATATCAATTTACTGTTTCTGTGTTTAAAAAACGGATGAAGTGTGAGTACAGCCAAAATGCAATACCTTTTTTATAAAAAAAAGGTGGAAATAGATTTTAGGTGTTATTTGGTATCAAAATTAGTGTGAGATTTTTGAGGGGTTGCTTATTTCTTTGCCCATAGGTGAATGCAGGTGCTTTTGAATTATGAGGGACAAATATTTTCCACCATACTGTCTACCTTGAAGATAAGGAGTTGATTTCAAAAATGCGGTCTAACTCTAAGTGGCACTGAGAATGCTAGCTTAAATTCTGAAAATCAGTTTCATGTGGTCTACTTTAAAAATATCATGTCGTGGAAAATTTGTGTACACTCTATCTTGGATGCATTTGTATCCTTAGATGGACTGCAAGAGAAAAGGTCAGACTTTTGCTAGGGGTTCTTTGTCGTGATGGGAACTGGCTTTCCTATGATAATAATATTTTATTTTTGCTTTTCACAATAAATGACAGTCCTGGTCTGTGCCAGATCAAGAAATAAAAGGGAATAGAAATCCCATATCTCATAAGTCTTCCTTTGTAAGCAAAGCAAAGTTACAGAAACCCTGAAATGTGCCATTTTACAAAAAAAGATGTCTGAATAATTTAAGGTGATTGTGCATTCCCTTGATAGCAGGTTTCATGCCATGCAGAGTCAACACAGTATACTTCTAAGACTTAATACTTTGTTTTAAGAGGAAACTGCTTGATGTAAGAATTTCTTTTCCTAGCTCAAGTCCTGTGTTATGAAACGACCTGATTCTTTTTTTGTTCTCCTTTTTGAAGCTTTTTATTAGAAGATGGTGAGAGCTTTGGGCAAGGACGAGATAGAAGTTCCCTCCTAGATGACACAACTGTGACTTTGTCTCTGTGCCAGCTCCGAAATGTAAGAGTGATATTGTGAATTTCTTATGTTCTTCTCTGCAGAAACATTTGTTTAAGGGGAATACACAACAGCAGCTCCTACTGCTGCTTCTACCAATGGAAGTGTCACTGATTCCAAGAGAACACTTCTTAGTGTCCAAGTCAGATTCTGGTTTGTGCTATTAAATTGCTTTGCCTGCAAAAGCTTACTAAATTTGCTTTGTCTTCTGTCTCTCCCTTTCCTTTTTCTGTTACCTGTTTTGTTCCAGTGTAGTGCAGATAGTTCTGTAGTACCTGTATTCTCCACGGTTGCTAAAACTGTTTGGTATGGGAGTGTCTTCTGCATGCTTTAATTACTGTCTGTCAATGGCTCACATTATCCCAAAGAAAAATCAAGTCAGTTCAGTTTCAGCTCCTCAAAAGCTTTGCACTTAACATTGGATACCAACTTTCCACTAGTTGATTACTGATCATGGAATATATAGTATGAAACATCTAGTTCAAAAGATCTCTTCAAAGCATTTTGCAAACGTGATGTAATTCAGTTTTCTTCCATCTTCATTGGGAAAATCAACACATGATAACACATGATGTAGCTTGATGTAATGATCGGTTACAAGATTTACTGCATATATCACTGTTTTAATTGTTTACATGTCTTTGCTCATGTAGAGCTTTATTGCTGTCAAATTGGGAAGCTATGCTGCACTGTTTGCAGCTCGCTTTTTATAGTAGCAGATGCAATTCTCTCACTTATTTAAAAAAAAAACCTTTCCATATGATTACAGGAGTTAGTACAAAAAAGAACCTGACTCTTGACTCTGCTGCCTTAATTTTGGAGGTAGTGTGTCAAACACTGTGTAAACACATTTCTTCAGTAGAACTTTCCACTTCTTCACACAAATGCATCAAAGGAGACCAAAGAACTGAGTTATTTTCTGCACTTGGTCAGTGAGGCTTGCAAGGCAGGAGGGAGGTTAAAAATACGCAACAACTATTTTAAGCGTAATACACACTGCAGCTTCTACTGTTGTTCTTACTTGAGGACAGCTTTTTAAGGCTTTTTTTTAAACATTTTAATCTGTGATTTTGCATATTGCTGCCTACTTCTGTAAATACAGCAGGAAATAATTATACACTGAAGTTTCATTTCAGGGAAGATGCAAGCCTGAACCTTGCAGTGTTAGTTGAAATAAATTTTTGAACTTGCGCAATTTTTCAAACACCTTTTATAGAGCAGAGCATGATGCTTATAATCAAAAGAGGAGCAGTACTGAATGAACTGAGAATGAACTCTTCTGTCAGCCCCAAGAGGAACAGGCTGTGTGCTGTGTTCCTGCAAGTTAAGGACTAAACTACAAAACAGAGCACTGCAGGGAGCATGGCATTAAACATTAATCATGCACCATAAGACTTCTGAAAACTTCAGTCAAAAATCCAGCCATGTTTGTCTGTCACCTTTGCTGAGTGTATTTCCTAAAAGGAATCAAGTTTGCATAACTCTTGAACTGATTAGAACCATAAAAGCAAGTTGTGCAGTTGCTTTGCAGCTACTTGGATAGGAAGTCCATGTAGAAAAACGAGGAAACAAAGAAGAACTGCGTAATACTTTTGATCTATTAATCCATGGTCCATATAAACTATTTTTTGTGTAGAAATAGGTTTCTGGATATCTTCAGGCAGGAGAACTTCCATCAACTCCAAAAGCCTGTACTAGCAAAAGGTTTTAGTGTCAAAGGCTGTACGCTTCATTACTGGCAAAGGACTGAGCTAATGCTTAGGTCTCAAGGCAAGCTACTGAATTTGGCAAATGAATTGCTATTTAATAGTTTTTGTATTCCACTAAGATTTCCACTTGAATTCTGAGCAGCATTCTTATAACTAATTATTTTTCTTCCTCTTTTCAGAGACTGAAGGATGTTGGTGGAGAAGCATTTTATCCATTGCTTGAAGATGAGTAAGTTTGTGTGTAAATTTGTACATCTGTAACGTGCTGAATTTTGAGTCATTAGTCTTATTTGAGTGGCACACTGCACAGCTAGACAAAACTGCCTCCCAAAAGCATAACTAATATGTCTTTGTTTGGGCTCTAAAAGTTTAGAGCTTATTAGCACTCTGCACTTAAGGCCTTGATACCAAACTGAGGATCTTAGCCTCTGTCCAGGAAATCAACTGTTTGTGCTGAATATTCAAAATTATCCATTTATATTTGTTTCTGACTCAGAAATTCTTCATAGGGTATTAATTTTTTTCAGTGATTTGTTTTTCTTGCTGTTCACTATTACTATCCTCTTTTTTTTCTAGCCAGCCAGCTTTACCTCATTCCAACAGTAGCAATGAGCTCTCTGCGGCTGCTACTCTTCCTCTGATCATCCGGGAGAGGGACACAGAGTACCAGCTAAATAGAATTGTCCTGTTTGACAGGCTGTTGAAGGTATGGAGTCCTTGTGATGCTGGATAATTGGCTTTGGTCTGTTAATTGGAAGATTTTGAAAGACCAAATAATTGTAAAAGGAAGCAGAGATACAAGAGACCACAGCAGGAAAGGGGGAAGAAAACCTTTCAGAAGTATAAGAAGATTGAAAAAAAATAGAACAAATTATTTTCAGTACTGATGAATATAAAAGTAGATTTTAAAGTGTGCACATGGAAACAGAGTTGCTGCTAACACTGGTTATTTACTGATGAAAATAGTTTTACACCCTTTATTTCATAACAGACTAAGCTATTATAGGTATAAATATGCCTGTAACATTTCTGCTTTTCCAAGCAGTAAAGTATTTGAAAACATGGCAGTGCCATGTTGTAAATGTGAGCTTTATATTGGGGAAAGGAATAGCAGCCCCTAATTTACATGTGTGCAGAGAGATGGATTCATGTTTAAGAATGAGAGAGCTGATGCACATTATCCGTTATAAACTAGAAATGTTTAATAAAACCAAGATGTATACATAGTATGAAAAGAAAGATATAATGAAGAAAAAATTCATAATACAAATTTGGATTAATAGATACATCCAGTATATACCAAAGCACCTGGATACATTTATGAGAAAGAGTGGATATTTTAACATCAAAGAGTAGTCCTTCATCCAGGCCTTCCAGATAGAAATTAAATTCACTTTTTGTGAAATTTGTATTCACTGTTCAGGCTGTTTCACTTGGGGAAAGACTGTCCCAGCTTTGAGATTTGAATTGTTTCAGTTACATGATAACATTTTTTGCCGTTAATCTCTTCTCTTTGAAGGCCTACCCATACAAGAAAAACCAAATTTGGAAAGAAGCCAGGATTGACATCCCTCCCCTTCTGAGAGGCGTAACCTGGGCTGCCTTGTTGGGTGTTGAGGTAGGGGCATTTGGAGAAGTTCCAGTACTGACTGGGGATGAAGGGGGATAGGAATGGGGTTGATAAGGAAGCTGGAATGGGTTTAAAGATTTGGCAGGTAGAGTTACTGGAATCTCAAACAAAATGAGTCAAGAAATTGTGCAAATAAAGACAGCGTTCTGACAAACTTGCTTCTTGTCTGTAAGGTTATTTGATTTCAGAAAGTGTTTGTAAACTTGACTGCCTTTAATTTTGATAATTATTTTCAGTGGGAAATAATACCCTGACATTTGGTAGTTAACAGGGTTTTTTTGTTTTGATTTTTAATATTTTTGACAAGTGCAGTTAGCAATCCTTCTGCTCCAGTCAGCAATAGTTGGACAAAACAGGAGGAAACACTTTAAATGTATTTTTGTCACCTACTAATCAGTGTACTTTCCAGAAAGAATGGAGAATAAATAAGTCGAATACAGTCCTTTTGGATAATGGAACATCCCAGAAATAAGGGCTCCTTGCAAAGTTGCTTGACTACCAGCTTTTGGATCTACCTTGCTTGCAATCTGCAGCAGCAGAGCAAAGAGATTCTTAGAGATAACACATCCCAGGTTATTCAGGAGATTTAGCTTAGGATGTGATCTTCTGAGTGCTATATAATATAATCAACAAAAAAGCTGTAAAGGTAAAGAAAAACTGCTGGTCAGGATTGTAGCCTGAGTCTTAGGAAATGAGTCAATTCTCACGCTTCCAGCAACTTGCCATCTGTACAATATGGGTGTTTTCCTGTCCCATAACATTAAAATGGACTTGTTGGTATGCCTGCCTTGGGATTTATGCGAGGACAGGCTACTTAAGTCATTTATATTGGTAATATCAATTAACAGGCAGCTGGATTCAGTGCCTTTACAGAGACGATGCTGAAAGCCACTTGCCAGTGGCTGAGGTAAGCACTGGGTTTAAACTGAGAGCATCTCTTAACTTGAAAATGGGGAACTATGAGGAACGTAGCTTTCTGCATAAACAACTGAAATCACAGAAGGTCATGCTGAGGAGATCTACAGCAATGTCTGTATGTCCTGAGTTAATAACAGAATAAAGATGGTTTTGTTAAAATTAAGCTGTCAGAATTTTTTGTTCTTCTGCTAACTAAAGTTCTTAACAGAAACAGTCAACTTCTGCATATCACCATGTACATTGTAATATGGACTTATGTTGGCAAGGGCTTTCTAAATTCAGATATTTTTCTTCCACATTTAGGGTGCCATAGAAGCAAAATACGATGCCATTGATAAAGACACACCGATTCCTACAGACAGACAAGTAAGATTTACAGTGTTACCATATACTTGAAGATCTTTCCCACCAATTACTTGCCTATTACAGCACATGTGGTGGATAATAACAGTATGGTTCCCCTTGCCCTCTAGGCTTAATGCTGTAGCAAGAATCTTGCAGAACAGATTGGCACAAGTACTTTAACTCAACTTGCAGCATGGGGAAGCTGAAATCCTTTTTTATTTTATAATCACTGTTTCTCTGGCAGCAGTAGCATAGTGAACAATATTAATGATTTATTGTTAAAAATCCTGTGTTTACCAAATGCTTGTTGTGCCTGTTGGACCTTATAGCAGATAATGCTGAGTACCTTGAGGTCCTGTAAGATGAGGTACACTTCACAGCAATGGGGGTTTGAGCAATTTGGTTCTCCAAGAAGAGAATGTTCTCAGATGTCCTCTTACCAGACAAAAAATGGGATCACAAACAACAGCTGTTCTTTTCAGCTGGGTGAAGAAATATTTTCCGTCAAATTGCTTTCAACATTGAGAACTCTGATTTGGTTACCTTTTAGAGCAAAGCAATATTACCACCTGAAATAAGTCCAGAAGTAAAAAAAACTGTAACTGCCATCTGTTTTCTGCCTTTTTCAAGGGCTAGAACTCTTTGTAATATGGATGCAGAAAAGGAAAAAAAATCTCTGTTTTTAAACTTTGACAAGTCTGTTAGGCCCCCTGTCAGTTTTGGTTTTGAGAGTGATGGAGGAAGTAGATTGAATATGATGGTGGTCTGACCTACATTTTTTGGCTGACTTCCACCTCTAGTGTTGCGAGATTTCTGTAGTACCACCCCACTCATCCCCATTTCTCTTTGTATGCTTGGCTGTGGTGCAGATTGAAGTTGATATTCCTCGTTGCCATCAGTATGATGAACTGCTGTCGTCACCAGAGGGTCATGCAAAGTTCAGACGTGTATTGAAGGCCTGGGTTGTTTCCCATCCTAATTTGGTGTACTGGCAAGGTGAGTTTGACTCGTTGGCAAGAGCAGATAATTGAATGGAAAGCTTTGATTGACTTAAAAGTACCTCCTGCTTTTCACCCCCACAATATAAGCCTTTTTTTGAGAGCTTTCCTCTGTTTCCTTTAAAAAATGAATTTGTAGGTTATTGCAAATTTAAATCCTAGTAACTTATATTTAGTTTGTAATAAAAAATTGCCCCACTCTTTGTTATATATTCAGTCTTCATGAGTTTCAGTCGCTTTATTTCAAAAAGTCTGTTGCTTGCTATTAAGTTCCAAGATAGTACTGCAAAAGTTACTGAGTTCTTGGGATGGTAATTGGCATTTCTTGGATGCCTTGGCAGAATAATCAATTTGGCATTGTGGCTGAACAATTTGAAATCCTTGTTGTTTTCATGCATTGATTTCACAGTTGTTCTCACCATTACTTGTGAAGCCTGAAATGCAGAACCAGTATCTAGTGTGCAAATTTCCATTATAAATTAGTACCTTTATCTTGTGCATTAAAATAAATGAGCTCTTCGTGCTGCTTCTTCATGGCTTTTCTCTCTTTAGGTCTTGACTCTCTTTGTGCACCGTTTCTGTACTTGAATTTTAACAATGAAGGTGAGTACCTTTTTCTGCAGTGAGTGAAGAAAAGCACAGTCTCTCATCTGTGCAAGACAGATGTGTGCATCCACTTATTGACGGAAGGTTTCTGTACCTACAAAGGAATTTTAAAGCTCTTGTTGCCGCAGGTCAAAAGAAATGGTTGAGTTTTGAAAACTTCATGTGGTGCACTGCTCTTCATGCAGGAGTTCAAATACCGTTTATTGCCAAGTACAGTAATGACATATAATAAAAAGCACAAATAACCTTGAATAGATAAAAGCAAGAAATGCTGCTCTAGTACTTGTATTTTTCAGTGAAGCTGTAGTTCAGCTTGAGGTGACTGTAGTATTTGGTAACCTAAGTGTTAAACTGTCAGACCAGCTTTATTCAGAAAAGCTGATGGTAGTTTTAAATGCCTGAGAGTTTCAGATCAACTTTAGATATATGACCTTTATCTTCTTAGAGTGTGATTTGTTCATAACAGGTGTAGTCCAAACTTTTATTGTCTTGTACTTGGCTTTTTTCATATAAGGTCTTTGGTGGAAAAACTAGTTTCGTAGGACAATGACTCCTATTATACCTACTGTGCATGCAATCATTTTTGTGTATAGATTGATTGAAGTATTTTTGCTTATTATCTGGTTAATAATGAAGTTTTTTAGATGTAATTAAATTCTGCCTCTGTCACTGCATCTGTTTTTCTAATTCTTTCAGCTCTGGCATATGCCTGCATGTCTGCTTTTATTCCGAAGTATTTGTATAACTTCTTTCTGAAGGATAATTCTCATGTTATTCAAGGTAAGTTAGTCCCTTTATTTGATGTAGTTCTAAGAGAAGTAGGATAGTTTCTGGATATGTAAATGCACTTTTTCAAGGGGTTGCAAAATTGAGACGCAGTTAAAATCATGTAACTGTGCAAGAAAATTTAGAACAAAATAAGTGGTTAAAGATTCAGGCAGGAGAAAAAATCCAGATGTGCATGTAACACTATGTAACATCCAAGGTAAGAGTCAGTCTATCCTGCAAAGTTGTGAAAGCAGTAAATAGTCTTTCTAGTGTTACATTGTAAAGGCTTCCCCTTCAGGTGATCAAAGTCATCCTGTTAGTGGATCTTTGGACAATAAGGGAAAATTAGGAGGAACAGTACAAACTAGGGGTTCCTCAGAAAATGAAAGTTATGGTATTCCAAAAAGTAGAAATTTGAGGGGAGTTTCTTATTGAGCAGAAGATGATGTTATTCAATACAGAACAGGAGTTGGAGAACCCTGAGGAATAATGTTCCATAGTTCAGCCTTAAACAAGTATATAGGAAACTTACACAAATTAAAACAATAGCTAGGAATGTCTGTTCTAATTGAAAACTAATTTTAAATTTCAAGGAAATATGAAAAAGGAATTGTCTCCACCTAGAAAGTCACCTTGGCACAGTCTGTGTTGGGAAGATAATTTGTCTTCCAGACAGTCTTTAAAAAACAAAAGAAGCTGTTTCATTAGCCATTATTAATTAAAAGAAACAGGTGGTAATGAATGTTTTTAATTGCAAGCAATTATGAATGTTTGTTGAATACTGAGTATCAGCATGGCTTGCTGTCCTTGTGTTCCTTTTAAAGAAATTCTTTTGCATGTTTCTTGTGAAACTTGTGAACTTTAAAGTGTCTGTAATTTTTTTGTCTTCAAGAAAGGTAATTAAGAACTGATCAACAAAACTAATTAGACGTAAAAGCATTTATATATTAGATAATTGAGGGAAAGCTAGTGTGAGGAGAGAATGCAAGAGTTGGGAGAGTTTATATATGAAAGACAATGGGTAAGAGGTGTTATGAACTGAATAAAATAATAGGAAAAACTATTCTAGAGAACATGTTTGCATGCTTTTGTCTGTAAAGAAAAGATTGCTTGCAGTAAAGGTCTAAAGATGAAAATAATAGATATGTTCCTCTGGAGACAACTACTTTAGCCTTCAAGATTAGTAGCTTGGTAAAGACTTTTCTCAAGAGGTTATACTGTTCCATAAAATAATACTTTTGCTCTCCAGGGTTTCCTGATGTTGTTCCTAAGGAGCTTTGCAAAAATATATGTCAGCAAAAGTTAGAAATACAGGTCGGTGGGATTCTGTGAACCGAAGTAGTGTAGGGATTCCTGAGTTCCTGTTCTACATCTGGCATCATCAAGGACTATGGGAGACTGGACCCTTTAGGATTCTTTCAGCATTTTAATTAATCCTTTCTAGGGTTGTATGTCAAAAAACAGTGGATAAATAAAAGTTTAAAGGAAAATTCTGTGTCATTTCCCTGCCTTTTTAAGGTAGAGCAAAGTGTTAAGAATGCGTGATTTAACTACCCACTGCAATTTTAGCTGCTTTGTGTCTTCTGTGTAGATCTAAGCTGTGTGGAGCATTGAAGTGTCAGCATGTTCTGGAAAGAGAGTTCTCATTCTCTGTCTGTTGCTCCTCCGGACTAGCTGTCCATGCCCGAATTACTCTGTTCTTGGGAACATGGAGGAAAAGGAATTGCCATCTCTTACAAAATTGCAATGTTTTTGCCTCTTCATCTTTCTTTTAACAGAGTATGTGGCAGTGTGGACAAAACTGGGGGACAGGCAGAACAGAGAGATAAATCTGTCACTGTCCTGTGTTCTGCTGTCTGCTTCTCTTCCAATTAAAAGCAAGTGTTATTAGACAACTTAATGAAATTGTACCCATCAACCTAATAGGCCAGGCTGAAGATGTAATAATTTTTTTTTTATAGTGGGTATATTTCTCCTTGCTGGTTACTGAACAGTCTTTAACTTTGCATGTCAAGCATACATCGCAACCTAAGTGTGAGCCAAATAAACCATTGTTAAAAATCCAAATTGAGAAGTATAAAGAAGAAAAAATAAATGTTTCTTCCTCTGTATTGAATGTAATGGTAACAAGGAGTACAGTTGTGGTATTCACTTGCTATTTTATTGTAGATTTAAAATTAGTGGCTTTCCTTTCCTCCAGCTCTATTGTGAGCTAGCAGCATGTGGTGGCTTGTGTTTTTGATAATGGTCTTGGATTTGTCATTTCAGAGTACTTGACGGTGTTTTCCCAGATGATTGCATTCCATGATCCAGAGCTGAGTAACCACCTCAATGAAATTGGGTTTATTCCAGATGTAAGTGCCAAGGGTCCTTATAAGTATTATCCAAAGGAATAAAAAAATGGAAAATGAGGGACACTGGAATGAGATGCCTTTCCAAACTGCTTCAGTAGCACTTTGACAAAAGTGAAACTTCCATATTAGTAGACTTTCCTGAATATGCTGATAAAATTGTAAAGTTTTGATTCTTGTTCTGTGTGCTTTAGTCCTTTTTGGCATTTAGAAATTTGGTCATTGCAAGTTGGTTATAAGAACAGATGATGAATGAGAGGTCAAAATGGAAGAAGACAGACAACTGAACTCAGGAGGTGTTGATGTAGAAATACAAATTTCATAAGTAAGAAATTTATATATATTGCTTCTATAAGCAATATAAAGTTTAGTTTATCAGAAAAGCCTTATGCTTATTAGGAAATATTTTAAGTTGGAGCAGCAAGGCCAGGCCTCTTAAAGTCTTTTGTTTTACACAGTTCCTGAAAGAATTTGTGGGACTTTGGATTGGCAGATACTCATTATCACTGCTTACAAATATTGTAATGGGAAAGAAAATACATACTTTCATTTGTAGAGGGTGTTTTTAATGTGATAATGTTGTTTGACTGCTACAAATTTAGGAGATACTGTGGTGTTAAAATGAACAGAAGCAAAAGCCAGCGTACTGCCTTATAAAGAGAGGAGTTTGAGAAAGCCACATGTATTTCAGATGACACACCTGAACAGGACAGGTGGGAGGAAGATGAGAGGAAAGTGAGAAGGAAGAATATTTATCTGTAGAAAGCCTAAATATTTGGATAGATGAAGTGCTAGGGTTAACAGCAACATTTAAGTTCCTGAAGGAGAATCAATTTTGTGGCATCATTATATAAATGCATTTAACGTTTATTTTTTAAAGGCAGCGGATGACTGAAACAGTTCTTCTGTGTATTTTGTCCAGGATGTTAGTTCCCACTAAAGGGTTAGAGATGTAATTACGCTGACCACCTTACAGGTCCTTGTGGGGGCTACTAATCTACGCCAGAGCTCTGTAGCAGCCCATTTTGGGTCTTACCTGCTATTTCAGCAGCTCCTAGTGTCTGCTTATACAGTTATAATTCTCCACTGAAGGCTTCCAAGGTACAAGTCAGATGGAATAGTTTAAAATCACATGTTTTGCTATATTTTAGTTTCTGTTGTGCTAGCCACTGGACAGTACATAGTCATACATGAGCCTTGTCTCTAAATATTACAGTCTATAGATGATTAGGTAATATAGTAAACAATTGCAAAAGAGATATATTTTTTTAAAACTCTTTCATTGAATAAAAACGCAAGTTCTAAAGTTAACACTAACCTCTGAAGAGAGGTTGTACTTTCTGAATTATCTCTCAGGGTTTGGGGTTTTTTTTTGGTAAGTGAAAGTTGTTCTGCCTTTTAGATTAGTCGGAGAGGTGATTTTTTTTGTAACTGTAACAAGGCAGCGCAGGATCCATCAAGGTGAAGGATATGCACTGTAGTAATGAGATCTGAACCAGAGTTTCGTGCTTGAGTACTAATCCTATCAAAGTAAACCCTGATTAATCTTTCATCATTGAAATGCAGGCTCTGCTGCAGGGAAGATTGTGTTCCTGGCACCCTTCTCATTTGCTTCAGGTCACGTAGCTCTCAGAATATTGAACACTGCTGAAGCTTGAGTCGTTGGGAATATTATTAGCTGATGTGGTGCCTGGATTAAGTACATTGCTGTGGCTATGTGATTTACATATAAATAGAGGGATGATATATACAGTAAATCTTACAGTTCTTCTTTGCTCACTCCCCCGAAGTTTATAATCTTCCCCACCCTATATAATGCTTTATAACACATTCCTTATTTTACTGACTAATTCTGACCCTTAACAAGAGACCATTTTAAACTGAAGAAAAACAAGAAAGTGTACAATGTTGCTAAAAGTGTGGAGATTGTCATAAATTACTCTAAAGCACTTTCAGCTGCAAATTATGGAAGGTAGACACAGTTGTCCTCTATCCACTAACGTAGAAGGCAAACTGATTGCAGTTCCTTCGTATCACTGTGCTGAAGCTGCTGGCACAGGTAGATACCTTAGCTTGGTTTTGGTGATGTGCACGAGGTGTCAGTAATAGGACTTCATCTTAAAAATCCTGCCTTTGAAGTACTTTATCTCTGCTTGTCCTGTTACGCAATTAATCTGGAGGAGAAGTTTCTTGCTGATGTTTTTACTTTATGAAGAAAGTGATCATTCTTCAAATTTTGTTTGTGTACATACATATAGGTGGGTAGAATCTAATATTAAAAGCATGACTCAATTTGCATTATCTTTTGCACCATTCTGTAGCCTTTAAATATATGATTGTCCAGGCACCATATAGGATTGAAGCTGAGTATGTGTGTGTGTATTTCAAGTGTGGAATAGGAGGGTGAAAGATCGGGAGTTTGTAGAATAGACAATTTCCTTTGGAAGGGACCTACAACACTTGTGTAGCCCCACTTCCTGATCGCTTCAGGGCTGACTTAGTGTGCTGTTAAGGGCATTCTCCAAATGCCTCCTACACACTGACAGCCTTGAGGCATCAACTGCCTCTCTAGGAAGCTTCTTCCAGTGTTTGACCACCTTCTCAGTAAAAAAAGGCTTCCCAATGTCCAATCTAAATCTCCCCTGGTGCTCCTTTGAACTATTCCAACATATCCTGTCACTGGATCCCAGGAAGAAGAGCTCAGCATTTCCCTCTCCACCTCTCCTCTTCAAGAAGCTGTAGAAGGCAAAAAAGTAGTTTTTGTTTAGAACTGAAAATTAAAGCAAACGGCAGCAGTTGGGACAGTTGGTAGAACAGAACAACTCAGCAGAATAAAATTCCACTTATTGTTGGACGACATTGTTTCACACATACATCAAAACAGGAAAAAAAAAGAAACAGGCATTTAATGGATAGGGGAAAAAAAAGAAAAATCTCTTTATCTTTGGATTTGGCACCTCATATAAACTGCAATATGTGGTACAGCTAAAATATACACAGAAAAAAGTTATACTTTTTATGTATAACTTATTATTGAAGGGAGTTTTTCTTCTGATCTTAACAAATATAATGCTTCAAGACAAGGAGGTGTTGGTAAGCCTGAAGAGGTTGTGGATGCTATTAGTAAGCAAGGAAAGGAAAGGCACAAGACGGGTGGCAGCCCCTTAGGTTTCAGGGCTCAGCACTGAAGGGTTGAAATCCTCTTTTCCAGCAGTTTGTTATTCCAGAGGCGCGGCACTGGAGGGCAGCATTCATTCACTAACGCTGTGAGCGGTCCTGGTCCCAAGCGCATCCCAAACTCCCTTTTGCTGGCATCGGGGAGAAATGCCACCCGTGTTGCGCCTTTCCTTTCCTTGCTTACTAATAGCATCCACAACCTCTTCAGGCTTACCAACACCTCCTTGTCTTGAAGCATTATATTTGTTAAGATCAGAGAAAAAACTCCCTTCAATAAAAGCACGCCTGACACCTTCTACTTGAATTGTTTGACCTACTTTGCATGTCACTGCTGATAGGTTTGGTGAGGATGGTTTAGAGCAAAGCAGTGATTTTCCTTGTGATTACCTTTTAATAATCTTCAAAGCTTCACATTTCATGTATTTTCTTGTATGTTTCTGTGTAAATGCGTGAACGATAGAGGTGTTTGTGAAATCAGGAGAAAACGAGGATCTGCTTTGGTAAAACATTTTAATCAAATATATGAAAAGGAGGAAATAATTGCTTTTAAATACCAAGAAAATAATGTGGTTTGCATAATATGTAGCTCCAAGCAAAGAGGAGCCTCAGGACACTAGGCTTGTTTTCCTACTGCATGGGAAGCAAGATATTGCATACAAACAAGCAGATAAACAGGTATTAGCTGATCACAACCACTGTAGGGGATATTTCAGGGAACAGGATATGTTATTATTCCCTAGAATGCCATCTATTTAAAACATGACATAGATAAACTCAGGGAAATAGTATGAATGTTATAAGATTAAAATGGTGATAGAAATTGATTTGGGTTGGAATCTGAATGCTTAAAATCAATTGGTGGGCTGGAGGTCAAGCTTCGTAAAAGCCTGCTGAATATTAAAAGTGGTGAACAGGTCATTGAACCTTCTTTAGTTTAGGGACAGTATGGTTCAGATCTCAGATGCTCAGATATAGGCATAGGAGTAAAATTTAGAGAGAGCTGTGCTAAGAATTTTTTCAGCAAATGTATACATCATTTAGTCAGAGCCATAACCTAGTTCAGAGTTTATTGAATAAGAAGTAATTTATTACCATAATATCAGTTATGTTTTCTGCTCCTCGTTTGTTTACTTCCAGGAAAAGCTCAATGGGAGGATTAATTTGCACTTTTTATGAGTTAAAAAGTAATATATTAAGCTTTATGTTTAACTGTAAATCTTCATAGCACATGAGCTGTGCAGCTGCGTAAAATTTAACAATGATCGTCTTACTCTTGCATTCCTAGTTTATGGAAACTTTCTGTGCAGTTTGATGTATCAAGAAAATAGATTCTATTGCCTTCATCCTTCCCAATACTTCATTGAAAAATTAGAAATTCTTAAGTTGTCATAAATGCTTAGCTCTTCTTTCTCTGTATGATGAGAATGAAAGTTTGCAGACATGGAAGGTTTTCTGTAGCTATTGCAGCAGCACAAGTCTCACAGTGGTGTAGGTGCTGAAGCAGGACACCTGCAGATGATACCTGCCCTAAAATGATCACAGTAGAACTGCCTAAATGCTTGGGGTGTTAGTAAACATTTACTGAGAATAAAACTGTCCCTAATTTCTTCACTGACAAGTATGCATTTTAATAAATACCCGCATAGCAGGAAAAGGCAGAGGTGGTTATTTTTTCTCTTGGAAATCATGATTTGAACTTTTAGTTATTTCTATAAAACCATTTTCTTCCTTAGTCAAAAAGATATATTAAATAAAGTTGGTTTATGCTTTTTCAGGCGTCCTTGGCTAATTTTTGCTTGGCTTAGTGAGAATGGCAACAGTTTAGTAGAGCAGGTTTTTGAGTTCTTTAAGACTTTGGAGGTTATATTTTGCAAATCAGCCTTCTAAGGGTGGTGATTGGTTTTTTTTATTGTTTTCAATACAGTGTCAGAAACTAGAAATTTGAAAAATTTGGGGATGAAAAAAGCTTTTGAGGGGCTAAGACTTGTGTGATAGAGGATCTGCCACTGCAGTTATTTTCCTTTCTAAATAAATTCATGCAAAATAGGCAATTTTTAATGTAGTTGATGATTGTCATAGACAACTTTAGTTCTCAAAACTTTTTTTTGTCTTCTTCCCCCGTCACCACCTTTTGCAGCTTTATGCCATTCCTTGGTTTCTTACAATGTTTACACGTGAGTATGCTTTTTTTTCCCCTCTGATTAAATGTTCTTATATTTCTTAAGCTTAATTTTTTCACTTTTCCAGCTAAAGCCTTTCTAATTGGTATGATAGGTCATTTAGTAGGATGCTTGTAATTTGCAAGGATGTGTTGTGGAAAACTCAACAGTGAAGAACTCAACACTGCCTGTCACTTACTTTCTGCCCTGATTTGGTAATAATTAGTATTTCTACTACTTTTCTGAGTTGTTGTTATTGTTATATTATTATATAGTTGTTATGTTGTTGTTATTATTATCTGGATTATTTTGCACATTCAGTATTCAGGGTGTGTTCAGAGGAAGCTGTTATCTACTGGAAAAAGATGTAATAATAGTTAAAAAGCAAAACCAAACCTCACCACCATCCCCTGCCTTCACTCGAATAATACAAGAAAGAGAGTGACTTTGTTTTTTAAGATAATAATATTTTTATTGCTCATAGACACACTGTTATTCTGGTAGCACTAGTTTACTATATTTGTGCGAGTATATTAGAAAAAGGAAGAGCTTTCTAATTTGGTGAGCTTTTAATTAAAGAGAATAAAGTTAATGAAGCAAGTCTAGAGAGCAGTTTAAAAACTTCTGTCCTCAAAAATCTGTGATTTTTTTTCATGTCCTGTCAACGTTGTCAGATGTTGAATTTAAATTTTAGAAAAAGTGGCAGGATGAAAAAAGCTCTGATGAAATATCAAAGAACTTAATGTGAGATTTTTGATTGTATTTTCTAAAGATCTTGACTGCAAAGCGCTGGTTCTTGCATTTGTCCATTTTTCTATACCTTTCATGAGAATCACCACATTTGGAAAACCAAGGAGATGGTTTCCTTAAGCAATCAAATGTAACAAAGTCTTAGAACGATTTAGTTGGAAGACAGCTTATTTTAAGAGAGCCACCTTCAGCTTTAAATATAAAATCTTGCTATTTTTAATTGACCTTTTTCCTTGACTTTCTTTCATTCTGCCAGCTTTTTCTTTATTCTGTTCATTTTTTTGTCTAATTGTAAGTAGTCGATCTTACTGACTAACTCATTAATGTAGTCTTATTGTGAAAAACTGATATGCATGCCTTAATACATAATTGTACCGTACCAAAAGAAAAATAAATTGCCTAATTTTTGGCATACTTCAAATGTGAAAACCCACATGCTTTCAAGTATTCATTAATGAAAGAAGACTGCAATTTCCAGAATAATCAAGCTGCTTATGAAGATAAATATGATCCTAAACAGGCTGAGTCCTCTTTGCTCTCAAATAAGAAAGAAATCAGTCAAGACGGGAGAGGAAAGAAGTACATAGGCAACTCACTGACCCTGTTAATGTATATATATGCTTATAGAGTTTTATTTATTGTGCTTATTCATTATGCAGATGTCTTTCCTTTGCACAAAATTTTTCACTTGTGGGATACGTTACTGCTTGGAAATTCCTCCTTCCCATTCTGTATTGGAGTTGCCATACTTCAACAGCTGAGGGATCGTCTTCTGGCTAATGGATTCAATGAGTGCATTCTCCTTTTTTCAGACTTGCCAGGTACGGAAAAAAAATTTACTGTTTCTTCCTTTTCTCTCTGTCTTCCCCAGTGTGTTTCTAAATATATGTTTAGAAATCATGGTAGATTTAGGCAAACTCACTGCCAGAGTGTGTGGATCTTTTCTACAATTTACTGTAGTTAGTTGAAGTCTTTTTGCTGTCATCAGCAAGAATGCAGTAGGATTGTTATTTCCAGGTGAAGATTGGAGTGTTTTGTTGTGAAATTTAGAACAATTTAAAATAATTCAGAAGCAACTGTTTGTAGTCATGCCACATATAGACACGATCCAGTTGATATGAATTATTTTTTTAAATAAATTGAGTACTGTTATGAATAGTCCTTTTCCTCTTTGATGCTGGTATTAACCTGTTTTCCTTTCAAACATGACTAAACTTTTACTGTGAAAGTAATTAATGTAAAAGGATTAGGGAAAGCAGTATAGGAAGCCACTGGAATTACTCTGTTAAGTGTTTCCGTATGAAATTTAAAGCTTTTAGAAGAACTTTCAAAATTGTATCACCGTCTGCATGATTATTGTTCAATTCTGTGTCTTTGGTCCTTGGGAGGTGATTAACCTATCCATACAAACTAGTACCTTACAAAAAAGCATTGCAGTTAACCACGAAGTTGGGATCTCCTTCTGAGCCTGTATCTAGTAAGACAGTAGAATGCATTTGAACAGAGTAAGCCATGTCACCTGAAAGATGTGGTTTAGTTTGCAGTAACACAAGTAGGAAAGCTGCTGCACTCAGAACATGCCTAAGTTCTTGTATTAATTCTCTTTCTCCAGCTCAGGATCTTACTAATGTAATACAGGTCTTAGCTAAGAGGTGGCAGTTATTTAAATGTGTGGCTTTTCTTTAGGTAACTCTAACTTTGGGGTGTTTCCTGGGCTAATTATGGATTTAGTGGGCTCTATTTGAACACCATGTGTGCAATTCAGTAATTCATATTCAGTTAAACAGAAGTTGTTTTTCTTCAGAAGAACTGAAGGGGAGGATGAAGTTAGGAGGAGAATTTAAAAGGTCTTAAGTGTTGCAGTCTCCACAACTGCAGAGTTTACAGAGGTTAGCAGTAGTCTAGGATTTGGCAGCAAGCAGATGAGGCTGAATTCACAGTTGCATAAGTCAGTTTTCATAAATGAAGCTCTGTGATTTCTTTAAATACTGTTGTCACAACTTGTCTCTCACCGTATACCCTTCTATATGGGTCTGGATTTCAAAATTTAACTTGTCTCCTACTTATTAGTTTTGTATGTACTATGCATTTGCTACTGTATTTTTCAGTTCATAAGCAATTTAATTAGGCTATTCCTTATGGTGTAGAATTTTAATTTTCAATCTGTATGCTTAGTCATTTCAAACGCTCATGGTAAATTTAATGGGATATCTAAAGATGGCTGAAATGTGAGTGCTAAACTAAAAGATTGATTCTTTCCCTGTCCTCTCCTCCCCCCTGTGTTAGCTGTATGTCCTAGTTAAGTACAGATTCGTTAATATTTAACTTATTTTCTCGCCTAAGGTCATTTCTCCATAATTTATTTTTTCTTGAAGGGTGCTAAATTATAGATTCCAATTTATCTTAAATCAGCTGATTTACTAGCAGTGGAAGTACTTTATGCTGAGGTCATGTATAAGAACACATTAGTTCTCATAGTACATATCTGTTTATGTAATAAACTTAAATCACTAAAATCTGTAGTGATACAATGTACATGCATTCTGCTGGTTGTAGTTGATGACAACTTTGCTGATACTCTGGTAGGAAATACAGGTTTCTGAAAAGATTTTTTTTTCTTAAATTGGTGATGTCTGTGGTATTTAGGATGTCAACAAAGGCGCGATTGAATATTCTGAGATTAATCTAAAGCATACCATAAAATACTGCTAGTAAAACTAGTAAGGGAAAAAAGAATAAGTATGAAAGACTATCGTAGTGTGTCTTAAATGTTGTTGGTCTAGCTTAATCAGTAACTTTTTCAACATGTAATTCTCATAGCCTTGTGCCTTTTGTTTCTGACCTGAGTCTTATTTGTGATTAAAAAGTATTGACTCATTATGCATTTTGTCACCTGCATCTTCCAAACAAGACTTCTGTTATTTTGGTTACGATAAATTGTGTGCCAAGGTTGAGAATTTTCTGAAAGTAATTTACAAATAACCTTCACCTGAAAATACGTTACTCCCAGGAAGATATTATGTTGTTCAAAACATCTGCGATAATTTTAAACTAAAATCAATTATTGCTCAACAGTCTGAAACTCCTGTGATTTTTAAGCTTTGTGTGCACTGGAATGGCTTATTTCAGGCTGCCGGTGAAAGCAACTTCCTTTCCAGGCTGATGAAGGTATTTTACTGCAATCTTGCAACTTTGTGGAACACTTTCATGATTTCTTATTTTTACTAAACAAAAACCCCACTGCCTAATTTCCAGTTCACTGTCTATAACACAATTTCCATTACTGTTTTAAAATAACAGTGATGTGGGGAAAATGAAGGGGGCATTGTGTCATCAGTGATTACTTGGTTCTGAAAACCCTTTCCAATACTTGTCTCAAAGCTTTGGCCATATTTTATCTGTAAAGCCAATACAATAGGGCATTACTTGCTATTTTTGGGAGCTCTCTCGGAAGTTTTAATTTATTTTTATGTATTTTAAACAATGTCCTAGCATATTAGGAAATTTATTTGAAGATTCTGACAAAATAATTGGTTAATTAAGAATGCTGGAAAATCCTTTTGCAGCAGATATCCCCTTGTAGCAACAAATGTCCTAGTTCATTCCTCATGGAGCTGTATGGAGGGGGCATATAAACAATGGCTAAAATTTGAATAGAATTAGATTATTTAGGAAATTACTACCCCAAAGTGCTGTTGTTTTTTTTTTTAATTTAAATTATCTTTCATTTGTTTCTTTCATATTTTTTCCTTGTGTTTAAGGAGCTCTGTTAAGTACAAACTTTATTCAAACAATATGAGTACCAGAGAATATTTAGGGATATTTGAGACAGACAAAAAAAAAAACCAACCCTGGAATTGTTGCTATTTTTTTTACCTGTAGTTTTGAGACTTAGTAAATTTGGTCTTATTCAGGTGATGCAGAGAGAGAGCAAAGACATTACGCATTACGTTTGATTTTCCTGTAAGTCTGACATGTAGCAGAATGTGTCAGGAAAATGAGAATGGTAAGGGTGACCCTCCTATGATGAGATTCCTGAGTTACCAACAACAGAGACAGGACTCTGCTTTCAGACCAGTGCTGATTTGTACTAAGCCAGTCTGGCTATCCCTTAATCTCACGTATCAGCAGATTTACAGCTCAGAAGGCTTTTCATGCACTGAAGACCAACTGTAAAAGTTTACTTTAAAACATGCGGTTTTGCTTATAGCCTAGTCTTTAGAATCTTACCATAAGTTTGTGTGATAATGTTCATTATTCAACTCAAGAATTGTGGTTATTGTAGTTTGACTTGATTACCAAGTTCATTACCTGCTGTACAGGTAGTACAAAGTCAACAGCAGCTTTCGTTAGGAAGCATCCAGACACGTACAGCTCTTTGCAAACAGTTGAAGGATCCTTAGACCAATCCACTCCCACCTGGAATGGGTGCAGTGTAGGGCCTGGCAAACTGATCTTCCTCCAGTGATCACTGCCAATATCAGCGCTGACATACAGGGATGAGTTATGGCCTTCTGAAGGGATAGGGAACTGATGAAAAGATGGGGACAGATACTGTTATAGAATAGGGAAATACCAAGCCTAAGCACGAGATAAAATGTACTCAAACCTTTTAGTTTAGTTCAATAAGCTCATCTTCTGTAATTTTGGAGCAAGAGGAGCAAGGTTCATTCTTTTAATGCTGTGCACCTTAGGAAGGTGTCTTTTTGCTGAGTCCAGGCTAGTCAGTGCTTCCAAAGGAAGAACCTTGGCCTCAGATAGGAAGTTCATAAAGACTGACTGTAGAAAAGCAATCTAGTGCAATGAGGAGCTACAGTAAAATGGTTGACGTGGAAAACTTTGTGGGACACAGGCATGTAGCTTTGAGATGCAAGATCTGGCTATCATCAAACCACAGACATAAATGATTCTCCAGGGAACGGATTTTCTCTAATGGAGGAGAAATTATTATATCCATTGCTATTCTAGTAATGTGCCAAAATGCTGAATCCTGTGATGGTGGAAGCCATATGAATGCTTAGAAGGATTGTATCCAGCTTATAAATGGACTAAAGGTTAAAAAATAGTGGAAATTCTCTACTAAGATTGTATGGAGCAGTTTTGAATGGTGCATATCTGTTGACAGCAGCAAAATTAGACACACATCAGAAGACTCTACTTCAGATATGTTTCTGGCCCGAGGTGGCTACCATTTTACTTTCTGCTGTTTTGCTTCCTGAAAATCATTTGTCTGCCCACATCTGTCATCCATATGCTTTTATTGTGCTGGAATTTCTGGTGGTTCAGCATTTAGTTAATACAGATCTGATAAGAGGAAAAAGTGACAGTTGGCCACCAAGTCCACACTGAGTTTGTGGGTGTTTAGTGCCTGTTCCCATTTGTTTCACCACTCCTCCAAGGAAAATGTAACCTCGGATATTTAAAACACCACCTTTGATGGAACTTACAGAGATACAGTGGTTTTTCATATTCCAGTGAGCAGTAGGGAAAAAAAGGTAATACGGTGTTTTGATTAGGGTTTGACTTTTTTCATACGCTTTTGAAAGTGTCTTATTGCTTAGATCAAGGCTCTGAGGGACAGAACTAATAATAGCTCTTCTGAAAGGAAACTTTTTTAACTTCAGCTACAAAATTTTGACATATTGCTCTGTTGTCGTTCATGGAAGATAGCACTGGAAAGTATTTTGCTGTGGAGCTAGCAAAGCTGACTACTTTTTCAAGTTACAGCGTAGCTGAAGAAAAACAGCACTTTGGTCTCGTTCACATGATACACATGATAATGGTGTTGTAACTATGACAAAAACATTGATTGGATATATCAAAAGACATCAGAATTTAAAAGGAAGTCACTTCTCCTAGTTTTCTTGAAATATGTAGGTCAGGCTGATATTTATGGAAGCATCTTTTTCTGAGCATGTTGCTCATCTTTGCTATGTTAGATGGCGGTTAGATGGAGATGCAGGTGTACGTCATGATGCAATTCCTCAAGATTATTGGCTTTGGGACAGAAGCAGAGAGATTTGTTAGGGCACACCTGCTCACCAAGGCTGTCTGGTAGTGTCAGACTGTAAGATTGATGTTGTTTTACCTGAAGCTGTGAATTCTTTAATTATTCACCTTTTCCACTCATTGTGACACAAAGAAAACAGTTCTGGATTATAGATTCTACCCTCTTGAGACTAAAGAGAAATGCTGGAGTGGGCGACACACTAAGGAAAAAAATACTGAAATCCTTTATTGTAGTCTGTAGTGGCAAAAGAAAATCAGATATATATCCTTTAGCAAAGGGCTGTCTGCCACAAGAGATGGTGCTTCATAAAAAGGGTGAAAAGTGAGTTCATTGGTAGAACTTTCCTAGTCCATGTCTAAAAAACAGTCTGACAGGCAGCTTATGCCCCCTGTTTCTTGAAAGAACCCTGATAGTGCTCTCCATAGTGAAAAGGCACTTCAGGAAATCAAATAATCCATCTGTTAGTCATGTAGGATTTTGTACACCTTTACACTGGAATAAAATGAAAGTACAAGAGGGTAGACTGTCAAACATACTAGCATTTCTAAGATTTCTAGGCATGAACTGACTAAATTCAGGCTGCTTTGTTCCCAGATGTGGTGAATTTTTTTTTTCCTCGTGCGAAGGTGTCTTGGGAAAATATTTCCTTTTATTTTTCCCCATTAAAAAAGGCATAGCAATTGATTCAGGATTAGGCTAATGCTTAGAAAGCAGTAGTGTGTACTAGATTTTTTTCCTTCTACTATTGTGGAGAAAGTCCCTGACAGAGCAAGCTGCCTCATAGGGTATCTGTTCATAATTTTGTTATGCTGAATATGTTTGTTTGCCTGTACAGGTATAAACGTTCTGCTCAATAATCTTTAGATCTCTAACTGTTAATTGAGGAGAATTTTTAAATTACCTGCACAAATAATGCAGTATTAAAAATTCTTGATTGAAATGTACATTAGCAGCACATTCCTATATGATTGTAGATATATTTGGGGAGTGTATATCTAGCATTGTAATAGAGATACACATAACTACTTAAATACAGATTGGAATGGCAGTGTAGGCTGAGAGCTAGAAAAATCTTTCTGTCAAAATAAGGACTGTGAAATGAGGTTAAGTGAACTCTCAGTGCTCTTATACTTTGGGGTAGCTGTCAATTCCCTTTGATTTACTTTCACATCATATTTCACTTAAACTCTTGCCTTTATAAATCTGTGTGAGGCATTTGATTTTGTATGTCCAAATTTCTTCATTCTTGATGTACTAAGAGTATACTGGAGTTTAGTAGAAACAGAAAGACTAAAACTGACCATGGAGAACTAGAGCAGGGTTTGTACCTAAAGGTAAGACTTTGTTGATATTGCAAGCTTGGAATAAATTTCACTACTGCAATGTTACTATTGAAGGGCAAAACTTGTTCAGGAAGGACAGGTATCCTAACTGGGAAGAATCCACATTGTTTGTGGACAATGTTGCCTGCATTCTGAAAATGGTGATAAATAGTCTGAGTAACCAGCCAGGTGACACCTCTGTCACTTCAAAAATTTGAGAAGTTTAGACAAGCATCTGTAGGGGATAGGCTGGTCACACTGCATTTGGCTTCAGAGCAAGGCAAGTTGCTAGGTGCTCTCTTGCTGGTTCTTCAGACTTCATGCTAAAAAAAAGCATGGCACCGTTCTAAGGAGACAAATCATGTAAGCTGATAAACCACAAACTTGTCTGCTGGGAATGCAACCCTGAAATGACAAACTTTTATGTCTTGAATGTACTTTAGTACTTTCATGTGTAAATTCAAATGAGGGTGTTAACTTAGCTCTTTCACAGAATAAGGGAACTTTTTCCCATGACTTATGAGTAGGCTAATTATGCAGCAAGCTTTAAATAACTTAGAAAATGTATGCTGACAAGGTTGGACTAATGTTGGTTACTTAAAGCTATTAGTCTTGCTACGTGAAACACTAACACAGACTTGACTAGTGGTAAACACTGGAAATTTTGGATCTCAGTAAGTTACCTGCTGTAGTGCCAAATTGCTAGAGCATTTGTTTTAGAAATGAAAGCAGTTTTAAGTATGGGTACATAAGCAAGATGGTTATCCTTCCTGTTTACAGTTGCTGTATTTGTGGGAAATAATATTTCAATCCTGAATAAGATGTTGCTTGCTCTGGCAGTTTGAGAGTGTTACGTGGTTGAGGATACTCATTAGGCAGATCTAAATACTCTATTTATCTTTACCCAGAGTTTTTCCATCATTGGTATGGCAATGAACAGGTCAAATTAGAGGCTTTCATCCTTTTCTCATGGCAACAACTACTCCTTTTGAAGATTACCTGAATTTTTGTCTTATTTTAGAAGCAGAAAATCTGAGTTACTTCGTGTTATCTCCTTACAAATAATCCTGAAGGCTAACAGGAGAGCTATGCTAATACAAAGGTCTTCTACTTATGGCTCTTAAGAGAGTCATCAGTTTTATAAGCATTTGGCCTGGTCAGAGTTTCTGACAATAGAGTTTTTTACGTGTTTATACCCGTTATGCCTGGGAAAAAACTGAAGTAGCTCAGAGTTACCACCCAGATGGAAAGCTCTAACAGCATGATCTCTGTTTTTGCATGCTGTTTCAGTATTTGCATATTATTTCTGTAAAGCACAGATTTAGGATAAAGAAGGTGAGTTTCACTAGTATTTCCAATTCTAAAACTGACTTAACAGATATTTAGCAAATACTATAACAAAATGAACATAGAAAAGCTGAAAAAGTTTTTCCTTCAAAAATTTATTGTTGTTGTATGTTTTGTTGGCACCACAAGTTCCTCACTCTATGGCTTTCTAACAAGTTTCTCCTCTGAGCTGATCCCTGCAATTTTGTAAACCTGTCCTTTTGTGCATCTTCTGGTTGTTACCTACCTATGAAGTAATGTTCATTTTTCTGCTGAGCTGCTTTATTTTCCCTTGTGTGTTTCTCAGGTTTCACATAGTAGCCTCCGTCTGACTATTTCTATTATATATTGTGAATTCCTGTGCTTCTGTCGTTGGCCAGTGTCCTACCCTGTGCTAGGGCTGGTCCAGATGTCTTTAACACTCTGTTAGTTTGTAGAAATGTCTGCTGTTCAACAGCACTGGCACACCTCATAAAAATGTTTAAAAAGCACTTTCTTGTTGGAGCTTAGCTACGGTCTTTATGTAATCTATTTCTGCCTTCTTTCTCAATAAGACATAGCATGTGGCATTTGGTGATTGACTTACAGTAAAGCTTTAGTCTTTGTACAGTCACTTGGCATTCTGTGTCTTCCCTGCTCAACTCAATCAGTGCAGGACACCATCACCTTTGCATACTGGAAGGCATTCTTTAGTAAACCTTTCCACTGAACTGCTGAGTCAGAGGAATTTTTACAATCACAAGTAAGAAACGAATCCATGTTTGCCCTTTATGCAGTCTAATGTCTAGGGAATAATTCATAGGGTTTACTGCTGCTTCTCTCTACTGCTGTCCACAAAAAAAATGAAGTCACGCAACTATCCTGCAATGTATGAAATAAATAATGTAAAAAGAATAGTTCTGCATTGACCTTTTCATTTATAATAACCTTCTTACAGTAATAGATACAGAGATGTTGGATAGAAATGTCACTTCTCTTCCTAGATTTGTCCTTTTGAATATGCACACTCAGTGTGTATGTCATCAGGAAAAAAGAGTTTATGGCCTTTCACCTTTATTTTTTCTGAGAGCAGGAATCAGGAGGTTGAACTGACTGACCTATTCAGCTCCAAAGCATTCATAGCACAGAGATTTTCTGGCCTATTTATGTGTCTGTGTGGTGAAAGCTGATGTTGCCTGGCAGGCTAGTAATAAAGTATTTGTGATGGAGATGTCAAACCAAGCTCATAATTCTGGGCTATTCCCAAAATGCAGAAGCAATTTATTTTGGCTGAGTTTCTTAACTGGTATCCTGTTACCCAAGGAAAAGGCTCTGGAATTGATTAACTGCACACAAAGACTTGGTCTGTGTGGATTTTCATTAGGAAAGAACCATTCGTCTTACGTTTTTCTCCATTACTTGCCTTGACTTGCTGTGAACAGCATATGCACACCGGGTTTTGCTGTAAAAATAAAAAATTCTATGTGCTTTTGTCACAGGTGTATTGCATTTAAACTGATGCTTTTTTCAACATCTGTTTCAAGTGCAATCTACTTCTGTATCTGTAATAATAAACCTTAAACTTACATAGCTTAAAAAGCAGCTGTGTCAGGCTGAGCCATCCTTTTCAGCTGAGGCTGTGAATAGAGGCAGGCAGCAGCTTGGTGAGAAGTTATAGTTTAGCATGAAAAAAGCAAAATGAAAAACATCTTAGAATAAACAGTAAGTTTAGTTTGGAAAAGGAGCAAAACATTTCAGTAGGCTTAATGTTAGGATGGGGCCATGGCAAAACCAAGATGTTACTGTTAGATCACTTTTCTTTCCCTTCTCTACTCCTGCCTTTATCAATTGCTGTATTGCTTGCATATTTAGAAATGTCAGTGAAAGCCTGTTGATGCTGAGCAATTAGCTGGTGCCGTAGAATTGTTTCCTGTAAGGCTTGATTGCTGCTTGACTGTGAAATGCTTGAGCTCATTTGAGCCAGAACTCCTAAACATAATGTTTGAAAATGAAATTGTGACTTTGGTTCCTGAGATACTTGGCTTCCAGCTTGGACTTTTTGAAACACAGGCGCTCTGCATTTTTTCAAAAGCAGTTTGAAGATGTACTAAGTTTTAAAGTTCGACTTATTTTTATAGTGTTTTTATTATGTTTTAAGTCAGGCTTAAATTTTTTCACACTTTGTATTTAATGACACCATGTTTTGTCAGCACATTTTCAATACAGATTTTCCAATGAAATAACTTGCATTAATAAGAACAGAAGGCACATAACTTTTAGACTACAAAATACCCCAGTGTTGGAATCTTGGAGAGCACAGCGATGTTATAAGTAGATGAGATGTTATCTCCATGAATCAGCATGCCTTCTTCATCTTTTCTAAATGTTACTGTTCACTTGTTGCTCACACCTAGAGATTTATGCAGAGCTTGTTATCAGAAAAATGTTCTTCTGAGTTGTTTGCACGTGTCAAGTACTCTGGCATTCTCAGCAGATCTGCTGAGGTAGTCTCTGTTCATTTGTTCACAGTCCTGTTCAAGAATCTAGGCTCTGGCTTGATATATTTATGCTTCTGACATATCAATGGTATGTTTCTAATAATGTGGAAGCTCTAATGTTTTCTGGCTTGAAATGCGGTGGCTTGGGAGCAAGAAGAGTACAGGCAGGATTAATGCAGTGTGAAGGCAAAGTCTTGGGGAGATAACAAAAGATGGACGTTTCACCAGAGACTGACTCATTTGTCATATATTTGAAAGGGCATGGGAAGAAATCGGGATTGAAGTAACGCAGCAGACCCTTACTTATTAGCCAAAAAGAGGAGAAAAGATCTTATCCAGCAAGGCTGCACGAGATTGCATTGCATTTTAGTTACTGACGGGAAGTGATTTTTCTTAAACTGAAATTGCAAACAAATGATGAAGACAGGCTTGAAGGTTACTCAAGTGTGAAGCCTGTTCATGCAATGTGACTAGTAAATATTCTGTAAATATTTATACCACTTTAATGTAGTGTTAAACTCCAATGTCCTGGAAGTAATTGTTTTTTTAAAAATCATGTGAGTAAATTCTTTGAGTAAATTCTTTCACCACCCATAGTCTCGTCTCCCTTGTGGGTGCTGGATGTTGACTGTTCCCATATTAGATGCATGCGTATGCCTACGGCTTGCACATGATTTAGGGGCATTTTGTGGTTGTGGGGCTTTTTTATTGTTGCTTGTGGAAACCACAATCGCCTTGTTGTAGTTTTTATTTTGCATTATTGAGAAGCAGATCAATTAATTGACAGATGGTAAATTTGTTTTAGGCTTTTAATTGGCAGACTGTAAATTTGTTTTAGGCTTTTGATGGCTTCCCCCACAAACCATTAAAAATTCTCTCTTGTTCTGTGGGGTTTCATTTTCAGCCATGCCCACTGTCCTCCTGAAATGCTGCTTAGAAGAAATGAGAAACCAAGCATTCCGAAATCACAGAACAACAAACTCCTACATTTTTTACTTGCACCCTGATGTGTGAGAACTGGTTATGTGTTTTACAAACACACACACAGTTGGAAGGGATCGCAAGGATCATTGAGTCCAGCTCCTGGCCCTGCACAGGATACCCCAAGAGTCATACCATGTGCCTGAGAGCGTTGTCCAAATGCTTCTTGAACTCTGTCAACTTTTGGTGCTGTGACCACTTCCCAGGGGAGCCTGTTCCAGTGCCCAAGCCTATTTTCCACTTCTCTAAAATGGATTCCTTTTGGAATTACAGAGCTTGTTTCTAGGAAAAATATTTTGACCTATTTCAGTGCTTAACACTGTCAGTCTCGATTTCTGCTTTCAGCTTTTTCATAGCTTTACGGCAAACTGTATTCCTATTCTATCCCCCAGTTTTCTGTTTTCAATTTCAGATATATGTAGGCTATTATGCCCTCTCACAGCCAAATGCTTCTCATGCTATTAATTATTGGTGTCCAGATTTTTTTTTTTTACTGGCTAAATTCTGCATTCATATGATTTATTATAGGAGTACTACTAATGTTTCCTTGGCTAAGAATCTCGGGAAATGGGGCTTATAACTCAATTAGAGCAGTCTCTTTCCAAAAAAAAAACCAAAAAACCCAAAAAAACCCAACCAAAACAAAAAAAGAAACCATAGCCCCACTATAAATGTATTACAGTCTTGAACTGAAATTCTCAACTTTTTATAAATAAAATGAGTTTTCAGAAATGTAGAAAAAAAATGCAACTGTAATGACAGTGCTTTAGGCTGTTTTCTGAGCTTTGGGAATAATAACCAGTGAAAGGCATCTCCTCCCTTTATCGGAATTTAGAAATTGTGTAAAATTCTCCAGTTGTGTGGATTTTCCTTGGGAATGATGCTAAATAACAGCCTTCTATTACAGGATAGACAAAATGAAAAATTGTTAGCTACTGTTGAGACATCATATAGTCCATTTATCTTTGGCACCTATTATCCCAAGTAGCTAGGGAACCTGATATTGTCAAGGAAAATTGTGGTTTACTTTCACATATCCACAAAAAGATTTTTAGAGCTAGAATTAAAATTGGGTAAGCCTCAGCTTTACTCTCAGTCTTTTCAGAATTTTAGAAGCAAGATAGCACATAAGCATGTTGTCATCAACAGAATTAAAGCATGTGCTTTTTTTGTATTGTATCCTACCTGAATATGGACAGCTTTTTGAATGGGAGCGTAATAGATCACATCTTTCAGATTTTAAACAGTCAATAATCTCATCCAAGTAGCTTATTCTGCTCCAATCTTCAGTTTCAGCTTCTTCTGCTCACCACCCTGCTATTGGCTGAGGTTTCTGGAGTAACTCTCAGATTGATGGCAAGGCATCAGATCTGCTGATGGCAATGAGTGATTGATGGCAGTGCATCAAATCTGCTTGAGATATACAGATAAAGCCTGGCTACAGTGCCTCTGTTTTCTTCATAGAAGCTGATGCTTTAATCTAAATTTTGACCGTTGTAATGAATCATACAAGATCTTGGGGCAGACACAAGTGCTGATTTCCCTGCTGTCTGTCTGTCACACTACACCAGTTTTGTCATAAAATGCAAGCCAGGGTCGTTTTTCTCTTCATGAGACCACATACAGGAGGTACAAAACTAATCAGTCCTTTTATAGTGCTAAAAGAGTAAATGGCTTTTATGTTACATCTTATTAGAAGATAGATACATGCAGGATGCTGAGTGTTGCAAAAAAAATGTATTTCCAATTAGTTTACTTTTTTTTTCTTTTACCTATGTATTTCATTGTACTTTCCTGCATTTTAATTGACCACATCTTATTTTAGGATGCTTCTCATTTGATAGATGTCAGCTTTCCTTTCAGGTTGAGTAATATATTATCACAGTGGCACTTCACTCTTTCAGCCAGGGTGTTTCACTGGGAATGTCTGGTTGCGTTTGGGACTGTATTGTTTGTTTAAAAAAATTCTCTAAAATCTCTAAAACAATCCATTGTGTTTGCCATCAAGCACAAATTAACATTGAAAACTCCTGTTTTCCAGCAAACAGATAACATGTAGCTTTGTCAAAATGGCAGGCCATGCAAAATTCAGTGGCTGAAAGCTTTCCATCTGGCTTTTAGTAGGATTTAACTGACAAATAAGACACTCAGTTGGGCCAAAAAATCCTGATGTCTGTACACTGTATGAAATCTACTTTCAGTGAGCTGCGTGGACTTACATTGAATGGTCAATAGTCTGACTTTTAAAGACTTTAAGATGCCTTACAATGACTAGGCTCCAATTATTGTCCATTGGTTAAAGTTCTGATGCACTTCCCTTAAGCAGATTTCCCTATGTAACTGGGGATAAATTCATTCTTAAAGTGTCTTTACTAGTTTTTAATAAAAAAAACTCTTGAGTGCTTTTCTTTTTGAATGGGAAAATGTTTTTGAAATCTACATTTCCTTTGGGCAAGGGACAGAGAGACAGACAGAGATATTGATGGGTGGATATATGTATATTTGGCAATGTTGTAGGTGGGTTACTTGGCTTTACTGATATTTCGCTCTTGCATTTCTTGCATTTCCTTTGGATGCCTCCCAGAGATTGACATTGAGCGTTGCGTTCGCGAGTCCATCAGCCTGTTCCGCTGGACTCCCAAGAGCGCCACGTACCGGCAGTACGCGCAGCCGCCGCGGCCGGCCCCGGAGAGCAGCGGCGCCCGGAGCTCCGTGTCCTGCTTCTCTGCCGACTACCAGGAGGCTCCTCGCAGTGACCTTGTAAGCAGCCTGGGGGCTGGAGCGGGGAGAATGGTTCGGGTTGTCCAGGTTGCGTGTTTCTCCTGTCCCTCCCAGCTCCCGCTCCTTCAGTTCTGTTACCACAGACCGGTGTCCGTAACTCACAACTCACCTGCAGCACTACAAACAGGCTTTATCCTGGGAGAAAAGCAGTAAAAACAGCAGTGTGCCAGTGAGAAATAGGTAACTGGAAAGTGATGCAGGCAGCTCTGGCTGCCTTTTCCATCTTGGCATGTCAGGTAAAGGATATGGCACAAGTTATTCGGAGAGTTTAGTAGGTGAGTTATGCTTGTGTTTATCTTGGCAAAGAGTAAGTAGTAACTAAGAGAATATCTACGTTAAATAGTTACTCAGTTTAGCAAAGAGGTTTTTCTCTTCTCTGTCTAGTAGAATCTAATGGTTATTTCTCTTGTCAGATGCACTGTCTGAAGACTGGTGATTTAAAATTATTCTTTTCCTTCCTGTCAGCAGTATAAATCTAGTCTCTTAAAAATTAAATTTTTTTGGGGGGTTTTTTTTTCCCTTCCACCTTCTCCTACAATCATTTCATTCATGAGCACATTCCAATAATATGGGAAGTATATATAGATCTGCTATATCTCTTTGGTGAATTGTATTAGGTTTTAGTCTTTCCATTTGTTTTTCCTAACTACTAGAAACTAAGAAAAGTTTTTGTTACTCAAGTGACTCTTTACTTTTTGGTCCTTAAACTGGAGCTTGAGATTCAGTCATTTTCTTGGTTTTTTATTTTAGTTTTTATTTTATTTCTGTTGTAATTTCTGGAAGCCTTAGCTACAAATCCAGGACTGCAAGTGCAGGCATGCAAATGAAGAACAAAAGGAAACTTCAAAGATCTTACAGGATTTAAGAAACAATAGGTGAATGTAGAAAGGCAGTGGGGAAGAAAAATGAAATTACAGGGGAATACTGGTTGTTGTCATCCAGGAATTGTAGCCAGCACAAATGCTGCTGTGCTACTCTAGAGATATGTAGAGAGGCTTTCTGAAGGAGCCAAGGGCTGCACTTTTATGAAGTAATTCAGATAGGACCTCCTAAGGTCATCTGGTACAAATTCCTGCAGAAAACACATCCAACACTGAATTCAGATGGGGTTGCCCAGGGCTTTGATCCATCAGGTCAAGAAAACTTCCAAGGAAAGTATTCAGTCTCTCTTGGCAGTCTGGTCAGATGCCTGACAGTGCTGCCAGTGAAAATGATTTTGTGTATGTGCTAGCTTTTCTGAATGTTATGAAAAAAGAGTAAAAAAATGAGTCTTCTGATTCTTAAGCATTCGCTTGTGCCTTTACGTGTACAAGCAAGAGTCAAAGCACTCGGATATAGCAAAGAGAGAGACAGGAGAAAGCAGCACTGGTCTACTGAACTAAAAAATAGCAAAAAGATTTGTGTTTGTAACAGAGATAAAAATCCGTGTTTCGGATCAAGCAAGTTTCTTTCAGTATTCTTCCGTTTCCTGAGAAATGTTTTGGGTGGTTTTTTCCTGATAGTGATTTTATTTTCATACCAGAAGTTGTGTTTGTTTATAATGCCAGTAATTAGGCTCATCCATCCCACAAGTTCCAAGAAACTAAGCAAATGTTTTTGGTGTGTTAAAGAGGAGGAAAATAAGTACTAGAACTTCTATTGCCTTCTCTTTCATTTCTAGTTCTGTCTACCTAAAGAGCAAAGACCTCTTCATTTACTGCAGTGCAGCTGAAGGTTTAACATCTTTAGAAGCACAAATATATTGGATCTTTTGGTTACTGCTGTATTTTGGTTTTTTAGCTCATCATATGAAAGAGAGCTGTATAGATTCCAGGATCTATACAGAAATATGTGAGCAAAGAGGAAACTAATCTCTTGGGCACACAAAAGACGATTCATATCTTAAATTGTAGTCTGCAAATGTGTTGTTTGCTCTCATGTGCTGTATTTTTTTGTGTCAGATTTTGAGACAGATAGATGCAAGTCAAGTATATTATGATTCAGTCAGGAGCCATAGTTCAGACTTGGAAAGTCCCCGTGTAACATGAGTCCATAATGAGCTACCTCTCACTTGTGATCAGTTCTGCACTTTTGGATGTTTGTCTTCATAAAATGACGCTTCTCAGGGATTAGAGCAATATTGATAAAAAATAAGTTTAAATTATTAGTGCATTACACTATTTACACACAAAGGTGGTGTGGTTTGTTTTTGTTTGGGGTGTTTTCTAACCTTAATCCTGGAATTACCTATCTCTTTCTTCAAACATGTCCTCTACTGGTGTTTGCTGCCATGGGGAAACTTTTTATCTACTTGAAAGGGGTGAAATCTGAGTTCAATCTTCAGTACACACAGTACCCTTTAATAGATTTTCTAAAACACCATTGTGTCCTTGCTGTGCAGTTTAGCTCTTAAAAAAATAACTTTGTTGTTTCTTTACCTATTTAGTTGGTCATTCTTTGGACAAGTACTTTGCACTACATTTCTATCTCCAGCTTTATATTTGTGGGTCATCTCTGTATTTGAAAGTGGTTAGGGTACAAAATAATTATTTTTTGAAGAAAGTTGTGGGTTTGCTTCTGAAGTAATTTATGACTTCTTGAAACATTAAATGTTTAGTGCTTTTAATTGTAAACACCAGCTGTCTCTTACCTCTATATTTATATTTTCTTTCTACACTCCTTCAGTTTGTTTCTTAAGTGCTTTTTATTGGCTACTCAAATATTTGTGTGTATCTGCATGTTACTGTGCTTTGGTTAATAATAACAGAAGTATTTCCCCTCTGGGTGTGCATTTTTCTCCCTAAATCAGCAGTCAGTAAAACAAAACTGCTTTGAATCTTTTTATCACTAGCATTGCTTAGGTTTTATTTTAGTGACATCTATTTGCAACTTCATAAATAGGCTTGGGTGCTCTCTTTTTTCCTCCTGGACTTGTGTGTTGCTTAATCTTTTACCCTTTCAGCCAGTAAGCATATTTCTAGTGAGATAAAATCTCAAGGAGGAAATAGTTTCAGAGAGAATGAATGTGCATCTTAAATGGGTTTGCGTGTTTATTTTGAGAAAGATAAAACGTCAAAAATAACAACGGAAAAAGCCCTTTAGATTCACTACTGAATTTACACTACAATATACTCAATTTTGTGTCTGTAGCTTTTCTTCACCAGTACATGGATGATTTTTTCTTCTTTCTCTTCCTGAATCTTACTTGCATATCCTGGAAACTCCCTAAGTATTTTTCCTTAATGTCCAGGAGTCACAGAGACAAATAACACTGTAACAAACAATTCTCTGCTGTATCTGTGTCTCCATCGTTATAGGTATGGTAGACATACGCTCTCTCCAGCTACTCCCATAATTCTAAATAAAAAGGAGAAAACGTTGCAGCTTCTCTATCAATATCTGCTCACGTGTGGCAGATGAACTCACAGAAATACAGAGACTGATACAATTACGGCTTTGCCTTGTTCTTCTACTCACAATTCTCTTTTCAAGGGTGGGAGTTCCTGAGAGATGTTGAAGAATGAAAGCATTCAACTGGAGAAAAGTCTATCGAATTATTATTGATCCTTGCACTGATTTAAATGCCAACAATCCAGTTCAGTCTTTTGTTTTCGATGAAGTAGTAGAAATACCTAAGCAGCAATATGACTTAATGGCTTGATCAAACAACACGATGTGAAAAACATGTTTTTAACATAAATAGTATGAGCAGAGTTTCCTGATGGTAACTTTCTTTTGCCAATAATTGTGTGATAGACTTCCTACAGATGGGAATTCAGGCCTATTTGTCATACAGCAGCACTTAGTTGCTTCTGAGTTCCTGTGTGCACCTAGGAAGTATTTGTCCATATAAGATATATTGGCTAGGTTTATATTAAGCCATTAAATAACTGATGTGTAAATCCATTTCTTCTTCCAAAAGAAACATAGCCAGTAGTGTATACCAACACTTCTGTTTCAGTGTACAAGCTAAGAAATGTCTGTGTTGTGTTCATGCTGTTCATAATGGCTGTTACTTATATTCTGCCTAAAAGGTCTTTTGACTGCCTTAACCCATTTCAGGTTTCTTTTGTCTTCTGTTTTTGTATGGAACTTCGTTGTTTTCCTCTTCCATTGTTCTTACACTCAACAGAAAGATGTTACTCAAATTTGTCTTTAGTTCAAATTGTGCAAAGCATTAGCTGATCTGGATCTCAGTTAATGCTTCTAATTTATTTTAGATTTGCCTTTGATGCTTCTGTTTTTCTGGTTGTATCTGCCAACAGCTTGAGTGAGAAATTGGGGTTATTTGTCATTTTTTAGATGAGCTGGTTAAAATGCACTTTTTATGTCATTCTCCTGCAAGTGAATAAACAAATCACTGTTTAATTAGGCATGTCATAAGCCCATCACATTCTGGCAAATACATTAGGAATTGTTGCAAACTTCAAAACATTCTCTGTTTATTGGTTAGTTTTTTTAAGTTTTTTTGATACGCATAAGCCAGGCAGCCAGCAACCAGGAAGTGCAGGGTGTAGGGAAACCTCTGCTTCCAGTGCTTTGGTTCTGCAGATTAAATTATTTAAAGGAAGCCTTGTTTAGCACCTTGTTTACTCTGAGTGGTTTTGAAATTCTATATGTATTTTCTATAGTTTTAGGACTTTTTCTGGTAGAAGATGAGGTGTTAAATCAATTACCAGAGTGGATAAAATACAAAATATAAGGCTTAGGAAATAACTGAAGTCAATGTTAATTTAAAAGTCTCTAATGAATGCTTTGTTGGTTTTTTTAAGTTGTAATATAAATTGCAATTATTTTAATTGAATGTAAACTCATTGAAACAAATTTACTGCTTAGCTGAGACAGAATTAAATGAGTATGTTGGTAGTGATCTAAATGCTATTTACATGAGACTGTAATAGTTTGTGAGACACTCACTCTAGATCATATTTAAGGATTTTAAGCTTGTTTTGCACAGACCTGGTTTTCGGATCTCCCTGGGATGTGTTGATCTGCTGTGAGTGTAAATGGGGCAGTTGGAGCAGCCAGAGCACTCTCTGCTGCAGCCTTAGGCTCAGGTTCTGGATTCACTGATTGTCCACTAGTCCTTCCTCACAAGCCTGTGTGATTATACCCACTTTGAAGTTGAAAGCTGAGTGTATTTGACCTTTTAGACCTCCCACAATTGGGATTCCATGACTGATTAACAAATGTGCAGAGGGGGAAAGGGTAATTGTACCAGTAAAATTAATTATTTAAAAAAAAAAATCTAGCCGGTTCTTTCTCTCTGCATCTTGTAGGAATGTTCTTTTTAATTTTTTTTTCCCAATTTGGAAACTGTTTTAAAACCAGATTCTAGGTTTGATAGCCTTTGATCGAATAAATATTAGGAGTTTCTTCTTTTTTCCTCTTCTATTTTTTTTCAGTTTTGTCATTCTATTGGAGAAAAGAAATTTACTTTAAAAAATCATAAGTAGTAGCCACTGTGTGGGACTATAAGGAGTAGGGCAGCTATCTTCACCATTCTATGACATGTGGAACTTATCGATGACTGAGCTGTTCCCAAGACAAAGGTTGGGTCCACAATAAATAGTAAACAGAGCAGAATAGTGCATTCAGGTTTGCTAGGGCTATTAAATGGTTTGGATTTGAGGTAACTCCTTTTTTCCTTCCTATGTCCAGTCTTAGCCCCTGTGGAGTGTATCCCGTGAGAAGAATAAGTCTTCCTGTTGCCAAAAAGACTTACTTCCACTGTATAAGTCCCTCTCAAAGATGAACTGAGTCAGTCATAAAACACATGAAAACAAACAAAATAACAATTGTGTCTTCAGTCGGCCAGCCAGATTGCAAACCAGGACCACTAGAGCCTGAAAAATTATTAAAACATGGAGGTGTGTAATTATTTCCTAATATCCTTCATGCATTGGATGTGCCTCCATTTTTCATTTCAGTATTCTGATAATTTTCGTTGGCAAGGACTGACGTCAGACCATGCTACCAGTGCTACCATAGGCCTAACCCTAACCCAGACCCTGAAAAAGAGGCACTGATGGAAAGCATTCAAGGCTGGCAAGATCATTCTTGCTCCTGCTTTTACTTCAAGTTTTATTGCACATTAAGGTATCCCATGAGTGTTTTCAAGGCCCGACTGGATTGTGTCTTAGCTTTGTGTTTTGAAACGGTTCCATGCAGTGGTGAGCAGCTTTTACCTTTTTTATCATATCAGGGGCAATAACTTTGCAGCAATGACTTTGCAGCATGTCTGAACCACTGCATGCAGGGGAATATCTTGTCTTTCAGCCCTGCTGACTCAGTTTATTCACTCAATTATGTTATTCCATTGAGAGAGGTTTCCTTAATAATGAGCTGGTTTGGCAAGCAGAGCTCACTTCCGTTTTTTTGTAGCCTGCCTACGAAGTTATATGCAGACATTTGGAGGACGTTTATGATTGACAGTTGGCTGGAAGTTGCTGTTTGCACTTCCCAAGGTGTGAGTTCTGGAGCAGGGAGCTTTGTGGGGGAGTCAGGATGGTGGAGAAGGTGAAAGAGTACAGCTTTCAAAACGAAATGGAGCAAACTTAAATAGGAAGTGGAGGGAGAGAGGGAGCACAGAGAAGGTAGACACCAGTGTCTTGACTCGGAAACATGAGAAGTAGAATATGATGGCTACAGAGGACTGAATCTGAAGTGTGAGAAGCAGTTTGCTGGAGAGGTTGTATAGAGAACACTGGCTCTCAAGTGTTGAAAAATTGTAGAAAAGAGTTCTTAAAATCTGCGATTTTGGCTGTTCTTCCTTTATAAACAGTCGCAATTGAACATCAAAAGACACTGAAGCCTTTTTGATTGACCGTTTGCTAGTAATTGTAATAAAAAATGGTGGGGAGGGGAATGGAGGGCTTAAACCATTATCTTATAAGCTTTTTAAAAATGTTTTTGTAGTCTTATTTCTGTGTACCTGCATACACTGATTTCAGAAATTGTTCAAAAGATATGGAATGACATCTTTCATGAAACATGTTCCTTCATGAAGGACCTTGGTAGTTCGGATAGAGTATTTTACTTGAACCCCAGATTTGAATTATACTGGCTTCCAGGCTGAAGTTCCTAATGTATTAAGTAAATTGCACTAAGTTTTGCCAACTTCAAAGACAAAGGGGAGAAACCCTGCATCTGCTCAGATAAAGCTATCCTTTCCATGGATAGAAAGTTCTTTTATAGTTTCTGTGTTTATCAGATGGGACTCTTAAATTCAGGTTCAGCAGAACTAAAGATACTTGGCTATTTTCTCAAAAAAAAAAAAGTGTATATCTTCATTTAATAGCCATGATGAAACGCCTGTAAGAGATTACAGGCTAATGGGAAAAGAGATAGGAGTTGTGATTGTACCAGCCTCGTGTTCTGGAGTGCTTTAATCTTTCTGAAACTTGACTTCCAAATTGCAAACGGTTAAGCAGCTTTAATTCCTAATATTTAAAAAAAATTAAATTCTTAATGCCTATTTCTTCTTATTAATAGCAGTAAATACATATGGATTAGCAATTCCCAGGCCTATTTGAAAATTAATGGAGTGAGAAGAATAAGTACTTTGAAAGTAAAGAATGTAGGGTGTCGTCAGAGAAACTTCTGGGCGACAAGGAGACCTCAGACTTCAGATTAAGTACTCTTTCTGCTATTGCCATCCTGCTGATTTAAGTCTTCCCTGACAAACAGTTTCTTCTACCTGAATAGTCTAAAGCAAGATTCATGCTTGTAGTTAGAATATGCTAAAATAAGTTTCTCTTCACAGACTTAAGTGGTAAGCTCAGTATCTTAGCACATGTAGATTTGTGTGTACATGGATGTGTGAAAATGTGTCTTTCTGATGATTTTTATGTCTCCTAAGTAATGACAGCAAGTATAAGAGTATGCTCTGTATACGAGGAGTTCTCAATTTCAGTATTGTTGTCAGCATACAGTTTCTTACACAATCACTATAACACAGGTTTGTAACTGGCCTTTTAACTACCTTCTGGCACTGTGCTTAAAGTAGAGCTTTTGCCTTTTGTAAGAAAGAGTGGGGTTTTTTTTAGAAAGCATGTGCCATGTCTGCCTTGGAAAAGAGTAAATAGATCACAGCAGGAAGATAATTGAAAGGAAGAAACAAGCATTCTATGTATGTGATAAGCTTTCAAGGTTTTCTTAAGCTTTTCCCAGTGGTTGTCCTGGCTCTTTTTTTAATATATGTCCTGTTTGTACTCTTTATAGAGTATTACTAGCATTGGAAATTTGGGTTGTGAGATAATCATTATGCTCCCTTCATTGTTTAAAACAAACAAAAAAAAAACCACAGAGGATAAATTCAATAAGATATTCCAAGTAGCTGTCCTGACATGTGCCTACCTGCCACATAACGTAGCTGAAATCAAAATCTCATTTGCATACTACAGCCTGTTCACAACTTGCTGGATATTTGTAAATAATTACTAAGAGATTATCAGTGCCATAAACTTTTTCTGAGTGCAGCTAACCTAACTTAAAGGATTTGGTTTAAAGTGAACCCTCTTCCTTCCTTCACCTGCTTTTCCTTCTGGTGCTTCACAGCTGGAAAGCAATGCCTGCAATGACATAGAAAAGCCTAAACAGGGAATTAAAGCAAATAGTCCTGACAAATGTGAAGACTCCTGTCTAAAATGTCAGCCTGTATCTTGTGCATCTCCTCAGTGTCAAGAAGACATTGAGGAGATGTGCAAAATATCTTCTACATCTCCTCCTATTTGTCCATGCTGAGGTAAAGAGAGTAGGCACTGAGGTGATAGACAGCAGCTGAAACACTGTTGTGTCGTGGAGTAGGAAAGGTGTTATAGGTTCAGAAGAATCTGCAAGATTTGGATGTTAAGTGGCTGTGATGGCCTCAAGAGCTGTCTCAACTCATGTCCAGTTTCTGCAGTAGTTTCTTGCAGTTTCAAAGTGTCTGTAGCAGGATAGTGCCTATGAAGAGGAGGTGGGAGGATGAGGTAGAAGGATTGACAGCTTGATGTTAGCCATGTTTAGCTTGTGCTCACTGACAGTTCATTAGAAAATTCCTGTGAGAAAATGCCTGAGATGAAATACAGTTGCTACCAGATACAGCAGATGTAGTAATTTTTTAGTAATTAGCAAAATTATCTTATAAGTGCATGCATGTATTTCACTTTGCAATTTGAAGGAAATAAATTACTCTGATAAAAAAGTTGTTAGAGAAAGAATTGCTGAATCAATTCTATTTCCAGCAAGTCTGTTGAGAAGCTTCAGTTTTGTTCCAAGCCTATATAGAGATGTTGTATCACTGAATCTACCAGTAAGACAGATCTGGATATAGTAGGTCAAAGCAAAGATGGTTGTGAAATTCACAGCTGAATGTGTTTCTCCTTAATTTCAACCCAGTTAAAGGGAAAGAATGCTTGTCCTGGTTAAAACCTACTAGAAGGACAGATAGTGTGTACCTGTAAAACACTTTGTATGGCTTTATACTTCTAAACAAAGAGAAGATGTTTTTATATCAGATTAAATGAATTTTGGTTGGTTTATTTTCTGCTGCAAACTTCATGCTTTCTTCTTAAGGTTTCATTCTTTCCTGAAGCATTCATCCCATCAACTGAATGGGACAACTGAATAGACCAGAGTTGTATAAATAAAAGTAGGAAGTGGTTTTGTAATTAGAGTCCAACATAATGTAAATGTTTCTCCAGAAGACTTAATTCTGCTCATCTCAGCCAGTTTCACTGACTTCACTATCTGAGTGTTTATAGTTACCTGTAATCATGTGAACCTTCTTCAGGGTTCGAGGTGAACTCTTTGCAGCAGGCTTGCTTCCTTTCCCTCCTTGGTGTTGCTCCTCAAACATGCTCCTGAGGCAGAAGCTGTTGTCTGAGGAGAGCGTAGTGTTGTCTGCCAGTTTGTCATCAGGGAAATTAAGCTGTGTCAGCCAAGTGTGTATTTATGTAATCAGTGTTTCTTCTACGTTACTGCCTTTCTTGGATCTTGCAGATGTGTCTGCTGTGAATTCCCTAGACGGGGGGACTAGCGTAGACTGTTGAATTCCTTTGGCAAGTCTGAAGTTTGTGAGAAGAGCTTGACTTTTTTCTTCCTCCTCCTCTTTAATGCAATTCATTTCCTTGGGCTCCTCCTGGGAAAATTCATCTTTTCAGCTGGGAGGTGGCTTTAGACAGCAACTGAGAGTTGGCTGTGCCCTGTCACGCTGTTTTTTTTATGGATACAGGTGTCCCTTGAGTATTGACTATTCTGTTGAAACAGATCATACATTATCCAGAAATTATGTATTTTTCTGATTATAAAGCATCTTGACTCTGTTTTTCTGAACTTGGAAGGAAATGATGTGTTGAGACTAGCAATTTGTAACTTCTTTTGTTTTGAATATTATTATATACAATGGAAAATACAGTTCGGTGAGATAATATCCCTGAAGTAGAATTACTGGTTTTGTTTGTAATTTTGAGGGCTTTTGGATAACTTGCTTTACAGCCGAGATATTTCTAAGTGCTGGATTGTCTTAAAAAGCCTTTTCTGGGACATAACTCAAAAAAAAGTGTGTATATCTCTTTGCTTTGTCTAGCATGTTCCCTAAATTTGGAATAGTCTAGATTTAATGAGGAACTAGTATGTTTAGAAACCAAAACAAAAGCTAAGGCTAACAAGAGTCAGTTGGACTAATACCAATTAGTCAATTAGGAATGCCTCCATTTTTTTCAGAGTGCTACTCGTGTTCTCTTGAATCGTGGGCTATAAGGAACTTATGTCTTGTATTGGTGTGATCACTGCAATCTAAAACAAGATAACAGAAGTGGAATATTTTTTAGAAGCAGAAAATTCGTTACCGTGATACTCCTTAAAAATGTGGAGCATTGAAATTCTACTACTTGTGAATATTTCTGAGATAATTCACAGTGAATGTTCTCTGATGAAAAATAATTTCAGGTATTATCGTGCTAGTTGCTGGAGTACTACCAGGAGTGTAGCATTGTGTGTTGTGTCGTAATCTGTCTCATTCCCCAAAATAAATTTTTTCATTTAATATATAATTCTCCTGCCCCACAAAACTAAGGACAAATTTTCCAGATTATAGAAAAGAAATGTTATATTTCTATATATAATATAAATCTTATATTTCTGATGTCCTGATTTGTGCCTGGCCTTTGGTCTGGGATAATAACTGGTGTTTAAATAGCTCTGTATTTTTCAGAGACATCCCTGCAGTTTCTGTGGCAAGCTGCCAGTTGCTAGCCATCTTTTCTGCTCCAGTCATGAGTCCTTTCAGTTTCTCTTTTTGTCAGATAGGCATTTGGCACTGCTCTGGAGCTTTTCTGTATGGATAGTTTAACTCTGACGAGTTCAGAATTATAAGGAAAAGATGTGTTTCTGTCTAACTAGGTTGTTACACTTGGAGTTTGTCAAGTAAAAAATCTAAAAATAGATTTAAAAAAAAACCTCTGTTTCTAATTCTTTCACCTCTAATATTTTTTTTTTCTTTTGAAGTCGAGGGACTCCATCAAGTTGGATGACCTGAAGGCAGAGGTGTCACCACGAATTTCAGCAGAAGATCTGATTGACTTGTGTGAGTTGACGGGACCTAGTCATTCCAAAACACCTGTAAAGAAAACAAAGCCTAGCAAGCCAAAGCTGCTGGTGGTGGACATCCGTAACAGCGAAGAGTATCCTTCAGATCTGAGTGCCAGCCTTGCTAAATCCTGCTTGTGTCAATTACTTCCTCGTTGCCTGCAGACTGATATGTTAGAAGGGTACATAATGGAAAGAGAGGGATCTGGTAGAGGTGGAGTGGAAAAACTGAAGGCTGGGGGTGTTTGGCATGGCTTGCAGAGAAGAGGACAAATATATTTTTGCCTTCCCATATTAAGTTGCTGATTTAGTGAAATCACTTTGTACCAGTAGCACACGTGCTTTAATGCTGCCTTTTTCTTTATAACAGGTGTTATCAGCAGACCTTCTCCATTTAATATGACCAATATTTTGGAAAGGTGTGAGGCTCTCCAGTTACATGGAAAGGAGATAGAGAAGAGTTGATAGCTCATGTGCTTTGCCAGTGCCTCAGTGGAAAATTGATTCCTATTGAATGTCTTCTAGCTAGGTCAGGATCAGACTGTATGTTTCTGTGGTCTGTAGACAGACCACTGTGAGGTGTTTCAAAAATATGATCATTTTGTAAACTTTGGTTTTAGTCATTTTCACCATCCATGCCTGTCATGCTAAACTTTGCTTTCACTTTGTTTTCTAAGTGATTTGAGAAAAGCATGAGAGGACTTCCAACAAGTATCAAACATGCTTCGTATTTCATAGTAGGACCCACATGAAAGCTGAGGGATTGTTTTGTAATGAATCTCACGTTGCAAGGCCAAGGGCTACCAGCCCTCTTTCCCGGTAGACAGCTTCGTAACAGAAGGCTTTCGAAGGAACAGCTTTGCAGAACCAAGCACTGTTTCAGTTGGCCAGCAGTTCTTCTAAGGCTTCTTTCATTAAGCATGTTAGCAGATATATTGGCAGCCTTCCATTCATGTTTTGAAAGTTATAGCTGCATGCTTATGGTCTCTCAGTCTGTAGCAGAAAATCTTGGCTTTTTTGTGGATTATCTTAGCAATTAGAACTTTTTTTTAAGACTAGATCATGTGTCTCTGAGTGTGCTCAGTAGTTTAAGTAACTAAATTTGTCAAAGTTATTTTCTGTCTAAATGATGATCATTTCAGAACCTGATCAATAGCAGTGGGAGTTATGCGGTTATAAATGGGGTTGGGGAAATGGGATTAGCACAGATGAGTAAAGGAGGGATATAATTTTCCCATTCAAAATAGAAATAAGCTGACAACATTAATGAATGGTGCATGATCATCTTTTGTTCTTTCAAATGTTTTTATATAGCCATGCTTTTCCCACGCTATAACAATGATGATCATAAAACTAAAACTGTTACATAAATAATGAGAAACGAATGCTAATATTAGTCTGTCAGTTAATTCTTACCTCCATTTAAGGCAGCTTCTTTATTTAATAGGATTCTGGGATTTAATTATAAATTTAACTAGCTTTCTGCAAGTACAGTAATAGAGTGACTAATCTCAATGTTTGGCATTGTGTATATTTTTTCAGGACTTTGCTATTTCCCACCTCTTCAAAGCTGTTTTTGCTAATAGCTGGAATGTTCCAGGCATGTGTGTACAGTCTATGAAAGTAATTCAGAGTTTTTTTCAAGGTCATGGTCCATTTTCAAATTCATAAAAAGCTAGGCAGTAGTAGCAGCCCAACATAATTTTTATTTAAGAGACTTTCACATTCAATATTTGTTTATAAAATCTCATTGAATGATCATCCTCTGAAACTGAAGGATAGCTAACTATGATGTCTCAGAGTTGTTTGCTTTTCAGTACCCATTATACACTTGCTTTTAGTGGGGCTGCAGATAGTATACATGGTGCTTACTCTCTGGGAATCTGAGGGTCATATACATTAGAATTTCAGTTTGGATCAAAATTGGAGAGGACTTGTGAGGGTTGACAGGAAGTTTGAGGGCATTTCCTGATAATCCCTGTTTAGTTTTGGTTCTCATATTAAGTACTTCATTCCTTTTGCATAAAATGCCTCTAGAAGAGGTGCTCCAGCTGCTTGTTGGTATTTGGTTCCTGTCAGCAGACAAGAGTTGAAGTGAAATACACAGAATTAGGTATACTGGGGATATTGGCTTTTTAGCACGAAGTATTTAATTCAGCAGATCATTTTCTGTAGTGTTGTGCTGTGTCCTTTTTGAACCAAACAGTTCTTCATTCTGTGCTTTCTTTCCAGGTAGTGTCAGAAGGTTTTTCTCCGTATGAGTAAACAGTAAATGAGGTTTGTCAAAATATTCTATCACAAAAGACCAATCCTGTTTTATCACGAGAGCCAGGATGAGAAGCAGGTTCATCCTACAGTTATTCATGTACCACAGGTTTCTCTGCCTTTCAGACCTCCTTAACTGATCTTCCTAAGCTTTAACCGTGGCCACATTTCTGGCAGCATCAATGTCCCTTTTGCATCAGCATTTACTGCAGAAGGGGATCTCATCCAGTGCCCAGCAACTGCCACGCTGCAGAGCTTTAAAGGAAGAGTTGTGGTGATCGTAGGAAACGCAGTGAAGAACACAGCTGCTGTAAGTATATTGCTGTAATGTATGTTCTTATCCTTAGATAGACATCAATAGCATGCATACGGGCAGTCGTAAATAAATGCTAGAGTCCGGAAAATTTAGTTTAGAATTTTGTGTATGATGACAGGATTTGGGGTGATGTTTTTGTTGTTGCTCATTTCTGCTTCTAGACAAAGACATTTCCCTTCAAGTGGTCCACATCTGAGAAGGCTGATGTTTGAAATGAAATTGCTTAACATTATCTTCTTCAGCTTTAAAATCTCTATTGTTTTCCTGTCAGAGAAGTGACATCGGCACTTCTCGTGTGCATCAGTGAGAGCTTTCAAAATTGCCTTGCATTTATTTTTTGTGGTGTTAGGAAGGACACATAAGGTGAGTTGGATGGGGACAGATATGTTATTAATAGGTTATAATTCATGTTACTACTAGTAAGAAACAATGTATTGCCCAGATTTTTAGAATCACTTGTTCCTGCAGTTGTGCTTAATGAAGAGGAGAATGATCCTTAATGGTAACTTCTGTATGATGTATTTATTGTCAGTGCCTTTAGCTGGACAGGGAGAATATTCAAACTTGCGTATACCTTTCTATAATTAAATATTTGAGGGTGCTGAGAACCACCAGAGTAACAAGTAAAAGTACATAAGTATTTCTTTCAGTATACTTCTCTCAGATGAAGGAAAGTTATCCTTTCTTTTTTTTAAGACGCACTCTTAATTATGGTTTACCTTTAGTTCACCCATTTCTTAAGCCTGTTTACACAAAGGACATGAACTGTAACCCTGATATGACAAGGAAGGCTGTGAATCATTAAAAAGTCTTCATGTCAGGAGCAACAGAAGCGTCAGCCTGACCCATGATGTTCATTTTAATACTTATGGGGAGTTATAAATAGAGGGAGAAATCCCTTCCATTAACCTGCATTTCATCATTTAGAAAATTAACTTGTGATGTATATCAGGTTTCTTAAATAGTGACAGAGATGGCATGAAAGAGGCTCTCAACCATCTCTCACACAGTTTCAGTTAGCGAGTATCCAGGTTTGTGTGTGAATCCGGGTAAGTTCGTGATAGGTATTTCAGCATGAAATCTGACAACTTGAATAATCACAATTCCCCGCTAAATACTGAATTCCTCCAAGGAACAAATGCAAAATGCATAAAATGCTAAGAGCAAAATGGAGATGATTTAAATGATGCTTTACGTGTTTGGTGGTGGATTATGCAGCTGCTTTCAACAATTACATTTTAAATTACCAAACGTGCAAGTTTATCTCAGGAAGAGCCTAACCATTCACTAACATCATGTGGATTAAGAACAGGAAAAAGTAAATTCTTTGGTGTTCACTAGTGAGTGTCTTTATGGGGTATATTCCACACACTACCAAGTCATTTTCTGGCAGTTGTTTTTCATAACCAGTCAGAAATGTTTTATCTGAAATTTAGGAACTCAAACACAGTGAAGAAATAACTCGTAACAAACTTCCAGGGATGGAAATTAGGATGTGGATTGTCAGTTCCACCAGAGCCAAGAAGATACCATTTTCTTCCGTATTTGAGTGACAATTCTGATGCAAAATCAGATTTTATTTTTTTAATGTTTTCAAATTTTTGAAATGAACATGAAATGTTTCCTTTGCTGGGCAGCTAAAGAAATCTTGCAGTGTGCTTAGTTAAGTGTAAGTACTTCAGTCACGTGAGAGGTGCTGTCCTATCCTCTAAACCCAGATTTTCTGCAGCCAAGACAATGTTGACCCAGAATTGTCAATATTGTATCTTTCCATAAAGGAGAAATGCTGCTTTGCCTCTTGATTTGCTTTTAGAGTTCTTGAAACCCTAACTAAAGGCTTTTGAGCTTTAAATAGCAACAAAATACTGGATTGACCAGTTTGACCACAAATTAATTAAATACTACAGCCTAAATACTGGTAGGGACTCACCACCTCTATCACACCCTTTAAGTACCTATAAAACCAGCCTCAATTTAACTGTGTTGATAAAACCTTTTCTTTTGTGGATAAGTTTTTAAGGCCAGTTTCAGTTTTACTCTGCACGGCTGGATAGAACTGTCTGCCACTTTTCATGCCAAAACTATGTAGCTCAAGGCTTGACAAGAACAGTAGTTATTACTTTTTAAATTTTACTAGGTAATCCAATCATAAGAAAAAAATTTAAAGGTGAATGCATGGAAACAAAACCAATTTTTGTCCATATTATAAGATGCTCATCTTTAAATGTATTTTATCTAAACAGTTTTGTGTTTCCAGATGAAATGGGATGAACCAAAAATTGCGCCTCCTGCCATAAAGGAGAATTTTTCAGAAGTGTTCGCTGATATTTTCTCCACTAAAAATTTGGAGATTGGCACTGCTATATGTTTAGCTTAAATTTATATAGGACTGAGAAGCAGGGCTAAGTGTGGAAGAAACATTAATTGTTTATGAGGCTCTTTGTAATTAGAAGGTTGAATCTTTCAGTTATGCTTCATATGAGCAACCTACTTGGCATCACTTAAAAATAATTTAAAAAGCAAGGTGAAGTATACTGAAGAGACCTGTTGAAAAAGTCTTTTTGCACTTCATTTCTGTTTCTATTTTTGGCATTTGATTCGGTGCCAGATAAAAAATTTAAATTAGAAAGAAAGTGCTGTCTAGCATATGAGATGTGAGAGGGAAAACTGAAAACTTCACCACAGCACTGTTCCAGCAAGAGGATAAGGAAGCCAGCAGTGTCTGATAGTGCCTCTGGATCTGACAGCTCTGGCTCTAGTTGAACACTTCCTTAGGACAGGATTTAAACAGGATAATCCTGCATGATAAGCCATTGATGCTACTGGCCCTAAAATCTAAATTAATATATTGGCTGATGCACCAGAGCCTTACTGAATGCACCATTAGCATCATAAAGATATTGTAAAAGAGGTATTATGTGGTGGTGTTTGGCTCACACTTCTCTGGAGAATATTCCTTCCTTTAGGCTGCTTCTCACTTGGTGCCAGCCTTTCTTCCGGGTTTTTCTGGGCACTTGTTAACAGAGCAGATATGTGTTTGTATCTGAAAACAGCAGGAAAACTCCGCATAAAAGGCATTATGCTGGAGTTCATCAACCAGATTTTATTTTGATATTTAACTTTTGGATATGTTAAGTGGCAGCATCTCCTAAGTGAATTGAATAACCCTTTCCCACCTCCACAGACAGATAAGCACCTTGTAAATTCCATTATGGGCAAAGGATCATTACAGTTAGGAATATAATAGTTAAATGGGCAATAAGTGTTCGACTGTGGCTTCTTTTTTGGTCTAGGACAAATAACATGTACCCTGATTTTTTTCACTTTCGAAGTCAGAGATACAGCAAGTAAAAAGGTGGATTATAATTATGCACATGCAGGAAAGGGATTATTTTGGGTCTTTTTATGGAAGGGTGACATTACTTCATCTTCCCTCCTTCAGTCAGCTTTGAGGTGCTAAGCCATTATCTGTTTCCATTTCATAATTTGGTCTATGTTACTGCAGTGTTGACTGAATTTAGAACAGGAGAAGAAACTTACCTGACACTAAATCATTCTCTAACAATTTATTTTTGACAGTGGCACACTTCTACTTCTGTCACATGGTTGTCTAATAAATATGTTTCCCCAGTCATTTATTATATATGCTTCATTGTCAGCTAAATGCTATAACAGAATAAAATATACAGGACACTTTAATCTGTCTAATAATTAGCAACTTATTTATGTTTTGCTTGGAAGAAGACAGATAAGCTGTAAGTCAAACCTTAAAAACATCTGTCTTTAGAGCTGGGAAATAAATTCTAAATTGTAAATTCTAATTGTTACATTGATTACTTTTTGTCTAGATAAATTATGCTGCTATCAATATATTGTCTAGACAACTTCTGTAAGTTACTGAAGCAAAGTAGTCATTCTTATTGCATCACAATAGCTAATAGATAAAATACATGAATTATCTCCAAAACAAAGACAAGAAGTTCTAACTTTCTGTGAGATCCTTCTCACCCTTTTCAAGGCAAGAGGCAGAGGGTCAAATTCAAAATTCTTTTTGTATAACATATTCCTAGCTTGGCAAAAATAATTTTTTTTTCTATATGAAAATAGCATATAGCATTTTCTCTCTCCCAGCACGCTGACAAAAATGCATTTCTTCTTACATGAAGACTGAGACACATAGGTTAAAGTGTCTGGTTACTACTGAATTTGTGTGATTTTATTGTCATCTTCCCCAGGCTTTTTTAAAAGCCCTTGCCAGAGAAACAAGTCATTGCATGATTTCTTCTGTTATCGACTTGTCTTAAAACTACAAATGGATACCTATGAAGCTTCATAGGATGATCTGAAGATTAGGCATTTCATAGAATACTAAAGGACAGGTGCATTTGTGCTTCTAAAGACAAATGTATTTATTCGGAAGGGCCTAATGAAATTTCTGGAGTGCAAGTAAACAGAAGTCAGGCAATAAACTTCCGGAGATGTTTCCACTATACATCTTTTAGATTCTGTTTCCTTGTAAATAGTTTCTGCAGAAAAGCGACTGAATCATTGGAATGAAAACCCTTCTCTTTGCAGGGATGGAGGGGCCCCTTACGATTCCCAGAATGGCTCTTTCATGTTTGTTTTGTTAAGGCCCCATCCTCCCATCTGCATTCAAACTCAGAGCCTACTGGGATCATCAGAGCCTCCTTGTTGCCTTTAAAGAGGAAGAGATTAAGCTTGTATTTTGAAAAGTTTGAGAGGTTTTAGTTAATCAGCAACAATCCTCCTGGTTGTAACTCTCCCCAGTACATGGTGAAGTCTTCATTATTTTATTCCATAAATTTAGCCCTTTCTATTATTGTAATGTGTGTGATGTATGCATGCTTTCCTTCATGGAGAGAAAGCAGCCCCGCTGCTGTTGCCAGTACATGCTCTTCACACAGCCCAGGAGAGACACTGGGGCTGCCAGCAGAATTTGAGTGTTCCTTTTCCTCCTCTGAAGTAAGTGCCAAGGAAAACAGGCTAATTCTAGAACTCCAAAATAGGTTCTCTTTTTTGATTTTTTTCTGAGACCGATGGTAGCAGTCATTGGAAATTTTAGTTGTTATTTGATGTAGGTGTTGTTTGGCCTGTCTCTGTGCCTTACTATGCAGATGTTTGCATGCTTCTGGAATGAGGAATCGCGGAGTCCTTGGCTTTACCTATGAAAACATGCCTGAGAGATGCTGGCAAGCAGGATGTCAGCTCTTTTCAATCTGGGAAATCTCTAAGGACAGGAAAGGTGGGAGAATGGTGCACCTGAATCTTGGAATGGTGCTGTCAGGCTGCAGAGTTTCTTCCAGACATCTGTCCGGGCTGTGGTTATACTCTTTGTGGACTGCATCTCTGGAAGAGTACTCTTGTCCTTGATGGAGCCTGGATTAGGTTGTATCCATGTTGCTTAGGGCTGCTGCATTGTAACATAGAATTTTCACTTTCTGGGGCTGTTTCTCAGCTCTGAGACAGTGTTTTGTGTTTCCTGGTATTCCAGTTCACAGAATATGAAATAGTGATAACTGAAATAGAGATGGTAATGAACTATAAATACATGTTACAGGTTCAGTACATTGTGTAAGGATATAGCAGCTAGAATGGTGTTGGTGAGTTTGGCAAGTTACAATGCTGCTTGTCTGGTGCAATGGGGCTGCTCTTTTCTCTAAACTGTATCTGAACCAGCCTTTGAAGAGGACAGAGTGACTGACTGCTGCAGGAGGGTTTGAGTAGAAACTGGACAAAACTTGCAGTTCGGGTAGTGTTGGGAAAAAGTACTGCAAATTACAAAGAAATGTTTTTCACTACCAAGTACTTCTTTGACCATTTTTCAAGATCTAGGGCAACCCTTAGACCTGGGGGGAGGTAGAATCTTTCACAAAGACTCATACTTCCTATTTTTATATCCAAGCCAGCTGTTATGCCTCTTTTCAGAATTGCATATTTCTGTTCCCTAGCAGCTTTTTTATTTTCTGTTGAGTGAAAAATAGAATAGTTTTCTTTCTGTCTTTTCATTTTACATTCCATTCAACTGTGATGTGTGCGCTGCATTTATTTTGGTCAGTATAAATTAGCTGTGTTACAACGGCTAGATCTCTGCAATTGACTTTAATTTTCAAGTGCTCACTTTCAATTGGGTTTTTTTTAATGTATATAATTTCTAGGTGGAAAATTTAAAATACAGGTGTTTAAAATTTATTACTTGAAGAAATTTGAGTGTTTACTCTTATTTTCATTCTCAGTAAAACTTACTCTGAAACCAGCTATTAAATAGCTATTTGTGTAGGCTTATTTTCAAATCTTTGCAGGTATGTCCTTTAAGTTACTGCTGTCTTTTTGTACTGATGGAATGGAAAGTGCTACATTTACATGTAGAGAATTCTCCCTTGACCTTGTTAGAGCAGTTGATTCTGTGTTCCACCTCCCATCCCCTAGTATGTGTCTGCACCAAGTTGTCCTTTCAGGTTTTGTTTTTTACTTCCATTCAGTTTATGGTAATACTACAACTAACAACTAGGCACTGTTTTGTTGATATAGGAGGTTTTAGATTCCTATCTTTTCCACGGTGTTAAAGTGTCGTTTCACTTATCTGGAACCCTTTAATATAAGAAGTAGCTGACTAAAAATAATCTTGCGTACTGGATCTGTGTTGTGGGATATGGAGAGTGTTGTTTAAAAAGTTGCAGACTGATCACTTGGACTGTTGAGCTTTCAGAGAGGTGTAGGTGAGCTCTTGGACTGAAATCACACAGCAAAATAGTCTGCAGCTCCTGAGAGGTTTGTGTAGCGTGAGTTTACAAGTGAAAAACTAGAAATAATCTTGTGGCAATGAATGAATACTACAAAACTTGGTTCATATTTCTCCTCCAACTTCTGTTTTTCTTCTGACTGTTTCAGAGCATGCTGTTAATATTTACACCATGGTAACACTTGTCACAGCAATCTTATTTGGTATTCTGGTGCGGTGTGTTCCTCCTCCTTCCCTCCCAGCGTGCCCTTTAATTACAGCCTGTCACAAGAATGTCTGAGAAAGTGAATAATGTGTACATAGCAACCCTCGTGGCTGGCCCGAAGGGTGCTGGGAGTGGGGCTGCTCAGGCTGTTGTGTTCTCAGACTCTGTGCTGTAGACAGTCTGAAAACGTGACGTGCCTGGCATAAGACGTGCGGCACTTGGAAGCTGTTATTTTGCTGCTTGGAACAGGGTAGTAGAAACGTTTTGATAAATTCTCCAATGTGCAGATCATTAAGGGTCTTGATGGTGCTTAAACAAGCAGTCCTGTTATGCTATTTATATTGAGAGCAGCACCAAGACAGGGTAAAATGTTTAATATTTGCCCAAATTTTGGTATGAATTCGCTGTGATCTTGTCTGTCTTTGAAAGCCTGACTTTTGTATCTGCATGAAGAGTCTTAACTGACTACTTTCAAATGCAAATTACAACTTTCTGGCTCAGTTATGCTCACCCAGAAAGGTGTTTCATGTGGAATTGATGGATGCATTACTTAATAGAGGAACTGTGTTTCCAAAGTCTTCAGCAAAGTCATCATATAGTAGTCATTAAACGAGTTTCTCACATATTCATCCTTTCATATGTAGTATTTGCTGTGAAAGCAGCAAGAAGATTTTCAATTTGGAAGTCCAATTTAAACATTAGATGCAACCAGGGAAATCACAGTAACTGAACTTGGGAATCTCATTTTAAGGAAAGGCCACCTGAAGCAGAAAGTAAAACGCTTAAAGTCTTGTAGTATCCCTTGAAGCCTTTCCTCAGATAGGCACAACTCTCATTTCCCCCAAGGAGTCTTGGAGCACTGTCCAAAACAGAAGCATTACAGAGGAGTGTGATCCATTGATGGTGTGGGGAAAGATGTATTTCAGAAGTTATGTCAACACAAACATTTGATAAATTTGAGAAAGTTTAATCATATAAAAAAGGACAGTTTATTTCTATTTACAGAAATATACTTCTGTATAATGGAAGTTTAATTGTACACTACCTTTATATGTTCTGATACATCTCTCTTTAAAATGTAGGTGTTTTGCAGGTTACTAAGGATGATGTAATGCATGTGCTTAACTCTTTACCATGTTATTTTCAGTCTTAACAGCACCTTTGTAAATTAGGTTATTTAGTGGACTACAGATTACATATTCAGGTCTCTGTTAGTAAGCTTCTAGTTGACCCTTTATGATGGCATTTACAAAGGAAATAGAGCCCCTGTATGCATTCCAGGATGGCAGTTTCTGCTTTAGAAAGTCGGGTGCATTCATTCAGAAGAGCACCTTGGGATTTTTTTGATGCATGAAATTTTGCTCTTTTTGGATCACTGATTCTATTTTTTTCTTCAGCTTTTTAGGAAGCATTAGATTTTTTATCTTTATTTCTTGGATTCAGGCTACTGATATTTGGCATAACTGGGGGTCAAATTGGAGAGAAAAATCTATGTAGCTATTTCAAATAGTCCTTCCTCTCGTGCCACTCCATCAGTGCATACACCAGAAATAACACTTCCCTGTGTTTTGAAAATAGTGGCTTCATACAGTGTATTTTGGCAAGGCAAGATACCAGGTGGTGTTGGAACATTTCAGAAACGTGGTGAACAAGTTCCTGTGCTTGTCTGCGACAGGCGGGCTCCTCTGTCTGGGAGAGGGTGGCACAGACATGTACAGAGGAACAGAACTATAAAAAGTCAAACCTTTAATAAGGAAGACTGCTATGCTAGTAAGAGACTATTTCTAAGTTTATGCTTTACCAAAAGTTACTATGTCTACTTGCAGTGAAAAACCAGGGGTAGGCAGCAGGTAAAACTAGGAATGTCTTTAATCGGCTCAAGTCCTATTGCCATGTGACTTAAACTTAAACCTGGAGTCTTCTATGCAGTGCCAGGGCAGATGTGTGTGCAAAGCTCTTGGAGGCTGATATTGGGAGCTGGATGGCAACTCTCAGCTTATGTCCATGTGCCTCTAGGCCCCTGACTCGCAGCTAATTCCCACAGTAGTGAAATGCTGATAGTAGTACATTTCCTGCTCAGTGGTTTTTCCCTGGCTGGATGTTCAGCTGCAATATTTTGAACTGTATTTGCAGCATTTGTCACTGAAACTAGGCAGACAACAGCAAACAGTTCTGTGACAACTTAAAAAAAAAATAGGAAGCTCATCTTATGGTATATCTTCTTGTGCTTTCTGCCATCATTGCTACTAGCCCCAGATTTTGCAGTGCTTGCTTCCCAGAGGCCCTGCAAGAAACAGCAAATTCCTCACTAGAAGGTTTCAAAGTAATCTCATCGTATGCAGCAAAGAACATGTATTTGTCTAAAAATACATGTTCTAAAGCGGTTCTAAAATACAGTGGGACACAGGCCTTAATGCTCAAACCCCAAGTACAAGACATTGGTTTGTATATTTTCTTTTAAGATTACATTGAATGGTAGTTATATATTAAGGTTAGGGCATTTAAAACACTTGGAGCAGAGTTTATAGTTTATTATCGGCATTTTAAAATTGTCAGTAGTCAGAGAGTGGAACATCTCTGTTGGCACATGGGCCATTGTACTCAGGAAATAACATGGTGCTTCCTGCCAGCCTGAACGCTTGTTGCCGTTTTTCATTTCCGCTGGCTCTGAGCAGCGTTGGTGTCCAAGACAGAGCACTGTCCATTAGTCACAGGTACAGAGCACTGTGAGGTGACAGATATGTCCCTGGGAAGTAGAGATATCTGGTAGGAGTATTTCACTAGGAATACAAACTATTTTTGTAGTTCATGGTATGCACAGCTGAGCGCTATCTTTGTCTCTGCTTTACTGTACATGCATCTTCACGGACTGTGATTATGGCAAGAGGTACTGGGACTCTCCTAGTGATGTCTGTGCATATTACACCACCTGTGTGACCAAGAACCTTTCCAAAAGCATAGCATTTACTTTGCTCATGAAAGCTGACATCCACATATGCTACACTATAACAAGTAATTAGGAGGAAAGGAAATGAAAAGAAAATCCCATGTATTGAGTTTAATTGGGGTGCCCACAGCTGTTCTTGAGTTGGTAATTTAGTTGTTTGTGCAAAGTTAGCGATCTGGACCTCACGCTTGCGCAGGTTCTCAAATAGCATCACTAATTATTTTAAAGAGTCAGAAAGGGAATTGCAAATGTTTTACATAGCCCATTGGAAGCACTCAGTGATTTTATAAATGGTACTGATTTGACAACCAAGTTAAAGGCAACACTCTCGAAGACTGGGATGGCAGAGCAATCTCTCACAGGTATTGGAAATTAAGTAAAACTATTAGGTTCTCACTGATTAGTCTGTTTTGGTACTTGCTTTTTAGTGCATTGTAGTCAGTATATAGAAGGCAAGTTTGACAAAATACTGTTCCTTTGGATTTGGATTTTGGTATTCTGAAAATTTTAATTTTTTTGCTAAATTATTTTGATATACAAAATACCTTTGTCATTGCAATAATGTTTCACAAAGTTACTACATGGGAAGTGGCAATTACTGTGTTTGGTTTATGGCATGAACTAGTTGAGGAGAGAGGCTTTCAATGGTGGGGGGATACCTGCTCGCACTATTTAACCTGCCTGTGGGCAGATTGGTGGGAGCAGGGAGGGTTAGAGATGGTAGACCCCAAATTTTTATCTGACATCTGTGAGATCAAGTTATATCAGACAAGTTTGACAGGTAAGCAAATGACTATACCCTCAAACTGTGATGCTTGTACACTTGGGAACCTACAGACAACAGCTGAGAGTTAGATTAATGCACAGAAAAATGTTAGCTCATGCTTTGAGAGAGGCTCCAGTGATTGCTCTGAGATTAAACAGTCCTTTTAGAATGAGGTAAAATCCTGCCTAAGCAGAGATAAATAAAGTCCAAGGTTATTAGTGCGACCAGAAAATTCATCCCAGCTGTTTCAACACATTGGCCTGGGCTCTTGCGTTGGACTATTTGGTGTGAAAAAAGAACTTCTAGGGTCTGATGTTTTTTGTTTAATTTGCCTTACTTAACAGAAAGTTATTGTCATTTAAGGGCTATGATATGCACTGAGCTAATGATGTATCTGTTTCAGTTTGCAGCTCACCTAGTGAAAAACAAGTACCCAAGGGTCTGCATCCTAGATGGAGGAATCAACAAGATCAAGCCAACTGGTCTCCTCACTGTTCCTTCTCCACAGATTTAAGTGACTGTAAACATTCGGGACAATCTGTCTGAAGAGGGAAGTCCTACCTACGACGCAGATATCCTGAACCTAAAGGGCATTATGGCATCTCCACTCTACAAGCTATCCTGATGATCAGTGTCTTATCCTGCAGCTGTAGAGCTCAGGAGTTTTGTGTTTATTCTTTAGTGTAGATCTTCAGTTGGAACTGATCAAAACTGAAGTTTTAAGCTTTCCAGGAAACCTCTTTCAGCACTGATGTAGTGTAGAATTGCTTGGGCAAGTCTGAACACAGAGAGAGGACCTCATCTGGCTTTTGGTATCTTGTATTTCTGTGGAAACAAAATTAACTGGCACTTGATGGCTCTAAGGTGCACTTAGATTATTTGAAAAAGTATTTTACTGTGAATATGGAAAGTAGCAAAATGAAACTGTACCATGTATATCGTGTGAAAAAGTGTGTTCTCTAGTATTTGAAAAGTAATTGCTGTATCTTGTGACCTGCTTTATTTCTGAGAAAGCGTTTTTTCATCTGGTTTGGAAATAAAGATGTGTCCCAAATTGGAAGTCACTGTAAGAGCTGTTGCTGAGTCAATCCAAAATCTATCACAAGATGAAAAATTTCTTCTACTCTGTGGTGAATTTAACAATCTAGTTCTGTAGTCATATCAAACAATTTCTGAAATGATTACACTTACCAGAAAGGTGGGTTTTCAACAATACTGTGTCTTAAGACTAGAAATCATTTATTCTGCAAGTAATAGTTCTTCCATTCTAGAAGCTCATGCCTTGAAGGGAAACGTTGCAATTTAAATTTTCACGTGAAAACATTCTAGAATAATCACTCTTGTATGAATTGGAAGTTGAGGGTTTTCTTGGGCCCTCTACTCTTTCAGCTAGTGGTGTCAGTTTTGTTGGGGCTTTTTTGAGTCCTCGAACATGAACTTTAAAACTGACAGACTGGGACAGCAACCTGGTTTTGAACTAGAGTGGATGCAAGGGCTGCAGATGAGTGAAAGCAGGCTGCCATAAAGGGCATAAGGTGGCTGTGCAGTAAAGATGTGGGAATTAGTTTGCAGTAAGAAGCCAAAAGCATTTAAAGCACTGGCAGAAACAGGAATTGGCATCTCTCTTGCTGAGAAGCTAAAAATAAACTTGATTCAGACAAGTACCACCTTTCAGGAGATGTGGGAAAAAAGAACCCAAATACCCTAATTCTTCTCCCTCAAAATCCTAGTTAGGTTTGCTATCTTGTCAGGTCCATTATTCTAAAAATAATGGTGGAGATGGGAGGAAGGCTAGGAAAATAAAAGAATCTATCTTCAAGAATGCTCCTTGAAAATATTACATTTAATCCAGGAAAACCAGTTATGATAATGTAAGACTGTCAGTATGCCACTGAAATTAAATCAGAATGTGGAAGAATGTGTTTTAGAAGACAAGAAAGTGTTAGATTTCTCTTTTTACATTTTAAAAGCTGAAAAAATCTTATGCGACATGAGGCTTAATGATCACTGGTGTGAGGATTAACATGTATTTTGTAAAATTAACAAAATGACACCAAAGACCTGTTCACCTGGTTACAGTCACATATTTGCTTGCACTGTGAATTTGACACCCTGCTCTTCTATTAGAGCATCATCTGAAACATGGCAGTTTCCAAGCTCACTCTAGAGTAATGAGGATTTGCACTGGAGATGGGATTATTGTATGCCTTATTTGGGGATTTTATATCAGGAATAGGGAATAGTTTTAATTTGGCAAACAGGACACTGCAGCAGCTAACTTTTTGTTTTTCTTCTGTCACAACAGGTTTCCAAAACTGAGAGTTCTGGAAGAGAGGGGGTCAGTGAAAGGCTGGGAATAGTGTCTATAAATCACAGGCATCCTGGTCACTTGTTCTGTGGAGTTTTTTAGTGTTGGTGGTTGTGGGTTTGGGGGTTTGTAGTTTTGGCAGGGGTTTTTTGAACTGAAAAAGATGAGACTTTGTGAGAGGTGCTGAAAGAGGAAGTCTTTCTTCTGCTGCAGTTCTTTCGGTGGGGCAAGCAGAAGGTTTTGTAGAGCTCTTGGATGATTTCTGGAGGCTGGGTTTTCCAAACATGTACATTTCTAGAAGCATGGTTTTTCCAGCTGTGCCATTGTCGTTCTCTGTTTTAGACTGAGGCTGAATGCCATAAAGATCTAGTAGGAGAAAAAAAAACAATAATTATGTTCCATGTTGGTGTCTTCTGCTGCTAGCATAAAAATATCCTGACTAAATATTTCCCACTGTTGGGCCTGGAAAATGCAGCCTCTCCTAGTCTGTTTTTTCCTACCATTTTAAAAACATCCTGAATCTGCCCCAGCCACCTGGGCCTATAGCTTCCTGCCAGGACAGCCATATTCCCAGAGGGTACCCAGATGGGCTTCTAAAAAATGCAAAGGAATTAAACCTTCTTTTGGCAGCTTTAGACCTATTGATCATTGCAGGCTATGAAGCAATTGCTGCTGACACTTGAGTGTCCTTCTTCAGACAACATACAGTCCTTGGAGCTTTTTATTACAGTTTGCATCTAAGTTCCTTGGGGGTTTTCTTTGTTTTTACAAGTGGATATTTGTCCTGTTTGGTCCACTTTTTTGGAGCAAAGACTAAGACTGTTTGTTCTTATCTTAGGAACCTCCCTTCCTGCACCCATTTTGTTTCCCTTTGTCATCCTGGTTTCTCTGTGTCTAGGTTCTCTGTGACCACAGTGCCTTCCCAGTTCAGGATGGGAACGACTCAGCTAATGCAGCAGAAAGGAGGAAAGTTACAGCGTTTACTTCACTCTAACTTTCACTAATCTGGTTCGCTTAACGGATTTCTAGTTTGTTGATTTTGGGGAGGTTTTGTTGATTTTTGAGATGTTTTGTTGTTTTAATTTAGCATAGGTTTTCCCTTTCAACTTATGTTCTCCCCGCTGGTAGTCTCTTCTGGTGGAGTCTTCCTGGTATTTCTGAACTAGAAACAGTAACCATGGCAGCTGGGCAGATGCTGGTATGTATTCTTTCACGTAGGTAATTTATTTTTCTGATTTCCTGGGTGATCGCTAGAAGTGCTAAGGGCTAAATAATTTGTCAGAGTGGGTAAGGGTTAAATTTCATGTGATTCTTTCCTTGCTTCTTTTTCCTGGTTTTAATCTGTTCTTAGGCTTACTGACAAGACTGCTGCGCTTCAATGTGTTGCCTGTGCCTTTGTGTATTCATAATCCATGTAGGCATCACACAGTGGTATGATCTTATTTCTGTGACCTTCTGGATGTCAGTTTCTAGACTTCCTTTGATATTTTAGCCAGCTAAGGAAGATTTTTGTTAGAGTATCTCTTAGCTGGGCTTCAGAGCTGCATCACACAAAACTCAACAAAAAACGCCGAATGACATGACTTAGTTCATCAGCAGCTGCATCACTCATGTTATTATTGAAGGAGGTACTGTGAGAGCCTGTTAGTTCTGTGGCCTGAGACATTCTTGCTGTTCTTATTTAAAGGGTGTGAATGTCGTACAGAATATCCCTTTTTGAGATTTAATTTATGTTTGTACTTTTAGTAGCTTATCAAGTTCCTTCAGTTAATATAAAAAATTAGGTATGTCTCTATTTGGCTTTCACAGTGTTCAGATTGAGTTACAAAGAGGTCTGGGAATTGTGGGACTGAGTATGGTCTTTTAATCTCCCATTTCCAGTTATCTTTTCTTTGCTGATGAGTCAGACTGTCTTCTCCCATTGTTATGTTAGAAACTTTACTGTCATCAGTCTTATCTTGCTATTTTTAATTCTTTTTGTTGGGCTCAGCTTGTGAAAATTGACTGAAAGAATTATTATTCTTCCCAAAAGAGTGTTTCTTCCCAGGACAAGTAATGAAACTGGATCTGTGCTGACTTAGCTAACATCAGATTTGTATATTTGACTAGCAAAATTGCAGATTTTCCTTTCTCTTTGAATCCCAAGCTATAATGCTGGTATTGTCAATACTTTAGGTTTCCAGACTTAGTAGAAAGCTGATGCCAGAAACTGCAGGCTCGTTTGGAAATAGTGTTTCATTTGCATTTCAAGTAACCATGAAGCTTTAAGTTTGCTACTGGTAGTGTCTTTTAAATAATAGCACCAAAATACCTGTTGGGCAACAGTCTCTGTTCTATGACAACAGAGTCTGTATTCCATTCATTTAGGTTTAAAAATTCTTGTACTGCCATAAGCATGTGTGATTGAAGATAATTCAATATTGTTGTATGCCTCTCATTATATCAACATTTAATAAACCAATGTCATACAGAATCTAAAGAAACTTAAAAAGCATAGAATCAGTAGGGTGTTATTACCACTGAATCAATTTGTAAGTATTTTTTGTAAAGCATCTTCCCAAAATTTGTTTAACCATAATGTAAATCCATGTTCAGATTAATATCTAATAGTGGTCTTGCATGTAAAAGTTGAGAGACCCCAGTGCATTCTCTTATTTTAGAGAGAAATAGTGTCTGGTGTTTGCAACTTTTTTCAGCTGAGCTGGCCAAAGGAGTAAAACTGGGAGTACAGAGCAGGTCCATGTAATAATTAAAGGGTGAAATTCTTGCCATTTTGTCAGTTAACTCGATTTGACTTGGTTCAGTTTCTACTCTAAATGCGTTTTTTTCTCAAATCCTTTGAAATTTGAACGAGCTAATATATCTTTGTTTTAAGTAAAGCTCTTGTTTCAAACAACGTTGTTTCTCCAGCCTCAAAGAAAAAGGTGACATCAGATGTAGGATGTTGTCCTCAAGGGAGGAACTTGGTGACTCTCAAGTATTGCCTGTCCTCAGCGTGGAACCAGTTCAATGGCAGCTCTTCAGCAACTGGAATGCCCATATTCCAGGTCTGGAGAGATGCCCCGTGTACAATAAGTACCTGGAGGAAGGAACATGGAGAACTTACTTTAGTATAAAACTTTATGGGTATATGCATAGCTATAATATGTGTATGAATACAACAATATAGTTAGCAAACAGCTTACTGTAAATTGACAAGGTTGTTAAAAACTGCCAACTCTTTTTGGAGGATACTCTGAACCTAGTTAGAATAGCTCAAAAAGGTTGTAATAATTAAAATTTCTCCTTTGCAGTAATTGTATAGATGTGCAGTGCACGCACATGCACATGAAGCCAAGGGCTTTACTAAACCAGGTAAGTCCTCTTGTCACTTCAGAGAGAAACTTTGCAATTACTTTTCAAGCAGAAACCAGCAAAATGGGCAGTTAGAACCCAGTGCTGTTGCGATATACCTGAACTCAGTTGTTCTAATTATTCCTTTTGAAATGTTTTGTGCCTCTTGGTCCTGTATGTGCAAATATACACTTACCCTACATTTCTTCCTAAAGTCCTGTAGATAAATCAGTATTTACCTGGGCTTCTTGGCTGTCTGTCATCCTGCCTGATAGTGCTTTTACTGTGCACTTTACAGGCCCTCCCTCTCTCCCTCCAGGATTTCATTCAGCTTTTCACAGGCCCTTACCTTTAGCTCACCTTCCCTATTGGAAACATGTGATGTGTTTTCTTTCTCAGGAGAGTTTTTTAATGCACTCATTGTGTTTCCTGTTCCTGGAAGCTCCTTGTTCCTTATTAGCAAATACCTGGAGCCACTGACATTGGAATCCTGGGCTTGTAATGAAATGAGATTGTTGCTGTGCACAACGGATGGAAGGGACGGAGAAGTGGAAAATTCCTCCCAGTGCCTCCCTTGGAAAGGCATCCCTCTTATGATGAATCACTGAGAAAAGTCTTCATGGTGATGGATGAGAACCAGTGGGGGTAGCAGGATAGAGTTGAAGGCATCAGGGAGTTATTCTCTCATTACTCTTTCCTGGCAAGGTAGAATAATTGACATGTAGAGCTGGTGCTTCAAACTACGGCCTCTTGCTCACTGCTCGTTACGGGAGCACCAATCCCTCACGGACCAGGGCTGCTCTTGGGTGAGCACATCCTGAGACTGTGTCATGAGCTGTCACCTTCTCTTCTGGCAAAGACAAGGTGCCTGCCTTCTTTTTTCTTTCTTTTTATTTCTTGGGGTTTTTTTAAGTAGTGGGAAAAGACAGGCACTGGAAAAATTCAAGCACCTCTACTATATGTGCTGCACATAAAAGTTGTGCAATAAATGGTCACGGTAGCAGGTAATATGAACATGTGGATATTAGGGATCTCCACTGTACACCTGTTCACTTGTTGCAATGCCGTGTTGTCCTGTTGCAGAGCCTCACCTGTTCACAATGTGCAACACCTTGATAGATTACTACAGCATTGGACTACCGTGGTTTTGTGCAGAAACATCAGACTTGTGTCTGTGCCTCGAGGTGTGAACCAGGTTAAGTAAAGGTTATTTCATGCAATAGAAACAGATTCTTGTAACACCTGGCCAGTTTTCAGAAGTCTTCAGTTACTTACACAGAGGTCTTGCAAAAATCTGAACGCTTTGTTAAATGTCTAGATGGGACCCAAGTTCCTGAAAATCAGGCCTCCACACTCAGTGCTAAACATTTGAAAATTTGAACTTGAGCTTGGAAAATTTGTCCTCAAAAGGGTCAGGATTTACATACACAGTCTGCAAATGGTTTCAGTGGGAAATGCTGGCAGAGCCATCCCTCTAGTGTTGTTAACCTGTTTTGCAGACCACCCATTCTGCCCGTGTAATAGAATGAGCCTAAATGAGGCATTCATTGATGAGACTTGTCCTTACTATTCTCATTTAGTTGATTAAAAGAAAAAAAAAAGATCTCCTGTACCTGTTTTCCTTGTGAAATCTTAGACTGACTACAAAATCCTCTTAAAGTCTCTGCTGACCCTGTTTCAGATTTCATTTTCAGGGGAGTACTTTTTAATAAGAAACCTTAAGAAGTTCAAATATTAGCAGGCATGAAGATTGCTTTCTTCACTGTTTTAGTGATTCATCAAGACACAAAGATGATCAGAGGCACCCTCAGGCTGAAGATAATGTCATGACTCCTAGCTCTAAGTTAGACATAGGCTTAAGTTCCTTAAATGTTTTATTCTGATCTGACTAGAAACAATTAGCAGGGATGATCAAAACTTCAGCTTTGCCTGAATCCACTCAAAGACCTGAGGGATTTCTGCTACATTGTTTTGTTTTATTAAGCCAAAATTAAAAATACCTCCTCTAGCCAGAGAGCCTTAATCACACTAAGGAGTAGCTGTTAGAATAATAATAATGATGATGGTACTTCGAGGGAAAGAGGAGGGAGTATAAACAGTCAAAACCAAAATGCAGAAAGGCCCCCCACCAAAAACACATTGAAGGGATGTAAACAGCCCTGAGAGTACACACACCAATCCTGGAACTCCTCCTGTTCAAGTAGCACATCCCATTTGTGAGCAGTTAATGTCAGAGGTCGGAGGAGCCTTTCTTGGCTGTAGTGATGGAGCTGCAGTCTGCAATTAGGTAATGTTTTGTTTCAGGGACCTGCTGTAGGGGCAGTACTGCTTGCGTAAACGCTGCCTTTACTCAGATTTAGGAGTGGCGTAGCTTCCAAGGAAAAAAATTATCTCATTAACTCTTGGCGAGGAGACGGTGTGCAGCCAGAATGCTCAACCAGTGCTCAGCATGGTCTTTGTCACATAGTACCATTTGTAATTGCTGATTACTTCTTGGCTGACGTTGAAAGCCTGCCCAGAGTGCAAAACAGTAAGTAATCATCCTCCCCCACCTCAAGTCTAGTTCAGTGAGAGCTTCACAGAAGAGGCAGGCAAATCTGGCTGCGAGAAAGGCTCATAACCTTTGGTCATATCCAACTCTCCAAAACTATAAATTAAATTCCAGAAGAGTCATGCTGTAAGTAGGTTTTATGTATGAGTGCATGTGTACTTAATACATTTTAGAAGTGTTTTTTCCCCTCCCTCTCCTATTTTTTTTACCAGCTATTTGGGTGCCTGGGCTTTGGGGGATTCTCTTGGGTGTTTTTTTTAATATTCATCATGGAGCTTGGGAAACCATGGGATTTCTCATACATAAGTTTATCCACTATAGCGTTGTTCTTGCTTGCGGTCAAGAAGTAACAATTATCCAAGCATATTTTTTGAATATTTAGAAGGAAAACGGTATTTGGACCAAACACCATTATTTAGTGTAGCTTTTAAAAGTGACATACTAAGGAAGTTGAAGTTACTTTGTTGTCATCAAGGTGATTAAATTTTGGAAAGCTCATGTTAGTGAAAACAAAGGAGTGTGCAGAGGACAGGGATGCTGAGTAGAACAGGTGATCTTTTCAAATTTGTCCATTGCTCAGTCAAACTCATTCAGCAGATGCTCAGTCTCTAACCCTGGTTCCTTCTTAGGCCTGTCCTGCATGCTCCCAGTTTTAATTTGTGTGTGAACATAGGCTGTCTTTGCCTGCCTACTTCCCTGCCTCATTTTCCAGGTACATGGAAGACAGCCTTCATTTTAATAGGTAAGAACAGGAATTTAGGGAACAGTTTTCCAAAGGGGGCAAGTCTGGGAAATTAGACTGCCTAGTCACTGGGTTGTTGTTGAGTTGGCTCATACTGATGATTCCTGGCTTGCTGACATATGTGAAACACCAGAGCTGTGAAAGGAGAAAGCCGTGGTGGTGCTGGCAGATTGGCTCACACTGGAGCATCTTGTGGCAGGATTTGTTTTGCTGGAGGCTGGAATTCACGTGTGCGCTGTATGTGGCATATATATTCTGTTTTGACAGAATCCGGGTGTGTGGGAAGCTCTTTGTATTTGCAGGCTGCATTACTAAGGCACGATGATTTATGATGATACATGGAGGCATCATTTGAGCTGTAAAGGCTTTCTCTGGGGAAATCTGAGATAGCAAGGTAAATTAATGCTTTCTGTGGAGATTAATTATACAAAATTATGCTTAATTAAAAGGAATCTTTTACTGTAGCCTTATCAAAAAATCCTGAGTCATCAGTCTCCAAGTGGCCCTCTTCAGATATCAGTAGGACTGGAGAATATCAGCAGTGCAGGTGGGAGATACAGTGGAGTATTACTGGAAGAGTTTGAACTTCAGACCCATTCAGAGGGGAAAGAAGTGCTATGGAAACCTGGGAGACCTGCAAAGTCAAATAAAATGTTTGTGTAGGCATTTAGAATGTACTGTCAGCATGGAAGGGTTTTTTACCATTAAAAAAGAGTAGAAACTGTACTCTTTCTTCAGTATTCAGAGTACCTCCAGGTGACAGGCAGCTCCCCATATTCTATCTTTTAACCACAGACAACATGGGAGCAACTTAATATGTACAGAGAGCAAAGGGATTAATGTCAAGTGTTGCTGAACTAATTTGTTATCCAGAAACTCAACCAGTGCGAGTCTGGAATGCATCCGTTCTCCCAGCGTTGCGCTTGTGTAATTATTTGTTTAAGAGGTATTCTCGTGTTTACTGCCTTTCCTGAAGCTGGTGTTTGCTTTGCAGAGCCCCTCAGGTAGGTCTGGCCTCTTTGGGAAGTCTAAGGCCCAGTCATGCATAAATGAGGGACACGTCTCATTAGTGAGCCAGCAGCTCAGATTCTCGGAAGGCGTTCAAAGCATGACGTGCAGAACTTTTCATGCCAAAGAAAAGATTATCAGATATACATTTATGTCTTGTGGGCAGTTGTTTAATGTGACAAGTGTCCCGTGGCACACTCATGACATAAGGGTATCCTGAGAAATGAGCAGTTTATAGAATGTAGCAGATTCTCTCTCTGAATTTCTTTGCCCCCCTTTTTCAACTCTCAGCTATGTCAATTGTTATTTACCAGAAGTAGCACTGATGTTGATTGTGTTGGTTTTTCATGCCCAGAGTTTTTGGTTTTAGCCGACTTTTATATCCTACTGTTTCCCTCAATGTCTTTGGGATTTGTATGCAACTATGGAGCAAGACTTCAGTGTCTTCCAATGGCAATCATTCAGCTTGGGGCTGAAAGGCAAGGTGCAAACTAGAATCCTGAAGGATTTTCCCCTGTGACACAGATTCTGTTTCATGCCAGCCAGTTATTGTCTCTCTTCTCTTTATACCATCTCCAAGGGTATAAATGTTGTTCTCACTGAGCCTGTGATCAGGCCGATTTCTTTGCAGCTAAAATTGCACACAGGAAATCTGACATTAATGCAGCAAGCTGAATATCCTACTTAGAGTAGTAGCTTAGCTGCGCAAACAGTGGAGTAAATCCAATAGTCCTACTCAGCAAAGATCATAATGCATTTTTAGCTGGGGACCAAGCTGGGCACTCCTCTTGTTAAAAGCATCAGTCAAGAGCAGCAATGTAGATTTGGACACAGAAGAAGAAAAGTAAAATGAAGCAATCCAGACTGGGTGTTTTCTGGATGTGTCTCATCCCCTGTGTTTTTTACTAGGATTCATGGTGAGTAAGAAACAGTCACTTAGAAAGAAAACTTTGAATCTGATCTGCCCCTGAATGAGCACTGAGGCAAGACACTGAAGCTTATAGTAAATAACATTGTTTTGGCCAGAAACTTCCATACTGAACTGTAGGAGGAAACTTGACTATGTACTCCAGTGTTTGATTTGCCTGTCTTTCCAGATCCTTAATCCAATGGTAGAAGTCATGTTTGTTCTGCATGACTTCTCTACGCTGTTAGGGCTTGATTTTCTGTCATTGCTCTGATATGCTGCTCTTCCTGCTATGAATTCTCCTATTGTTACCCCCCTTTTTTGTTTTCTGGGCTTATTATTTTTGCCACTTCTAGGTGCGTGCTTTTGTGGCATTTCTTGAATGTGTTTCAGGGAGTGTGTCCCAGTGCAAGTCAGTGGGATGATAAGATAATCTGGCATTTGATAGCACAATTTTGGCACAGCTGTCTGAGTGTGAAACTTCACCAGACCGGGCATTAAAAAGCAATGCTGTTGCAGATTGCTGGCTTTGGTGTGGTAGCCTGGCTGACTCGAGGGCTGTTTCAGCTCTCAGATGTCCACGTGCAGTACTGCAAACAGGTATCCCCTAGACCAGTGGTCCCCCTGGAGCACCTTCCCTCAAGGCTCAGGGATGAAAGCTGTGGACAAAGCATAGCTCTTCATGTAACAATGCTAACCGCTGTTAACCTGAATTTATGGGAGGAAGATTTTACTTGTGTTCACCAGGTGTCCAAGGTGTTAACTCTCTTCCCTTTTCGTGCTGCAGAAGGAATCCTGTAGGTGTGTTTTTTAAAAAGAACCGTGTCTGAAGTCTGTTGGACAGGGTTTTTTTGTAATCTCAGAACATTGTAAGGCAACTTCAAAAAGCAACCACCTTTTTAAAGCAGTTTTGGGATGAGACTCTGCCACTGAGCTGAGTAAATGTATGAGGTGGAGAGGGTGTCCATTGTGTGCTGCAGACACTGCGCTGTAAAGAGGACTGATAGCCTGCATGGTGTGTCAGTGGCAGGTTTGTGATGAGCTCATATATTCAAAGAACAGAAGCTGGGGACCTGTATACAATGACTGACAGGCTTTTTAATCGCCTTTTGTCAGTGTTAAAGTATTCTTAATTAAATTAGCGTAGTCCTAATGAGAGAGTGCGGTGCTGTGCTGACAGAGCAGCGTTCAGGGAGCAGCCGTGCTGCTGCTGGCGAGGGGCAGCAGTGTCAAATGAGGCTTGGGTGGGAGACAGCTGCTGCTGGCCGCCTGATTTACCAAAAGAGCAAACAACTAATTTGCTTAGATTTTGTTTTAGTTGGGCATTAGGGTGTGAGCATGGTGATAAGTACGTTTCCTTTGTAATTTTGCCCATATTTTCTTATGGAAAAATACACCCACTCTGCCTTTAGCAAGGAGGCAGCGTAGAGAGAATTACATTAAAGCAAAACTGAGTTTATTTTGACTGAAAGATAGGATGTAGTGGTTTAATCAAATGGAGACCTTTGCTGTGAGAGATTGAGTTACTCCACACTAGAAAATATCGTGTTTTATTTTTTAATCTTTGACATGGATGGTCAAGAAGTGGAGCTCAATCCAGTTGTATCACTGCTATGTCAGATCCATGGATTCAGTTTCCTTTAAGAATTGCCTCTTGCTCCTTTAAAACATGCTCGTTTACAGGTTTGTTTTTTTCTGGTTTATTGTTTCCTCTTGAAAATGGAATTGTCAAAGGTGACAATTTTTCGTCATTTGTGAAATGTTTTCTGTGTAGGGTTTAACTTCCCCATGAAATATTTTTTACTTCTCCATGAAATGTTTCTTAGAAAAGAGCCTTCATCAATTACAGCAGAACAAGAAAAACTGCATCTCTCTTTAAACTGAAAGAGTCAAACTGGACACCAGGTCTATGAACTCAGGGAAGAGCTCTCTTAAAACTGAAAAAAAATATATCTGGTTTATCTTTTGCCAGAAATCTATTCAGAAGACTGCCAAGTGTGCACACTGAAGGGAGGGAATGCTGTAACCTCCTCTGTGTTGTTAGGTTAGCAACCTGATCCCCTGCCATTGCACTGCCCTTGTCTGCTGGAGGTGTGAAATAAATGTCTGAACAGAAGAGTGGAAATTAATAGGTGATAAATTTATTTTGACACGGATGAGTTGTGAGATTCAGAGGAGGAAAATTGCAGGCATAATGCATTCAGGAAATACAGTGAAGCAGTCAAAACTCAGAAGTTTGTGAAGCATATTTAGATGTCAGCTTCTCTGACAAGTCTCAATAGCTCATACTGTTGCTGAAAATTAAAAAGGGCAAGTTTTTCCTTGACTGTCTGGGGGTTTGTTGGACACATTGGGGTCAGGACTCAGAGGTAACTAGATTTAATTAGTCTGTTCTAGCTTGGTAGTGCAGACAGCAGTAGCTGTACTGACAGTGAAACGCTGCAGATTGACACAAACTGTACAGACAGAGTCCAACCAAGATAAACTCACACCATCTTTTCACGCATGTGTTGGTGTGTGTCCTCAGGTATAAACTTCCTGCTTTGGGTTAACAGATTGTTCCTATGAATGACTCCTCTTTCATTATGAACTTAATTGGATAATCAGATGTTTTGAGGAATATGTAGACCTCGGAATTACAAACATCTTTTTGCCGAATGAAATGTACTATAGTTACATTTCAGCAGATGTCATTGCACTTTATCAGAGCACATATTCATTCCAGGCCGAACACTACGAAAACTTTGAAAACTTAGGGGTTCATCTGGAGAAAAGATTATTCAAAGTGGCCCAGACTTTCACTGGCAAAACAGTAACACAAACAAATATTGATAATATTGCTATTAAAGATATATCAATTTTTAAGGGGGAAAAAGTGATTTTTAAGGGAGATATTCTGAGGGATAGCATTCTTAAAATGGATCTCTTTCTGTTTTGGGAGTGAGTGAGTGACAGTGTTTCTCTCACCCTCTCAAATTCCCCTTCTCCTCAGTTCCAGGCACTTAACTTTTCGTGGAGGAGGTTGGTGTGACAGTTCTTGTTCAGCTAGACCTCTGCTCACAGCAATTCCTATAAGAAATATTGATTTCTTTTTTTTCTACTGGTATGAGTCAAAGTATCTCAGATTTAGAGAGGACCCCTTCTTTTCTGTATCAGAGAGGGTAAGAACAGAGTAGCTGCAGAAAAATCTTGCCTGCATTCTGAAATCCGACATAATTTAGCATGTGAAATGTTGGATGTCATGTTTCCCCACGTATACATGGCAAACCTGAGGTGCTTAAGAGACCTCCCACTAGGCCATAAGAGGGGAGAGTATTTATCTTGCATATTGACCTTGGCAGGGCCTGAAGTGAAACTCTTACACTCAGGAGACAAACAATTTTATAATGCTGAACGAAACAAGCTTTAAGTGCTGTTAGCCAGCTATGCTGAATTCATCTGAGTGAGGTTTCTTTTGGATGATGGCACTGCACCAGTCAGGAGGGTATTGCAAGAGTCAAGTCTTGTTTCTTATTGAAAATAATCTTTTCACATAAAAAATACCCGAAAGGAGAGATGAGAAGACTGTTTTGGGGTTTTGTCTGTAATGGCGTAACAGGTGAGATTCGCCTGAAAAAAACCTCCTTGTTCATACAGCATCTAGTGTAAGATCTCTCATGGATCACAATGGCACAGTAGGAAAGTATTAACTAATTATTGTAGCATCGCCTATTTGGGCACTGCTGACTTTCCAAAAGCAATCTTCCTCTTACAGTGGCACGGAATTTTCTCCATCAATTCTTTGGATGTCTTCTAGTCTGAGAGCCCAATGCCTTCTCTCGTGCCACTTTGTGGCACCGCTTTTGCATCAGCACAAAGGTGGTGTGAAATACACCCTGACCCGAAGCTCACACTCGGCATTCAGAGCATGCTGATGTTAACAGCAGAACAGTGATGAATTGCATGGTAGGAAGAGCAGCCTGGAGGCATTGCTAGGAGGCAGGAATCCAGGACTGCTGTCAGGCTCTGGCACAGTATCAAAACATCCCAGAACTGTCACGCAGGAAGCCTGGTTGCCTGGCTACTCATTGCACAGTCTGTAACCTCCTGTTATTTTATACGGTAGGGTTGGGGATACAGTTTACATTATTTTTTTAATATAAAATGACACTGTGTAGCGGAAATCTGGGAAAGGTAGAATTTTCCCTGTAAAGAGACGGAATACTGGTGGGTGGTGGTGGTGCATACCTGCATTATGTGGATGTTATTTATCATTTATTTCTTAATCATTTCTTCTACTCTCTGTAGCGGTCCCTGCACCTGAAAGCAGCATCAACAGAGGCAAAGTGACCAAGAAGTTGGATTAACCACGAGAGATCCAAAGAGCCACAGGACTCAAGTTTTGCCAGGTGATTAAAACACAAACTGAACTGTACAAAGACATTTTGGGTGGTCTCCAAGAGGAGGAGCTTCAAATTAGGTAAAACAAACCTTCTGGCTGAAGGTCAGGGCAAGTGCTGCAGCATGATCCCTCCATCCTGTTTACATCAGGTACCCCTGGAGGTGCCAGGCTCTGCCCCGTTGTGCCAGGCACAGACAAGAGGGTCACTGGGGCTTCCAAAGCACGCCAGGCAAGGCAACAGGGCAGATCCTGCTTTGGAGGAGTTCTGCTGGAGAGGGGGGTAGGTAGGATGTGCTATTAGGCCATACAAACTTTCCCCTCTGTGATTTTTGGCTTAGAGCAGGGTGGGTGTGTGTACTCATTCCACGTGGTATTTTTAACTAGCTCATGTTCTGTTTCTTTGAACCCTTTTTAAGTGTCAGGAGACTGAAGGTTTTTGTTATAACAAGCAGAGCCTGACAAACTGCTGAGGATTTGCACCTGTGAAATGGGGAAAACCTCGCACTAGGGGAGGTCTTTCCTTCTTAGGTAGTGCCTGCTGCCCCTGCTTTCCAGCACTGACCAGCCTTGGCAATAGTTCTCAAGTGACCCTACTTACATGTGTTACCTGGATGCATAAATAGGTATATATTTTTTCATATATATATGTAAAATATATGCATTGTTCCTCCTATATAAATAAATGTGTAGTATTGGAATTGACTGCCTGCTAGAGGCATGTTCAACCAGTTATCTGTTGTATTTTGTTGTAGCTTGTTCAGAGGAGGCTGAAAGTTGATTTTATTTTTTATTTTCCAGTGTCTGTGAGAACAAATAAAGAGTCTAGGAATGTAGATAAATCAGTGGAATTATTACAAGAAATACTGACTAGATGGAAAAAATGTTTACTTTTTTTTTTTTCTCATGGAATTTGGCTCTTTTTTGTTGAAGTCTTTTTCATGTTTGCCTTCTGAAACTAGGTAGAAGTTGCTGACAACTTTTCGTTTGTTGTTTTCTCACTCAGCAATTATTAGCATTTGGCTTTAGGGAGCTCTGCAACCCACCGCCTTTTTTTTCCTTAACTTCGATGTGGAAGAAACCAAGTAAATTTTGTGATTCTGACATACATGAGAGTTGAATATAATTTCTGACTAGATGAATGATGCTGGAATTCATTGGCCAGAATATCAGCTGATGACAAAACAGCATAGTTTGAACTAAAACCTTTCTTAGCAATTTGCTGCTGTGTTGATGTGGCTGTGCTTTCCTAGCAGAGCAGTAACACTCAGCTTACTTGTGCTGTCTCTGCAGTGTGAGCTCCAGGAGGGAGGAGGTGACATGGGCAGGCTGGACTGATGGGTGGAGCTCTGACCTGCAAGTATCTCACCGTGTCTTGGGTTCATCACCTCCTTGGGACAGAGGTGGACACGTGGAGTAGAGGGAAAAGAGCATTAACATGCAGGGGAAAAATTCTAAATTTCGAAATCTGCCATTACCAGTTGCTGGACTCGTTGTGTGCCAGTCAGTTGGGTTTTGACCTGAAAGAGGCTTTTGTCTAAGGGTGAGTTGGCAGTAGCAGGAGGAGTGTGATGAGATGCTAACCAGAGCCATGAGGGATTGCTCCAGAGCTCACCACGTCCTGTGGCCTCACAAACATTGCTGAGGGCAGCAGCAACGAGTGGAGCAGGTTGGGGCAAGGGTGACACATGGCTGCAGACTTGCTCTGGCAGGCAGAGAACATGGCAAGAGGCAATCCCTTCTTCAGAAGGGTAAGTTGCCACTGCCTTTTCTCTCGCCTCAGGCAGCAAAAAGCTGATTTCAGCATTAGGAGATGGCCAGAAAGCTGGAACATGTAGAAGGATGGAAAAATAAAATAAATGGGGTCAGGAGCTGGGAGTGAAAGGTTGATTGCTTGGGAGTGCTCTCCCTCAGCATGGACCATGGGCAAGCAGAAATAAATTGTGGGTATGAACAGAAAATAGATGCTTACTGAGGAGTTTAATTGAGGGTTCAGACGATGAAATCAGGAGAAGGAGATATTTGTCCTAATTTTAATCTTTGTTTATATTTACATAGACTTAGAAAAAATGTTCTGCATTTTATACCAGAGAACAAACACAGAGGAGAGAGAACAGTGTGCTAAGTGCTCTGTGTCTGTGCCTGCTATTTTAACAAGAGGTCCTCGTGCTGGTATGGGTTTGTATCATCGTTCGCTATGGACTCTGTGCTTTTTTTTAAATTACTAGCTAGGTCACAAACTCATTTTACCTGTCATCTCCTGGATGAAGGAAACAGTATGATTGCTGAAATGATTGTTAAATGGCTGATGTTGGTGCCCCTTGGTCAATTTAAAGAACTAATCTTATTTTTTTAGGGTATTGAGGGTGTTACTACGTGGATGGGCAACAGTTCTTCACTTGGGTTTGGTTCACTGTTTTTTTTTGTTGAAACACTGGCAAAAGATACAAGTTTCTATTTTCTTTTTTAAGTATGCAGAAGGCCCAAATTGCAACACTCAGGACATGGACTTTTCCAAAATGTGAAGGAGTCTTAGGGCAGGAACTAAGTTGATTTCCTGCCAGATCTGAGCTGCTGCCTGCAGAAAACAAGCAATAGAGGCAAGGCTACAAAGAGAATTTTTTTTTTCTTTTGACAGCTGGCTAATCTGTCTGAATTTGGAAGGTCATAGTCAGAAGGCATAGAAGGAGTAATAATAGCAAAGTGTGTTCTAGAGAATGCCCTGCTGCTTAATGACTATTAGGAAAATACCACAGGAATGAATTTTTAAAAATAGCTCAGTGTTACAGGCACAAGGGGTGTGACTGTGGCTGCAGGAAAATGTTCTAGCTTCTTAGTTCCTAAAGTCAAAAAATTCCTGTTTGCTTAATACTTATCTCGAGGAGTAAATTGGCCTCTCGTGCCAGAGAAAACAGTGTTTGGGTTCAGCAAGTCCTGAGGCAAAGAAACTTTATTATTGTTTGGGCAGGATCTGGAAAACGCTGCCAGGTGCAGTGCTTGATACCTAACTTGAATGTTCCTTGTAGATGGGGAGGCCTAAACTTAAAAGCATGCAGCTGAGGAGAAAGGCTTTGGTAGCCTGTTTTTCATCACAAGCTCAAGACCACAGCAGCAGAGAGCTGGAAGATGGAGAGAAAAAAGTTGGCGTCTTGGAAAAAAACTGGAGGGTAAAATGCATTTGGAGAAACTCTGAAAGCTTTGTGAGGATGAGGAGGAAGAGGAAAAGGAGGGGGGGTGAGAGATGCAGAAGGTGGGAAGCTGTAGCCCCACGTGGCACGCTGTGGGGAGCACATGCAGCTCCAAAGCACACACACACACTTACCATGGGCAACGTAAGGAACACTCCAGTTCTGAGCGCAGCCCTGGCTGCTTGCTGCTTAATCGAAGACTTGGTCATGCTTAGAAGCAAGGCCAGTGCCCACTCACCTGCTGCCAGCCCAGCGCACCCTCAGCAGCCCAGCTCCTGGGGCTGCCCTGGCGCTGTGGTGTGGGCAGGGCAGGCCTGACGGGCTGGGTAAATTCAGTGGTTGTGCTTCATGGGCTGCCCAGCTGGGGAGGCTCAGAGGCAAATGGGAATTCTTCCAGTTTGATTTGTAGAGATTTGAATCTGTTCACACTTAGGGGTTCCAGCCCTCACTGAAGCTGGGGCAGTAGTGTCAGGATTGGGTCCTGCCGGGAGGCAGAGCCCTCAGCTGGGGCTGGTAGCGAGCAGCACAACCTCTCCACCAGCCCAAGGGGTTTGAATGGCTGGAACTAGAGCAGGCAGCTTGAGGGTTTGCATTTTACAGGTGAGAGTGCCAGTATTTCAAGCGTAGTGTTTATACAATTGCTGGCAGCTCTGTTGCAGAGCTTTTGACAGGCTGATGACACTGTGGTCTAGACTGGAAGCTCTGCAGCAAAGTAGTAGTGTCCTGAAATGTGAGGCTGCAAGAGCTCTCCCTTTGTCTGGTCCTCATGCTGCCCTGGTTTGTGTTGGTGCAAATGCACTGTGTAAAAGACTTTGAATGTTGGTACCTTTGTTTAATTGAAGAATCTACTCTGGAGCCCTTAGAGTGGTCTGCATATGAGGTAGGAATAACATCTAGGAAGAAAAACAGCTGTGGTGCAAAGTAGAATGTGATGGAGAAGGGAGGGATGTTGCATTTCAATTCTTTGATGTGGGCTAAAGAGTTTGTTCATTTTCAAATACAGGAGAAATAGGATTTTAAACAATACTTCTTACTTTGAGTAAAAACTCCATTTACTGCATCCGCTTTGAACTGCTGCTTGGATGTTTGTTTCTGGAGAACACGCAGCGAGTTTCCCAACTGCTTGGCAAGGGACAGGGGCCTGTTAAAAATTAACTAGAAACTGAGATAAATCACATACAAATAGCTCAGGGAGCGTGGTGAATTCATCGGTGTCTGATGTACTTTCTTATCTCATGGCTGCCCAAGTTCCTTTGTAACTTGTTTTGGGTTTCTTAGCTTTGAGATGCCCTGTCCAGCAGTTCCTTCAGGAGAGGAGTGTCAGATGCATTTGTCTGAGCAGCATTTTAATCTGAAGCACAGCATTTTGTATGGTATGAGCAAAGGGCTCGATCTTGTACCACAGAAGCCACTGGCACCTGGGTCCATAGTGTCTCGCCTGACTCTGGTGGTGAAAAAGGGCTGAGTGGAAAAGGTCCAGGCTTCTGGAAGTCAAAGACCTGTTAATAAGGTTTCTCCCCTTCAATAATGCTGGATAACGGAAGCTTTTGATTGTGTTACTGCTTTGAACTGCTGTTGCAGGTTAGGCTGGTTGGCCCGGGTCTCTGTGGCTGTTTAGCAGGAGAATTTGTGAGTTCAGGTGAATGGCACTTACCTACTCTGGGTGCAGGATGTCAGCACTTGCTCACTTCTCTTACCTGTCATGTGGGTGAGGTTATTCACCTTTCTTACAGCAGTATGAATAGGGGTGTGGAGAGGTGCACAGAGGAAATTTCTACTCATCCCTTGAATGTGTTCAGGGAGCTCACAAGCAGCCTGACCCCTCAGCTGAAAGGCTGGTGGGCAAGGCTTGAGGCCGCTGGAGCAGCCTGTGCCTGTTCTGCTGCAGCTGTGTGCAATTCCCTTATGAGAGAAAGATGTTTTTCTTCCCCAAAGGGAGTTGTTGCCACTGAAACATGAAGCAGGGGTTGTCTGTACTGAGTGTCAGGACAGAGCCATCATTCCAAGGATATTTTTAACAGCAAGGGTTGAAAATCTCCCTTGCATAATATTTTGCATGCTGCAGGATTACCTTGTAGTTGCTGTTGGCAGCCTCATGTGGATTGGAGATGCTGTGTTCCCAGGCTGTTCCAGGCAGGCTGGCTGTTGAAAAACTCACAAGTCTTTGTCAGTTCAGGGCCAGAAATGGAGTCCAGTTGTTTTGCAGTCGTGTGCTGCTGAGCACAGTTGCAGGATTGCTTGCATTCCCAATTTGTGCCTCGTGTAGTTTCGTGCGTAGCTGCTACTTGAAGTGCCACCGTTCCAATCTGCCTGCTGCACACTCAGGATATTGCCCTGTGTGGGGGGTTTGTGTGGTTTGTTACCGGCAGGCTCAGACCCCATTGCAGTACCTGGGATTTCAGTCGGAGCAGCAAGTGCAGTGGGTGGTACAGAATGGGTCCCCTCTGGTGAGGGTCTCTCTTTAGGGAGGAACCAGACTTCTCTGTCAGGGAAGGAAAAGCTCCTTACCTTCATTAAGGCACATGGAAGTTTGCATTTGCCCAATGTCTTTTTAGTAGCCCAGTTGACACCTCTGGCAAAACCTGGGAGAAAAATGAAGAGAGTTCCCCGCGTTAGGGACCACCGGGTAACAGCCAGCCACAGAGGGGTAGTCATCATTTGTGTTTGCTGCAGTGCCAAGCACACTCTTTGGACTAAGTGGGACCCTGGGAGGGGATGGCTGAATGAAAGATGAAGAACAGTGTTATGAAGAACCTGCGAGAGGGGCTGTGGGCTGGAGCTCTGTGGCCAAGCTGTAGTGGAATCCTTACAATTCCCGTGTAGCTCTCTAACTGCCAGTGTAATCTGATCAAAGGCCATGTGGTGATGAAGGAACTCCTTGATGTACCAGGTACTTTCTCTGCCTGTTTTTCGTATTAATGTAATATTTTTTCAAGTCGCAGTCACATATCTTTATTTGGCAAGCAAATAAATAAAATAAAAGCTGGCAGAGCAGTTCAGTGAATTTCATAGTGAGTGTGCCAGGGCTGTTTGCTAATACATGGATGAGCTGCCAGAATGCCAAGGTCTCCTAACACCCCACAAAACTGCCCAATGTACCTTGTGAGTAATTAAACATCACTCAGTTCTAAGAGGCAACCTGCAGTAATAGAGTTCACCCAAATATAATATCTTTAAAGCCAGGATAGAGCCAGTGGCATATGACAGGAGAGTGACTGAATTGCTCACAATCTAATGACCCCTCTAACTGTGCCATGAGGGTTCCTGGTTCCTATGTAAATTGATGTGCATGACAGAGTTGTGGACTTTATTATTAGTGAGCAGTTCCAGTGGCTTCAAACCCTGTGCATTCAGTCCAGGGTACCAGTGGTTAGAGGAATCCCCTAGGCTATCAGCAGGACTCATGCACGTTTGAGAGTGAACACTCAGCATTGGGACATGGAAACTTTGAAGAGCTCCAACGACTTTGGTTCTCCAACCGATCCAGGAAACTGAGGTAAGATGCCAACATTCTTTAAGCCAACTCAGAACTTCAGAGGCATGGAAGTCAAAGTGTCTCTCTTGGACACCCCTCTGAATCCTGTTAATCAAATTTCTTGCCTTAGACAGTCACACAGTTACTTTCCTAATTTAAAACATAACTGGTACTGCTCAGTACTTATTTGGGTTTAGTTCTCTACTCACACTGTGCTGGATGTCAGGATGGTCTTTCCTGAGAATTCTGGTGGTGTCATCACCAGCTGAGGTGGCACATGTTGCATAAGCTCCCAAAAGAGGAGCTCTTGCTTTTGTGCTGGGCTTGAACCCAGGGGTGTGAGAATCATAGTCGATTTTCATTGGAAGGCTTTTTTTTCTGTTCTTTGCAGTTCAAAGACACTGGTACTCAACTGGAGTGTATGCATGCCACAGTAATCCTGCTTCACACATAAGGGAATTCTGTCTTGAACTGTTCTGATAGGGGGGAGAATCTGCTGAGTCCATTTCTTCAAGTTTTTGATATAAAATGGGGGCAGGGCAAAAGGCAAGGGAAGAAGTGATGTGGTCCCCTGTTTTTGCTGGGGCACCATGATATCAAAACAATGATGGTGTCTTCCTGAAATTCCTTGAGAGTGCCAATCTCAAATTTTAGCACTGGTGTTGCATACAAATGCAGTAAAATCATGACCTGACTACACACTCATTTTCTTCCCAGGTGTTTGCCGAACTCAAAATGAATATCATGAGTATTCAGGATAAGAGTCTGAAATGAGAACATGGGCTGTTGAAATGCATGGCAAGTAAAAACCTGGGAGAAAAGAGGACTATTCCTGGCTTGAAGAGAAGGTAAAAAGTCAATTAAGTTTAAAAAATTACTGCAAAAGTGCTGTAGTAACTCATGGTCAGAGGAAAGCAGGATTTGGCTGTGTCACAGAGAGGAGCATCCTTATCCTGTGTGCCAGATGGATCTTGGCGTCCTTGCTCAAACACTGAATACAGGCCTGAGCTTGTTGGGCACAATAATCATGTGTGCACACACACACACACGGTATAAGCCATCATATATAATGTTCCCTGGTACACAGAGCACAGAGATGCTGCAGAGATGGCCCTTTTGCTCATGGTTTCTGAGACACCTGCAGAAGAGTGATTTGATGGAAGTGGAAGCTTGGGGAGATCTTTAATAGTTGGATTGCAGGAAAACAGCAGAGTGGCAAAGATCTGACCGTATATACAGAATGAGGTTAGATATTTCTTAGAGTAAAGAAAAAAATTGGTTGATTCTTAACATCTCTTAAGCAAACTGAGCAAAAATAGTGATGGAGAGCCAGGAATTGTTTCTGGTTTTGTCCAGAAAGTTCAGGTCTAACTTGCTCTGCTGTTTGACGTGTTATTAAGAAACAGAGGAATAAATCTATGCTTTAGACATATATCAAGCATGTGTAAGCATGATGTCCCATCTGGCTCTCTGCCATTAAATTAAAGATTTCCTGGAAGGAAAAAAAAGCAACCTTACATGATCAGTCCAGTGAGCATTCACATCCAGTGATGTGAAATGGATCAATCCTGATCTGACTATCCTGGTCTCAGTAATGTTACCCTGGCTGGTTTTCAACTTTAGGAAGAAAGATAAATAAAAAATAACCCCCACATTCGGTTGGGTTTGGTTTTTTTTCCAAATAATAGTCTATCAGCTCAGCCCAAAGCAAGCAGTGTAAAACACTGGCTAAAGAATGGTTCGTTTCAAAGCAAAGGAACAGGGTTTGGGAGAAGTCACAAGTGCACAAGGATAATTGGTAAGAGCAGAGCCACTAGAAGGTGATTTGGTTGATTTTGGACTTACAATCCTGAAAACTTACATGGAGCTGGTTTCTGGAACCTAGAGGTGCTTCAGTCTGTACTGTTGAAAACTTGTCTTTATGGTCTCTGATGGTCTGTGGTCTGTTCGCATTTTAAATAAATGGAGCATTACAGACATTCCAAATGCATTTCCTCATGTATCTCTAGGTCTGCTTGATGCAGGAGGTGGGGTCTGAGAAATAATCTCTTCAAGCTTTGAGAGTGAACGCAGTGATCTTTCAAATCATTACTGAAAATCACCACTGAAATGTTTCGCATTTCTTTCTAGAGTTGCAGGCTTACACCAATGCATCGCTCAACTTCTTTTTTTGTTTTTAATTGATGTGGAAAATCTGAAGTCATAAAACGCTGTGTGACTACAGGACGTCAGGATAAAACAGCAGGTAAGAAAGTGTTTTAACCACCAGGAAAACCTTGATAATTTGGTCTTTGAGAGATAGATCTATATAAACAAAAATTTGCATTGTGTTTAACTGGACCTCACCTGCTAATTAATAATTCTGCACATGTAACATTCACAATTAAAATTTTAAAGACAACTATAGTTTCTTGCTGCAAATTTTTAAAGGCAGAGTGAACAAGTTTCAAGGTGAGTGTCACAATGCATTGCTAAAATCAAGAGACTTTAAATCAAGGTACCTTTCTGATAACTATTGTGCCTCATTTGCAAGGAGAAATAACTTCTAATGGGGTGTACATAGAGACCCCTGGCACATGGGTAGGAGGCAGGCGCTTACCAGCAGAACAGAGCAGGATGGTGGAGGCTGCTGTCATAAATGTTCTTCTGTTCAGGGTTGTCTTCTTATGACTATCTGAGTCTTATGAGGGCAGTTATTGTAATCTCCAACTACAGTAAAAAACAATGTTTTGACCTCTAAGTCTCAGGTAATTTACTGAAGGAAACCTAGAGAAGCTTTTCTCCAGAATGAATGGGCTTCACTAAAAGCACTCACTACTGATTTAGTGACATGGCTCTGATGAGAGATGAGGACACTGTATAAAATGGAATCTGGAACCAAAAATCTTGTCTTGGTCCCTTCCATTCTGCTGATTTTGATGTCAGCAAATTCATAAATGCATACTGCCACTGGTCCCAGTACCTGTCATTTATGAAGAATCTTATTTTCAATCTCTTTGGGGAAAAGAGTTGAAGATGTCTTTTAAAAAAATTCAATGATAAACTGGCAAGAGGTTAAACACTTGATAAATATTTTCATGTTAATTTAGTGTAATTTCTTCTACTTGCTTAAGTATCTAAGCAGGAATTTCTATTATCTATTTACTAAATCCAAAACTATAATCTACTTCATAGGAAGACCTGAGGCCATATTTTCATTCCTTTCATGAGGCTCATATGGAAAGGGCAGTCCTGGCTGAGGTGCGTGGCTGGAGGGAGCTGCCTGGAGAGCAAGAACTGGAGAAGAACCCTCACAACAGAACCCCTGAGTGCCCTCACCTTGTCTCTTCAGAAAGATGGAGAGAAGGCAACACACAGAGTCATAGCACAACCAGCTGTGGAGGTGAGTGACTGAGAGCCACAGCAGCTCTCCCAGAGCTCAAAACACTGCCTTGGTGTCTGCTGAGGCTGCATTTATTCAGATTCTGGGTTCTAGAGACCATTTGTAAAAATGGCAAAAAAACTCTGACAGTCTTGCCTTGACAGGGGTTCAATTTTAACCAGGGAGCCTTAATCTCAGAAATCTGTAGTAATATGATGAACCAGACTAAAATGTGTTAATCTTTTATTCCTTGGCATCTAAGAGCAGTTTGTGCAGGTTGAGCAGAGTGAGGAACTATGGTAGCTGCTCTTCTTGTAAAATGGGCATTTTACATTGCAGAAGCTCTTAAATTACTTGTGAGACTGCTCTTAAAGTTAGGTTGAAAATTGTCATTCTTCCTTCTGAGTAATACATATTGCACTGTCTTCATATTATAGTGAAATGTATTTTGATTTTTAAATCTAGTAATAAGAGCTGTTTCACTCTGGGATTGTCAACTTTTTTTCATTTCACTGCAATGAAAATGAGAGTTGCAATCTAGAAATTAAAACAAGATTCCCAATTAGTAGCAAGTAACAGTCTCCTTTACTGATTACTTTAAAAGAAGGACAAGGTATTTCAACTATTCACAGATATTTCTGACATATCACAACGTAACATAAGAGAAAAAGATCATAATCATATCTTTTGCAAAATAGTTTAAAATTTAATGTTTACAAACGCATTGGTTTTTTTCTTTTCAAAATGTTTGCTCATACAGTTTTGCAGGAGAATCTCTGTTTGGTCACATACACTTCTGCTCTACACAGTGTGTTTTGTCCTAGGGGATGAATGGGAAAAAATATTTTCAGACTGGTACTTTGTCAGAAACAGGGATTTGGAATATGACCTCTAATGGTCTTGCAGATTTTTCTCCCTGAACTTTGTACAAGACTGAACATGCTATGCAGCTGACATTTATTTTAACTGCATTTAAGTATTCAAAAGAACTGAGATCTATTTCTTCTATACAGGTATTTTGAAGCTTTCACCACTAGAAACATTTTACCAACCTTTTGTCATTTTCTTAAACGTTATAGTTACTTTATCAATTTTAGAATTGCTAGCAGGGATGATGCCCACTTAAAAAATTCCAAACCAAACAGAATTTCTCTGGGAAACTGCACAGCACATGCATGATCCATAACTATAAAATCAGTCTGAAGTTTTGATAAATACTTAGTTCCCACTAGAGCTAATAGTTGTTCTAGTTCTAAAGAATAAAATGTTTATTATGTACAGAAGGTGGGGTGGAGTATGGACATTTGACAAAGACCACTCGAGGCATTTCACGGTCTGAATCGTTTGTACAGTGTTAACGCAGCTCCCTTGTTCCTCGTGCGTAGGCTTGTGCCACCTGTGGGAAGGGATCATTCCTGGCAGTGCTAACAGCCTCAACCTTACAAGATCCAAGTTCATCTTCTCCTGGCTCCTTCAGTCTTCAGCTGAACCAGGAGCTTCCTGCAGGATTGAGTGCCCTTTAGGGCTTGCTGGTGAGCTCAATGCAAACTTGTACAGCATTTGCAGATGCCAGTTTACATCAGGTGAGTGTTTGGTCTTTTGCCTTCAGGACGTTACAACATGAAAAACTGCACCAGCATTTTTCAATGAGCACCATTAACTGACTTTGGTAGCTTGGCATGACCAGCACTAGTGAAGAAGATGCTGAACTCCTGTCTTGCACAAAAAGGAAGTACAGCTGCCAATTACCCTGCAAATATAGTCTGTAAATACTAAAAACATAAATATGTTAACCATACACATATACACAAAACACAGCAGTAGCAATATTACAGGATGCAATGCCTACTCTATATAACTGGTTTTGGTTAATACAGATGCAACAGCAAAATAAATGCTATTTCATATATGACAAACCTTTCTTCAAAGGTTGGTGGCAGTAAGCCAAAGTTCAGGTCCAGGCTTTCACTAATCCAATGTGACTCATGCAAATTAACCAATGAAAGAGTAGCACTAAGGGAAGATAATGACTGTCAATTAACCCTGAAACTTTGAGATGGAGCTTGCTTTTGCCCCATTTGTAATCAATTCTCCCTTTTTCACAAGTGCTCTTTTGATGAGCACTGACCAGACTTAACAGGGGACAAAGTTATTACCTACAAAATATAATTTAGGGGTAAGGATTAATAGAAAGAATGAGCCTGAGATTGGATTTCCTCAATCCTAGGAGGTGCTCTCCATGTATTTAAGTGAAATTTCCATGAGATTGCACTTAGCAGACCACTAAGAAGTTGTTGCTCTCCCACTTTTTCTTCTTTTCCATGCAGTTCTGTTTCAAAGTTTGGTAGGAATTGCATGAGAAGGGCAAGAGGAGATGACTGCTGGTCCATTGTCTTGGCTAATGCTCTTCAGAGCAGCGTCCTCTCCTCAAGACCACATCATCTAGTCCAATATCCCCAGTTCTTCCTTTCCCTTTCTCACCTCTGAAAATAACCTAGAAAGAGAAATAGAACAATTTGAGTGGGGGATAAAAAAAAACATTACATAGAGATAATTCATTAAAAAGTGTGATGAAGGATTCTGGTCTTCATTCAAATTCTCCTCAGGTTTCCAGTAGGTGCCTCCACAGTAACTACCCTTTAGTTGCTTTTGGGTTTTATTTAGCTAAAAAATTAAACTTCCCGATTTCTCTTTGGCAGAGGCCTTCCCTGCTTACTTAAGAGTTTTCCCTCACTCCCTGATCTTTGGGTAAGTGTCACAGTGGTTCAGGTCAGCAGCCCTGGCTGCCCATTGTGGCTGGAAAAGATCTCAAATTCGAGTGTGCCACGAGGCAGCTCCTGTCTGTGGCCCAGTGGATGGAAGCCCATGCTGACAGCTACTGCCAGGAGGTCAGGAGAGGCAGGGGACACTGCAAAGGGGAACTGCTGGTCATGTCTGAGGTCTCTTCTGCCAGACAAGACAGTAGTGGTTCACACTTAATGAGATAGACACAAGGACTGCCAGAACTGATAAATTTAGGAGGGAAAAAAAGGTAAGAATATAGCAAATATATTGTTCACCTGTTACAAATGTCCACATTCTCAGTCTGACATTCATTTACAGCTAAAAATGTCAGGTATCATTGCTACTGTTGTTGAGGTAAAGTTTCCAGAAAATTATCTGCAGTAATTACAGCTCAAGTATTAATTTAAAACTAGATACTGTGTGTCTTGTAGCCTGTTCCCATCACAAACATTATGATGTGTGAGCTTTTCAGTGCACCTGATATTTAAGTCAGAGTAAAACAGGCCCTGAAATACCCAAGGCACTTCTTCAGATCTGAGATAGAAACTAACTTCAAAGGTTGAAGAGTAACATTGAGCTTTTGATACCAGTTAATCACACAATGTTTCTAAGATTTCCAGGTATTAAAAGATTCTCCATGGCACTTCAGGCAGCTTCTTTTGATTGCACTAAACTATTTTGTGTTATGGGCATTGTTGGGTCATCATTCACCTCCTTGGCCCGATCAGCTGCAGGGATGCTAAAGGGCATAAACCCACATGTAATTGCACATGTAATCTCCCTGCACTACCAAAAATTACTTATTTTCAATGTCTTTCCCCTGGTTTAACCAGTTACTAATCCACAGGGGATGATTCTTCCTATTTCATGGCACTGTATTATTCAAAGCATTATTCATGAGGAGTCTTGATACAGGCTTTTTTTGAAATCTCTATATAGAGTATGCCTCTGTCCATGAGGCTCTTCTTTCGTAGGTGGTGATTCCCTTAAAATGGGCTGTACCAGGTAGCTCAGGAAATGACACAGTAGCCTGTATTGAGTCTATGGCTGTAGATGGCATTTCTTTTTTTTCTTTTGTGCGTAAAACTACTTGAAAAAAAGGCACAATGAGTCTCATCTGTATTGTGATTCCATTGGCTGAGATCAAAGTAGTAAAACAGAGTGAAACTGAACCCAGAAGACAAACACTGCAGTGCTGCACCATTTAAGTGTCTTCAGCTATTCATGCAAAAAACCCAAAAAGCAACACAATCATCAGTACTTACACTCTTGATGCCCAGTCCTCGTAAAGTTATGTGTGTCTGTCTCCAGCCATGGCCACCATTTCTTCCCCAAACAGCTGGGCCGTGAGCACCGTTTTTCCTTACGAAGACTTGGAGGGCACCAGAATGCAGCCCGGGCACCTTATGCCTAAAGGACAGGCACAAGTCTCCAGCCTGAGCCACATGACCCAACGGCAGGATAAGATGTGCTGCTCTTCCTTCTTTGCCTTTAGGATCGGAGATGGTAAGGTACTGTCCCCCTGCAGTGGAAAAAGCAGTTAGTTGGGGGGTTTTGTTTGGTTTTTTTAACGCTACTAGGTTGCAGGACCAAATGCACAGGATATATTAAAAAAAAAAAAAAAAGGGGTCCACAAGATCCAGTGGGTGTTAAATAAGGCATATAGAACCAGAACTAGTGCATCTGCCTCCTAAAGGGTAAGATTTACAGTGCTGCTCTTCTCTATACATTAGTACCAAGCTGGGTGTTGCCCATCTGATTTCTATTTGCCAAAGCAAACAATAACTCTCTCCAAAACTAAAATCTCATGTATTCCTTCATTTCTGACAAGCCCTTGCTGACTGCATGATTTTAAACCCACAGTGATATTAAAGCCACTGTGCAAATTAGTGCACCTTTCAAGATGCAGTGTTTTGCTCTTGGACAGATAAAGGAGAAGACCAGAATAAATGCTATCATGTAATTGAGCTATGGCTCCGTCCCTCTCCTTTTGTTTGGGAACTGTGTTAACAGGTTAATTCTCAAACCATATCCATTTGCAACTCGGATAGCCTCTTTTATTTAACCGTAATTTAAACTCTTAATCTGGATTAGAGAAAGCAAGCAGCAGTAATGATTTCCACATGGCTGTTAACCCCAAAGTCTAACAGTAGGAAGTTGTCAGTGAACATACATACTCAATTCAAAAACCTATTTTTATCTCCTATCATGTATGACGTAAAGGTGCCTTCCAGAAAACACTTAGAACATGAGAAGCTGAGGCTCTCGGGTAATGGCAACATCCATTAAACCTAAAAAGAAAAAAGGCACTTTTCACACCGACACTCAGAACTACACTAAATGAGATTTCACATCTTGGAGACAACCCAAACCTGTATGAGTTGTTTGTAGTTTTCATTAAAATTTTTGCAAGGTGGGTGAAACCTTTAAAATCTGAAATTACCGAAGGGAAAAAGGTTCAAAAAAACCCCACCAAACTTATCTTACACTGAATCTAAAAACATCTTTTTCTTTATGCGATCAGATTTTATGGTTTTTTTTAATAAAAAAATGCCACCTTTACCTTAAGTTCATTAAGAAAAGTGGCATTTTCAGGCTCCTTAGTTAAAACCAAATATGTAGAAATATTGGGGGTTTGTAATATTGCTGACATGCACAGTTAAATAGGACAGAAAAATGTTTTTAATTGTCTCCCTGCTACAACACTCTGGTTGAATAATTTTTTGAAAGCTTCTCTTTGAAAGTCACAGTGATTTCCCTCAAAAGCTGTAAGATTTAATGACAATGTACCAGGGCTTGTCACACACTTAAAAGGAAAGCCAGTCTTGTCTCCAGTTCACTACTTCTACATAAGTTTTTAAGTTCTTTGGTCTCAATGAGATTTACCAAAGCAAAGTATTATGCTGCTGTCTGGGCCCCTAAATCAGCATTTAGCCATGAAGTGGGATCCATTTGTCCAAGGATCTGTTAAAGCCTTTCGGTGGGTATTTTCTCAGAGATTTTTTTTCTTTTTTTTTTTTAATGAATTGCTTTCACAGCAAGGTCACTAATTGCTCAAATAAGCATAATAGAGTTTAAATAACTGTACCTGTTTGCTGAAGATACAATTATGAAAGTACTGACTTATTAAGTGCATCGTTTTCAGATAGTTGCTGTGGCTGAATCCAATCAATAGGAAACAGATTTAGGTAAGCACAAAGCAAACATATCTGTAGGCGAGCCCCTGCAGGAAAAGGTCCCCTCAAATCAGCATTTTCTGCATGCAAGATAAGCTTATAATGCTTCAGCACAGCACCTTTCAAAATGCAGATTCTGATAAACCAATAAAGAGCAACCTTTGCAAGGTGAAAGCAGCAGTCAGGAACAAGCTGTGAAAATAAATCCTTGCAACAAGGTATTCCAGACAGGAGGGAGTGGGTGGGTGACTTCAAGGGACTAGTTTTTAACAGGTTATGTCAACAGCAGCAGAACATACACAGGAAATAAAAAGCTGAGCTTGCCCCAGACTACTGGGAAGCAGTGGAGGGGAAAAGTCTGACAAAAAAGAGCCAGTTAAAAATCATACTTCTTAGTTCTTAAAAATCATAGGTCAGAGAATGAATATGCTTTGAGTGACTGACTTAGAAAAAATGGATTTTAAAATCTGTTGTTTCAAAGAAGGTACAAATTATGTGTAATATTTTCTTTTTCTAAGTGCCACTCTGCAAATAGGAGACAGCTGCCTGTTTTCTCATCTGCAGGAGGAAGGAGCTCTGCTCTCCCAGTCATTCCCGAGGCTTTTCAAGTGTCACAAGGAGCTCCTGAAGTACTAGAGCAGCCTGTGTGGGGGGACCCCTGCCCAGGCAGTGAAGACAGCACTTCCACTGAGCCAGCCAAACAGCCTGGAAAAGGTGCCAGGTCACCTGCTGCGGTGGCAAATGACTGCCCCACCAGTGGCAGCATAAGGCCAGACAGCTGTGACAGGGAAAATGAGGAAAATGGCTCTCAGTGCCCTCGCCCTCCCTGATCTGAACCTGCACCATCGCCCCTGAGAGCGCGTTTCCTTCCGCAGGCGGCCATCCCTCCTCACATAATGGAGCTTTGTACGCTTCAAAGGCTGCTCCTTGGGGATGGGGTAATCCCATCATTACGGGGAGCCAGGGATGTGTGTCTAATCCTCGCCACTGCTGGGGGAAGGGCAGGCAGGCAAGGGCAGCAACCTCTCAGTGCCACACCAAAATCAGCAGGGGACAAAATACATCCCCCTTCCTGGGACAGCAGTGGTGGGGGACAGGGAAGGGCTGTTCCTGTGCCTGACCACCAGTGCTGATGCCAGTCTCCTGTCCTGCAAGCAGCTACTACACACTCCCCTCTAATGTTTGGTGTCATGTCACTTTTTACCATCCCAAATAATCCCATTCTCAGAAGCCTCTGCATTTGAACATTTAACTTGTATGCCTTCCGGTTACTTAACATTTTTCCTATATACAGATTGATTTTATTGAATTGTACTCCAAGCTACAGCAAGCTCAGAGGTTAAACCAAAACATTATACCTGGCAGCAAAACAAACACTGTTTCCAGTACTTTCTATAATTTTGCCAGTGATAGGGAAATAATTATGTTTACATGGTAGTTTGAAAAATAAGCGTTGTTTCACTATAAACAAAAGTTTTTATCTAGTCCACATTTTTGTTTTTTCCAATTTTTTTAATACAAACTTTTGCTGTCTACATTTACTACTCCTCCAGAGACACTCCTATTTTAAAGATGTAAGCTACGGTAAAAGTGTAAGTTTTCAATTGTTCTTTCATGTTGGGAATCCTCAATTTTGCTTTTTATACACAGAAGAGGAGTGGGTGTGAAATATACCCCAGAACTAAAGGGAAGAGAAGCTGTGTAATTTGTCCTAAAGCAGGAACTGTCACCAACCTCAAGCCTGGGTGGTTCTTCAACTGCAGGATGTGATTGTACACAGATCACTTACCTGATGCATCTCTCACTGGTTCCCAGTGCAAGTCATCGTCTTTGTCCTTGATCCATCCGCACAGTCCACTATCAAAATCACAGCTGTGCACCAGCACACCTGGCAGAACAGAGCAGGAAGTCACAAAAAAAACCCCAGAAGTGATTCAGATTATTCTGGTTTTCAATCTCCCACTAGCAAGTAAGTATGAAAATTAAATGTAGAAGAAGGAGCCCTAGGAAAAGAATCTCCAAAAATACTAAAACAATAAAAAGGACCCTTGTATTATTAACAATTCACACTATTTTTGCGCTAAATTTTTTAGGAAATAAAAGTGCAAAGTTGCACATAGGCAAGAGGTTGGTTTTATATGGTTTTATAAAGCATAGTTTAAAAGAGTGGCATAAGGTGTAGGAATCCTGAAAGATGTATAAACCCCCAAGAAATCTCAAAAAATCATAAACCCTAGGTCCTGAATAGGAGACATGGCCATTACCTGGGTCATCATTTGCTTCAAATTCATCAGCTGTAATCCCTCTTTCAATTTCAAGTATTTCAAACAGATTGTTGCTCACTCCAGGCTGGCGTGGAACTGTGAGAAAAAATCAATGAGATAAGGAAGTAGGTCACTAACTAGCTTTATCTTTAACAAAAACCACCAGAGCAGCTCTGGGCATTGTGCTTTCCCTGGATATTTCAATATATTTAATTATATTCGACACAAAGACTCATAAACTTTATGCCAACATGATTTATGATTTGTGTTGTAACATTTACCTGAGCACTGTAAAAGGTGATTCCAAATCTCCCAAAGGCACTTTGAATGAAAGCTCCTTTTTAACCAGGAGGGAAAGCTTTAACCTCGAAGCACACTATGCCTCTCCAAGCGCATTTTCAGAGACAGTGGTTTCTCAGCAAAATGAAGCCACATGGAAGTCCTCACTCAACCCTTCCACAGACGTTTATAGGAGAACCTCAACAGGAGGCAGCCGTACTTGGAAGAGGCCCCACGTGCACTTAACCTTTGAAATACAGCTGAGGGTATATCCATCTATCTGCAAAGGATTAGAGCTCCCAAAACAATTATCAGGGTTGTACTGAGAGTTGAGAAGGAGGAGCTCTAGTGGAAGCTGGAATTCAACTGTAATTATACTTTTTGCTTTCCAGCACAGCCTGTCCTTCAGCTGCTCTTCCCAGCTGCAAGGAGAAGGAACAGCTCTCAGTGATTAAGAGGCCCAGAGGTTATTAGACATTCAGCATCCAGGACAACCTGAAATTTATGAGGTCTTTGTGGAAGTGATGGCTGCCAAAGTCAGGTGGCTACAAAGACTCCCACATATTTCTGAAGATGCTGTGCCAGTCTGTGTAAGTCTCATGCAGACTTCTTGCCTGATGGACAGCTGTCTGCTAGAGATAAACAGATTGCACTGAATAGAGCTGTCCTGGAAAACTCCTCTTTTAGAGGCAGGTCCAATGCATAATTCATAACAGTAGTAATGTGTTTCAGACATGTCCTTAGATTTTATAGGCACCTCTGACACCTAAGGTATTTGTAAGGGCCTTATCTATTAAAAACTTGACATGTTTTCCATTTGCAGTGCTAAAATAACCATTAATGTCTCTACAGACTTCAGGGGCAAGTGAGAACAAGAAGAATTAAGATGACTGAAAGGACTGCCGTTTTCAGAAAATCATATCAAAGGTTAAGAAGGAGCTTCTTTTGCATTAGGTCAACATGAGAATAGCACTGCTGTGAGAGCTCCTCTAAAGCCAGAAGACAGAAAAGAAAAAAAATGTTGAAGTTAGGACAAAATAAGCAAACTCTAATGTATTTTTAAAGTACTATTTTAGGTTAGAGATCTTGAATAAAAATTTTATACAATAAAAACAAATAGTTAAAAAGCTCAAAATCCGTAGGAAACTGATGAACTCCTAAATATAATAGTCATTACTTGAATAATTAAATCTCCCTTTTTTTTGTTTTCTTTTTAATCCTTTGCAGATTTTAGATTATGTCTATTTGCAGTCTAGGATATTAATGCTCAAAACAGCTTCAGACTTAAGGTTGACTTGGGTATTAGAGGACTGTTAGTTTTTAAAGACACCTTGTTTGTAAATAGTATTTTTTGCTGCTTCCTTTCATCTGGGCTGTTTTGCTTATGTGATTAAAAACTTTGAGATTTAACATGAAAGAAACCTTACAAATGTGCACAGTCCATACGACCTAGGCCAGTAATTGCCTTGCAGTACATCTATGCACAAATATTATATTCAGTCATATAAAGGCATCACTCACCCTTAATCCCTGCCAGCAGTGTATTGCTCCTTCCTAGGAGCTCTGACTATGCTGCTGCATGCCCAGGGCCCACTACCTTGCCTTTCCTCACCTCGGACTGTGCCAAGGGAAGAAGACACTGTTTGCTTTCTATGCTATGGAGAACAAGCCAGCAATTCGCTTCAGAACTGCTGAGCGCAGCACGGCAGGCGCCAAGGGCTCGGGCCAGGCTCACAGGCAGGTAGTTAACAGGTGCTAAACGAGCACTGTGGCAAAGAGCATGAAGGAGACTCTCTGCCGTGCTCTAAGATCTGCAGGATACTCAGGGGTCACAGTTTTAAGGTACCTGTCCTGTGCACCCCCTTCCCAGTCTGTCATAGTCCTTGTTTTTCAAAAATACTACAAAAAATATTAGGAACTTATTTTGTAAACTACTTCAGTTTACTGCTTAAAGTACCATTTCTAATGCACCATTTCTAATGCACTGCTGTTTTCTACAAACCTGAGTTACATCTGTGCACGCATACAAGCATTTTCCAAATTCAGGTTGATATATCTGCCTATAATTAAAGCTCTGCAAAAACATTTTTTCAAAAATTTCCCGAGAGTCCTTTCCAAACACTTTTTTTATGAACTTAATACAGTCACTTGAGTGCTCGGACCTAATTACAGGAATGTGCACTCAATTTGAAACAAGGGTTACCGTAAGAGATGCAGGACTCTAAATATGACCCACATGTACACTTCTTTTTGCCACGACAACCAATATGTTGAGTGGCGATCGTGGGAGAAAGTATTTGGCACAGTTATTTTCTGCACGCTTTCCAAGCCCTTTCTGTGTACTTTACAGAGCGTATCAGTGTGCTTTTCACTTAACTTCAATGGTTTGATAAAGCTTGTTAAATAGAAACTTGGCTTCTTTTTCTTGGAGAATTTTATAAGCTCTGAGTGAGCCAATACATCTACACTACTATATTCTCAAAGTTCATGAGCTAACTTCTTCATAGATGCACAAATCTGGGGGGGAAATATTAAATAACTGTGATTGTTAAATATTGAATAGGAGGGATTTCTTTTCATCTTTTTTAAACTTTGGGAAAACAATAGAGCTTTTTTAAAATTTACTTTCTAATTGCTGAGTTTGGGAGTATAAGAAAGTGCATGTATATATATCAGCTTGTTTGCAATAAACTGAAAAATTGCTGTTTTGGTGTTACAAAATCAAAACATGGACTGCAACTTCATATTATTAGTAATTGCTATTACTATTAATAATGCAGTTCTCTGGCTTACAGAAAACACTGGTTTTGCAGTGTAAATACAATTCCATTCCACACAATAATCATGACTAAGCTTCCCTAAAAACAACAACAAAAGAGGACGAAGATTTTTTGACTGAATAGTTACGATTGGAAGCTGTTAAATCCCACTTCCAAAAAATTCCCACAAGTGATGAGATCTCACACAGAACTAGTAGAAAACAGCTAAAAGTAAGGGTAGTCCAGAGGTCAGTCAGACTGAAAAAACAAGAATAAGTCCTGTTTTCCTCCACGGAAGATTTTGATACATGCTGGGCTAAAAAGAAGAGGCAAGAGAGAAGTACATTTCACCCTTTTGTTCAGACGCCCACAGTGTCCAGGATATGTTTCTTAAAACTCTACAGATTTGAATTCTGCAGTAAGAACTATTTCAGGAAGGGCTTTCATGGACTGTGCCACCCTCTCCAGCACTATTTACATATGAGGGGAGACACAGCAGTGTCAGCACGCCACCACTCTGAAGTCCAACCTTGCATTTCTCAGACAACTACAAGGCTCATTAAGTTTTACCGAAATCAAGCATCTTAGTATTTATCTTTGCAGAAGGTTTTCTGCAAAGTGACCTGCCTGCTTTTCTATGAACATCCATTCAGGAGGTGCAGAGTGCAGACTGAGTGTCAGGGAAACCCATCTAAAACAAGGAAGGTACAGAAGCTTGCATATCAGATCTAGGGACAAAACTAGCTGGAAGATTGATTGAGGGTGACACTTGTAAGACTCCTAGTTTCATGACTGAACCCCAGAGTACCAACAGGAACAAAGCACCTATCCTAAATGCTTAAATATATAGACAAATACATTTTGAAAGGTGCCACAACAGTGAAGACAAATGAAATGCTGTTGTAAAATAATGCTACTGTAATGATACCAAGGAATAACAAATCCCCTATTCTTTCTTTTATTATTTCTCTTTTTCAAGGATCACAAAACTGCACTTACAGCACGAAGGACTTTGCAGTCACTGAAAGGAAGAAAAGAAAGAATCCAGTTTTAATCCAATCTTTATATTTTTAATTTTAATTGTAATTTGTAATGAGAAACATTTCCTAATTCCAATCTTTTCAGCTCCACTAAGGGCTAAGAAGGAAAACTGCTGAACTGTCTTTTAATACAGATAAGGAGGTTTGTTCTTGCTCTGCTGATATCTAGTATTATGCTTTAAGTTTATGCTTTTAGTGCTTATCATCCAGATCCCAATGGTAGCAGAAATTCATAGTCTTATTGAGAAGTTTGTTCTATTTGTTAGAGACTTACAACTAGACAAGATTCCTCTGTACTTCACCATAGTTTGTATCAGTCCTGAAATAGTTAAATATTAAGCTATCACTGCATTCCTCTCTCGTTGCCATTCCCCCCATATCCATATCAGGAGAAGATTATCCTTGGTGCCAGATTCCACTGTCTGCATCTGTCTAAGTGGTTCAAAGGCCAAGTGTAGGAATTCCATGTTAAAAAATACTAATTTTTTTGTTCTCTAAAAAAGCGGCTCCCCCAAAGTCACTGCAGGCATTTTTAGAAAAGGGGTAAAGCATCTAAAGAAAAGCAACAACCCAATACCTTTCAAAAATTGCAAAGGCATTTAAATAACATTATCAGCATTTTTATCATTTGTGCTTTTTGTCACTGCTGAACAGAGCAATTTGTCTGGTCCTCAGCTCATTTCAAGTTGATCACCACATTCAAGGGAGTTCTAAAGTGAAAGCCTAGGTCAAGTTTACTCAGTGTGTGGAACAGCAGGTCAAATAACAACAAAGGGAGAAAATAGGGAGCAAGGAGTCACCAAGGAAGTGCAAGAAAAGGTTAATTAAAAAAACCTAGAATCTGAGAGATGCTTGCAGAAAAAAAAGGTACACTTGCCCCAGCATGTTTCCTCTCCTGATGTGGACCAATCCTAGAGCACCAGGATTTGCAGGATTTGGTCTAGGACATCCGTGCAGCAGCCAATGGCCCCTTTGCCACAGGCTGCCTGACAGAAGTAGCAGCTGTTCGATGGCAGAGCAAAGCAGAGCTGCTTCCTCCAAGTCTGGCTAAGGCTTCAGAGCCCCATGGGAAAAAAAGGAAGGGAAATGTCCACGCATCACAAGATAACCCAGCTGAAAACACAGCTTTAAATACTGAGCTCTTTAGCAGATGCTAATGGCTGGACAACCAGAACTGCCAGTGGTTTCTGGGTACAATGCTCGCTGTGCTGGGTTTTGCCCATCCCTGTGTGATAAAACATCGCCTTTTAGGAATACAACAACTCCTGGGGACACAGGAGGAAGCAGCCACCTAAGATGACAGAAATTCTTTTGAAGACTTTACAAAACTGAAGTTAAATCCTACTTCATGACCTGAGTGGAACTAACATTGATTTTCTCCTCTGTCTTCCAAGAAAATAAGAGTTACAAGACTACTAATTGCTGCCCGTATTCTCTAGTGGGAAACAAATAAAGGCAGCAAGATCAAGGCTTTTTCCTCTCTTTCCAGGCAGTCATATGGGGACCACAGTACAAATTAATTTTTGAGAACTGGCTTCTTTGCTGCCTCAACTGGAGAAGCAGTTGATGTGGGGAAATAAACCTAAAGAAGCTCAGTATAAGCCAAACAAAATTAGCTCATATCCACAACCCAGGAATACTGCAAAGATGTTTGATGTAGGGGAGACTAAAAGAGAAACACCTTTAAAGAATCTGAAGGAAATCATTCAAAACTCCCCTTCCCTGAGGAAATATAGAGGCAAGTAAAAAATCCACAAATGTTTTTGGAGGTGGGGACGGTTTGGCACATCCACACAGCAGCTAAGAAGCAAGTCAAAGGTTAGCTAAATGTTACTAGTTATTCCAGTTTGAAATCCCGTAGTGTCTTAACACCATGGCTGTTAACAGTGTGTCTGGCTGCGAGGAACGGTTTTGGAGAGGCCCTGGCTTACACTGGGTGGGAGTGCTGCCGTCCTGAGCTCGCAGTGCCTCACACCGAGCAGCTGCAGCCAAACAGAGCCAGGCACTGCTCTCCCACACACCTGGAGCAGGGGCAGGGCTGCCCAGCAGGAACCTGAAGCTCAGCACACCCTGCGAACACCATCTGTAAGCTAACGTGAAAGACCTTGTAGCTAATACACTTCACATTTGCCACAGGCCAAGAGCACTCGTGCAGCCAGGTCTGCAGCCCAGCTAATGCAGCACCTGGCATAATGCTCCCATGCTTCTGAATCCCTGGTGTGATGGCATCTGAGGATGTTCAAGTATCTCTGTGTTATCCTTACAAGTGCAGTGCTGAGGAGAGGCAGACCCATGCTCTGTGCATTCCACTGTAGTAATGTGTGTGGGCTGTAGCTTTTCTGCCTGCTTTTCTAAGCATCCCGCATGAGGAAATGTAACTTCACCTCTTCCCCACAAACTCCTACAGTAGCAGGATTCAACAGGTGAAGAAACACCTTACTCTACAAGCAATGCTTTCTTTGAGAAAGTAGCACATTCCCCTGAAACAGAGCTGTTTTGCACTCGACCGTAGGTTTCAAATCCTTAACAAATGCTTTCGTGCACTCCCTACACAAATGCTTCTAGACAGAGAGAAAGTAGGAGAAGATTCCAGTGGCCACTACCTAGATGATACTTTCAAAGTGTCCAGAAGAGAAAAGAGAGAAAAACAGAGCAGGAAGCAGAGTGGAAAGAAAAAGATAAGAGAGAGCAGACAAAAAGACACCAGCTTCATTAAGGATCGCACTCCTAGCATCATCTGGAGCACAAGTGGAGTATGCTTTCAGCCACACAGTTATGCCACATACACGTGTGTATCAAGTATGTCTCTTGCAGGGAATCAAAAAAAAAATTATATGGGACTGAAGGCAGACATCTGTTGACTTGACCTGAGGACTATCTGTCCCTGTGTTACCTGCTGAGGCCAGGAACAGCTGGTGCTTGACCCGTTTCGGTCCTGTTGTGCTGTGCACTGAAGCCTTTGAAGCTGTGTATGTGTATGACAAACCTCAGAGGGTGGCAGCTGACCTAAACCAATAGTGGATAAACACTTTGCAAAGATCCTGTGTTTGTTATGTGTACCATAATGTAAGCTGCAGCCAGACCAAGCTAAACTTAAAAGGCTTTTACTTCCCTAATTTCCAAACTCCTATATCTGAAGCATATGTATTGAAAGTATTAGCTTCAAAATCTAGCCTCTAGGGACAATACAGAAAGACTAATTGTAAATAATAAGCTTTACACAGAGGATTGTTATGACTTCATGAAAATAGCTGAAAACTATCCCTCTGCTTTAGAATTCCAGAGAGCACTTGCAACATGAGACACCTGGGAAGCACAGTGCTGGAGTCTACAATAATTTCTACAAAACTATACTTTTAACTGTTGGTTCCCATTAGATTAAGCTTTGTAAATCTTTATTATATTTCCTTTTAGAATTTCACTTGAACGTATTTCTGTATTTTTAACTGAATATGAAGCCAAAAGTACACTCTACTAACCAGTACCAGGATTTGTGTTCTAACTTTTGTCAGCTTCCCTCTCCATTTTCAATTTATCTAACTGTCTACAACAGATAATATGTCACAGGGAAAACTCTTTTACAGGGAACAAAATATTCCACTGAGTAATGACCTACAACAACAAAGCCCAAGAAATTACCACACAGATGCCAAAGCAGCCAGAAAAAAACTCCCACATTGCTTGTGCACCTGCTCTGAGACAGCAAACTTTTCCTCCTACTACGTTGCTTCAGCAGCTTTATTGTACAACAAGCTGAAGAGCTGATCCAACACATCCTCCCCATCTCTAAAATTAGCTGCAGAACTAAAGATGAAATCAGGTGCTGAGTATTTCTTGGCAGATATGCACAGCTCTGTAAGTGCCAGTAATGTCTTCTGTGGTATGCACTAAAGCTGGCACAGTGGTGCTGTAGATTTCAGAGGAGCTCTTAAAGTTACATGTATTCATGCTATGAGAATCTTTACTATCTTTAGCTTTTCATGTATCCCTTTCCACAGACACAGTCCATAAAATTACCCTCTATGCTATTTTTACGCATTTTTCCCATTGTTTAGTCATGAACATCTGAGACTGATTGAACCCATACAAAACAGGTCACACAAAAGTCTTTAGGTAATCAGGCATGATCTCATTTCTTTACCATTCTTAAAGCTATGGTAATACTTTAAGAAGTATTTTAAGAGTGACTCTTGACTCACTGAGTTTGAATCCATTGACCACTTTACAAGTTATGTTGCACTTCAATACTTTTCAATAAAATGTCTTTTGCTTCCCTAAAACCTTCATCTGAAAGCATAATTAAGTACTTCTACAGAACAATATCCTCAATAATTTCAGGGGAAAAAAATAAAAACTTTTTTGATCAATTGATTCAGAACTTCCTTCCCAAATTTTTGTCAGGTCATAAAATCAACTATTTGTGCAGCTTTACCACATGACCATTTTCAGTTTGATTTCTCTGTTCTCAGTGGTATAATATTCCAAAAAACCCAAACAGTAATAGTGCATGCTTTCACCTCACTGCATCTACAGCTGTGATAAACAAAAGCATATGGAAAATTACTTACTGAACACATCTCCTCGGGGTTTCTGAGGATCTGGCTGGATCCTGTTGTCATCTATAACTCCTTGGGAAGATGTCGTTTCCATGGGAACATGTGGAGGCTCTTCAGTTGTTACCAGAGGAGTTCTTTGTGGCGGTAGTGTAGGTCTGACCGTTGTAGGCTGAGGCGGTGTGGGAGGTGGAGGCTTCGTCGCTGGTGTCGTGACCGGCCTCATTGTCACTGGCACGTATCTCGTGGTTGGCTTGGGTGTCAGTCGAGCCGTCGTCCTGGGTGCAGGTTGGGTTGGCCCAAGTGTAGGACGAGCTGTTGGCCCAGGCGTAGGACGAGCTGTCGGCCTGCTCACTGGCTTTTCTGTAACAAAAGCAGGTACATGCAGTGGTCTGAGGAGTTGTGCCTTCAGCATCAACAATCTTACTCATTATACAACTGCCTCCCTCGGGGAGAGTGCAATTGCCCTTGAATATGTGATACGGACCAGGTGGTTCAATCATAACAATAGGAATAACTGCAAAGAGAATCAAAATGAGACCAAAATGGGCATCTCGGCCTCTCACTCCAGAAACTAAACAGTCTAATTCATTATGACACAGAGAGACTTGGATGAAATAGTTTTTCTTCCTCTGAAGGTTTCCACTAGTTAGAAACATGCTTTAGCATCAGCACTGCTAAATTGTCACATCCCTTCAGGTCATACTTGGTATTGCAGCAGTTTAGAGATAATTGAGAATGACTGTAGGTCAAGACACTTCCATCCCACCTCCTCCCAAGCATCAAGTCTCTTTCAGAGTTGGCAAAACTTACACTAAAGCACTGCTGGTTTAAAAAGCATGGGCAGGAAGCCCTGGGTTAAGCAGCCCTCTAAACTGGACAAGTTCATAATAAGGAGTGGAAGCAAGTTTAGTAAGACCCCAATGTTATGACCATTTTGGTCACAGATAGGCAGATACCTTTGGCTTAAGAAAGTTCTTGCAGACCTCTCCTTCTAAACATTTCTTCTTGTCAATAAGCAGTAATCATTTTACAGATTGAACCTAAGCCAGCCTTCATTTAGGTCTTTCCCTTTGCTCGACACCAGGAAACTAAGTAAATGACATTTTTCAGCCCTCACAAAAATGAGGTGGTGTACTGAGCACCACTTTCACCACAGTGACAGTGCCCACAGTACCATCTCCTCCACTGTTTCATAAAGAAAGGACAACAAATTTTAACTTTGTTTCACAAGGAGAGTTTCTGCAGACATGAAACACGAGAATATCTGTTTTGTTATATTCTATTCGTTAATAAGTCTTTTATATCTCACTGAAGATCTTAAAAGGCTCAGTAGGAACTCTAGTCACATATTTTGTGTACAAGCATTTCAAATATAGCACACAGCTAAAATGAAGAACTACTGTTTGTTAAACAGTGAATTGTTTGATGATAGCAGGTAAAAAGGTTTTCCCTCTGGCCACTTGTTTATTACTATCCCTTTGAATACCCTGCAGTTTTGACATTTATAGTATATTAAAATATAAAACGCCCCTTAGGACCATGTCCCAGTAACACAGAAGAAATGTGCCCACATATACTTGCAAGCACCCAGGATATGAAAGAACACCTTTTACCACGACAGCTACAGCCAAAGGGAAAACAATGGTGCTGCTCTTTAAAGAGATCAGTGAGTCACCAAAGACCAGATCCCACAAAGGAATGCAGGATCAAAAAGATCCAGCAAGTGTCACAGAGCTGCACAGTCCTGTGGAACATCAAATACAGGGGAGCTCCAACAGCCTACTCCGTACCAAGGGGGTGGCTGCTTCTCCCAAGAGAAAGGTGCCCGAGGGAATTTTCCAACAGCAAATCCTTCCAGAGAAATCCTCCCTCCTGGCTCTGCTCACATCTGGGAAGCAGCAGGGAGTGGATGGGGTGAGCTGCTGAAACGGGCCAGTTGTGGAGTGTACATAACAACAGGGTATGAGTAATATGCACTGTTTGATCAGACCTACCCTGCTTATTCAGTTGTTCTCATCCTGAAGCAATCTCTAGAATCAAGCTGTGAATAGGGAGAGGTGAATTTCTTTCTAATTATGAAAATGTCTCAGGGAAAGATATTTTTACCAAGGCATGCTAAGACCTAGAAAACTCCAACTACATTACCCAGCCACTTATTTAGTATTAAAAATAGTTCAGAGAAATTGAGCCTGATAGTGCTGTAGCTTAAAGTTTACAAAATGGGACAGGCAAGCTTTCAGAATCTCTATTTTAAAAGGAGCATTACATACGTATGCAGTTCGTTGCATTGTCTCTGTACCCTTCTTTACATTTGCATTTGTAGGATCCTGGAGTGTTGTAGCAGTGTGAAAAACTACCACACTTATGGCGGCCAAGGGAACATTCATCTATATCTGCAACAGAAAATTTACATCAAAAAATCATTTGCTTCAAAGAAACCTGACTTTCTGCTTATCCCTGCAAAAAAACCCCCAAACATTATTACAATTTTGATTATTCTAAAAAAAAAATAATAAAACTTTTGCCAGTGGGAAAAGGAAAATAGACAGTCACAAATCAATGTGGTGATACAAACATTAGGGAAAATAGGGACTGTTGGGCAACTTTGGTATTGCTCAGCTTATACCTTAGCATCAGCTTCAGACATGCCATGGGTAGATGGCAGTTGAGATCATGAAGATCACAATTTTAACAACCACTTCTTACGGGTGACAGAATAAGAAAAAACCAAACTGAGTGTAGGAATATGCATGTTCTTAATGACACAGATATTAAACTGGTTTTTCTTCATAAAATGCTTCCTATATTATACATCTGTATAGTTTCCAGTAGAAACTGCTGGAAACTTTTCTTATGGTATATCCACGTTTATTTTCAGTGATGCAAGCAAAACTCTCCAAATTCCAGTGCTCTGAATACAAATTTCTCTGAAAAAAATACTTTAGCAAACATAAAGCAATGCCTCATTATCTCCACATGATCTTTTTTTCAGTGGAGGAATCGTAACCAGTTGAGACCCTGTGAAACTAAGGCAGAGAGACCTGGGAATATCTTTGTTGAAGGGCATAGACCAGCTGCATTCCAGTCTCATGTCCAGACAAAAACAGGCTATTTCCCAACTCCTGCCTCTTCCCCACCTGTCTTCAGGGGAAGGAAAGGCAGTCTGGGTTGGGAGGAGCTAGGGCGTGCACACTTTCTTATCTTGGATCTTGGGGCATGCTATGGAGCACACCAGTGTTACAGCTCAGACACAGCCTAAGCTCATACACTGCTCCAAGCCTACAACTGCTGGTGACAGTGAACCCCGCAGGAAAAAAGGCTCTGGAAAGGAATTCCTGGGGTCAGCAGCTCTGCTCTCCCACTAGCTTCCACACAAGAACCAGTTACAAGAATGTGGGCCAAATATAGGCCTTCTCTTTCACAGTCTATTTCTATAACCCACCCTTTCTTAAAATACCGATGCAGTGTAGCACAACCTGCTTCAACATTTCAGCCATAAAAAATAAACATTCCTCTTTGAACCATTAATTTAATTTTTGAATACAGAGCTCTATTACACGCCCATGAGAAATAGCTTGTTATTACCATGGCATTGGTATTTGCCTCCGATGTACATCAGATCAAAGCCTTTATGACACCTGCAAATGTAGCTTCCAAAAGTATTGACACAGTGCCTATATCGTGGGCAGAGCACCCTCCCACTAGCACATTCATCAATATCTGTGGAAACAAAGGAACTGTATTATTCTTAAGAACAGTTAAAATACAATGTACACCGTCTAAATGAAACTGGTTTCACATGATGGAAAGCTAAAGAATAGCCAAAGTATTTTTCATAAGGGCCTTCGGCCAGCCAGCAGTAATACCTGAGCACTTCTGGCTGTGCCCTCTCAGCTCAGCTCTGGGTCACAGGCAGATGCCCAGGGAGCAGCTGATGCTCATTCACTGCTGCTCTCCCTGCCTGGGGAGCTCTCAGAGGAGGTCAGGCTGACACACAAAAGCTGCTTGCGCTACCACTCGCTCTGAAGTCCTTGGACACCGAGCTGAGGCTGCTGAGTGCTGAAACACTAATTCTCCTCTGAGGTGGAGACCTGCCATGCACGGCTGCCTCTGACGCACGCAGCTCCTCGTGTTTGCTGGTTATCTACAGGGCACAGTTCAAGCCTTTGCTCTGCAGCTCTATCAGGCTCTTGATCTATGGGAAAGCAAGGTTTTGCTCTCCTTGCAGTTCTTTTCCCAAAAGGAGCACTTCAGCTGCCGATGTCAAGAGTGCAAAACAAAGCCGAGTGATTGATGCCCTGCTGTTCTTGTGAAAGAGGCCTGAGCAAGGCAGAGTCTCTTCCACCGCACAGAAAAAATGTTACCACAGAGCTGCGGGGTAGTTAGGGCAGCTACCTGAGGAGGGGGAGATGGAGCTTCAGCTTCTCTCCAAGCTGTGTTCCCACAGCCAGAAGAAGTGACCTACAGCCATGAATTACTGGCCAGACGGGCTGTCCCAGTAGCTCCTGCTGGCACTGTCCCACTCACTCTGCATGAAGAATTACTGAGGACAGCAGGGATTCAGCCCCTGAGCTCCCACACTCCTGGCCCGTCTGACTGCCTGCTCTCCATCAAGAGCACTGCTGGAATGGTGCAGTAAAGGTCCCAAGGAGAAAGAAAACAAGGCCGATACTGGGCACCTCTCCACATGCCTGAATCTTCCTATAAATCTGTCTCTTGATTTGAATTTGTTGTTAACATCTCAGGCTTTGAATATGTTACTAACTTTTACAAACTCTACCATGTTTCTTTTTATAATTTAACCTACAAATCTCAATTTTCTACCCTTTTTAAATATATTATTTCAAGGCTGCAAATTTCAGACTCTTGATTAGTATGAGTTAGTTGTGTTCTTTGTTGGTTTTGGTTGGTTTTTTTTTAATCTTTAAACCACAGCTTCAAAAAGCAGTTCGGTAAGAACAAGATTAGCCACTGAATATACCTCATCATGGCGTGGATTATGACTTTCAAAAACCTAATGTAGCATGTCCTGCTTTTTTCTCTGTACGTATTCATATTTATTCGCATTTTTGCAAATTCACATAAGGCAAAAATTATGTTAATTATGACAGCAGTGTAGTGGCAGGCAGTTATATGTCCTAAAGATACAAGACTGAACTGCTAATCAACACACTGTTCAAAACCGATGCAAAAATACGGAAAAATGTAACAGCCTTCCACTTGCATAAAATGAGAGGTGTGTAGATGCTCATTGCTGAGGGGAAACCCACTTTTTTATCAGCAGCCACAAGATGATAAGCAAGTGCTTGTGATTAGTTTCCTGCAGCTCTCCAACAGTACAGTGACTGTGGCTTCTTTCAAGTCATTCCACACCTGGACCAAAAGGTGTAGGACTGTTTCCCTTTGCCTGCTGCAACATGCTGTGGTTCATACCTGCTTCCTATGAAAAGTAGGGCATGGAGGGGGGATTTGGATTCTCACCTCAGCACCAGGGAGCTGCTCCAAAGGCACATGAGGCAGGGTGATGGTCAGCACCTAATGAGTGTGATGGTCAGTGTCCACCAGAGAAGCAGAATTGCTTCTCTCTCTTGCTGCAAGTATGACCATATTACCAACTCAAGCATAAAATAACTGTGAGACTAATTTAAAAATAGTATTATTTTTAAGTTTACAAGGCCATATTTTCAATTTTCTAAATACACACACACAAAAGGAAAGAATTAATTTTATAGTGAAAAGTCATTCTTTTCAGCCCTCAAATAATTTCAGACCATTTGAAGCTGAAATGTGTATATGGCTCATTCCATTAAATGAAAATCCCAATCCAAAAACCTGGGAACACTGATTGATTTATTGATTCAAGAGTCATTAATCAATTAATTAGCTGTTTAATCCACATTTTCACTGAATACTTCGCTGAATTATTTTTTCACTTTGTTGTCATTTAATTGATACGATCTACCTTTACAGCCAAATTGGTGGCTCTTTACTGATTGTCTGGAAGGAACATTTTAAACAAGAGAATGATCAGCAAGTGTTAAACTAAGAATAGAATAATGCCTAGAGGAATTTCCACCTGTGCTAAAAATAAGCATTGCATTCCCAGCTGTCTTTCAAACTCTCCTCAAACAAGGATTTCATGAGCTGTAGCCAACGCACACTTCAATTTTCTTACCACCACCTACACTTCTATCTGTACTGCAGCATTATCCAGACCCTTGCTGGAGCCAACAACCTCCCCAACAGTGACAAGCTTGTAAAAACATGAGGAAAAAGCATAGCCTTAGTCCCAAGTAACTTCAATTCTTTGAGGTATTTACTGCAATTCAAACTCGATAGAGAAATAAGACAAAAAGGGTGCATGTCACAATCACTTCTTACCAAAAAAGGAGAGAACATTATGTTACGATGCAGGAAGAACAGACATGTCCTGTTGTAACTATTTTCTCTGTATTCTACAAGGCTGCCCTGAAATTCTTGTGGAAATTTTAGAAATAGGGTATGAGATCATTCTGAATGATGCACACCCAACTAAAACGTGGGTACACAGTTCTTTGCCTTCCTGGGGAAAAAAAGTGTTTTTTCAAAAACTGCACTGAAGAACTCAAAGAGCTTCCTAAGGACTGGCTGGAGCGTTAGTCTTCGGCATAAAAGTACACTTTGTTTATTTCAAAGTATGAAGTTTGCCTGAATAGAAAAATGCACACTAGGAGAACTTTGCAAGCATTTTTTCTAGCAAGTTTCTCTACTTGGTGTAACTTTCTTGAATTTGTACTTAAAATCACTCAGCTCACTATGGCATGGCATAAGTATCTTTCTAAGATCTCTCTGCCGTAATATCCGCAATGGGATTTATCACAACTTAATCCCTTCAGCATTTAACAATGGTAGGTTTTCTTCTCCTATTCTTTCCATCCTTTTCCATACGCAGACGTGCCAATCATGCACTTCAGAAAGCCTCCAACTTCGTATGGAGCCTGCTCTTCACATCAGAAGATCTAGAATCCGTCCCTTTCTCTACCAACAAATTCCTGGTCAGCATAAGTCAGGCACTTGAAGAACCACCTGCCCTGCGGACAGCCAAGATACCCAAATGGATTATTAGGGCATCCCCATTTTCTTACATTGTTTCAGTGCAAGTGTTGTTACTGGTTATGGAATTGTAGCACTTCATGGAATATAAATAATAAAATCACTGGAGCATCGTATCCACTCAGGATGTATAGTTAATGACTAATGAAATCACATGTCACACTGCTCTTCAGACCACAGTAGAGTCTGATTAACCATAAGCACCTTTTCCATGTTCACAAACGTGGGAACAAAACATTTCACTTTTCTACACTCTGAGTTCCTGTTTTTGTTTTAACCTGGAGTTTTCACAGTATGGAAGAAGGAGCAGATTCAATCCTACCAATACTGGGAGCATGCACAGACCTTCACCTTGCCCCACTACAGTATCAATGATTTTTACCAATTGTCCCTCTAACCACTGAGCTAGGCACCACCTTGTTGAGTATGAGGGAAGGTGATCTCCCCACCCCTTTTTTTAGGCAGGCAGGTATTTTGGAGTTAGCAATAGTTTAAAATGACCCAGTAGCAGGAGTGGCAAGGGCCAAGGGCTTGGATACCAAGGACTCTGTATGGGCTTTAGGCAGACAATGAAACTTGCAGGACTGGAGGAAAACACTGGCAATCTCTGACACAAGGGCACCTGAGCAACAGCCCTATTACAATTCTCATCATTAACAACTTTAAAATGCATGTTTGGTGCATCCTAAGCACATCTGATAAACTCTCTCGAACTGCATTCTGTGCAAGGATAAAAGCATTTTGGAGGAAAAAAATTAAAATTAAATCTACATTTGATGACCTACCTACACAAGTCCTGCCATCAGGCCCAAGCTGCAGCCCTGGAGAAGGACAGCGGCAGCGCACCTCCCCTTTCAGTACGTCACAGCCATACTGACAGTTTGCCATCAGGCAAGAAAGGGCATCTGGAGAAAAATAATCGAACACGTTTAGATAAAGACTCTGATCAGTACTAGAAAATGACTGAAAGCTTCGGAGAATTAAGACGTCACATATTTATGATAAAAACGGGAAAATGCTTGTTGATTTTCACAGGTATCCTTCAAAGAGGAAATATATCTGCTAGTAAAATTTTTTCTTCCACAAACTACATCTCTAAGAAAAAAAAAAATAGAAAACCACCACAATTGTAGCAAGTTGTGTTATAGAATGCAGTCCCCAGAATATAAAGCCTAGTACGTACTACAGACTGTCATGGACAGTACTGCCATTTTAAAAATAGGGCATCTCTAATTAAAGGAAATTTCTCTCCCCTTCCCTTTGCCCAGACATTCAAAATAACTGCTTTTATGGGAGCAAGTAGGAACCTGATCTCCAGAGAGAGATGGCAGTACAATTTTTATACCAGTCAAACAACCAACATCCGCAGCATTAAAGATTTTGCATTCATAAGGCCATAAGGCAGCAGAACTGCAGGTGTCTTGCTGCAATGAAAACTGCAAGCACTTGTCCTCGAAGGCCAATTAACAGTGATTTACAGTACTGAATTATGCTTTGGGGGAAACTTTTAATAAAACTAATAAAATCAAAACAATTACTCTTGGGTTTTTTTCAGCCTAATTTAACCAGAAAAAAAGGAGCTCATCTTGTGCAGCTGCCTAATTTCCAGCAAGATTAATCTTTTACTCCGGGACTCATCTTCATTTCATAGAAGTCTCCCAGGGAAACTCGAGCAGGGATTTTGAGAAGCTGGAAAAGAGCAAGCGCCAAGGCTGTGCGTACTTGAGCACGTTCCATCTGGCATAAGCATGTAGCCGTTCAGACAGTAGCACTTGTAGCTGCCGTAGGTATTCATACACCGGTGCTTGCACGGCCGCGGCTTTAGTCCACACTCATTCAGATCTGAAATGAAGGGCACAGGGGAAGAGGGTGGGAAAAGAAAACACACAAGGCATGCGTGGCAAAACTACCAGTTCAAGCTGCTGGAGAAGGAAGGAAAATACAGCAATTAGCTTTTTATACACAGTTCAGCTGATAGCAAGTGTCCAGAACATCCTGCACGAAGCGCTGTTCATCCCTCTGGCCAAGAAGCTTGTTTTGCTTGGTTTCATAGATACCTTTTCAAAAATGACAATGTTAGTACTAGATGAAGTGCCGGCTGTTTCATTAGGCAACACACAAGCTCAGGCTGCTCACATCTTACCACTATTCATGTTGATGCCATGTCCAGGACCAGCCAGCACGCAGAAGGAGGAGGAGAGAGAAAGCAAACATCACTCTGCAATCACTATCGGTGATTCTGATAGCAATTCAGTGATTTGCTATCATGCTTCAAAATTAGTGGCAGAGGAAGGTAGGAAAGCTGATGCCAACCTATTTTAAACAATCTCACAGAGAAAATTTATTCCTTATCATCTAGAAAATACTAAAAGAAAGTATCTGACATCAGCTATATTTGTCAAGGACTATCCATGAGGGCTATTAAATTGTAAATCTGAAATGCTAGAGAATGCACGGCTTGAACTGAAAATATTCAGCCTACAATTTCCATATTAGTAGACAGAACTTCAAACAAGAAGTAAAGATGGAGTGATTTCCTGCAGAACTCTCTTCCAAGAATGTGTTGATTTTATCTGAGTAAACCAGAATAATTTGTTACTTATTATAATTGTTAGTTATTTGTATAGGGACAAACAAAGATGACAACAAAGATGAAAATAAAAAATCTATTCACAAATCCAGCCAGCAAGAACTTAAAAAAATGCGTTATCAACCCTCATCTCTAATATTGCACCACGCTGTCTGGAGGTGTGTCGCAGACAGAGAATCGCCATTATCTCCAGAAGTTTTCAAAGAGCCATCTCCCAGTGTGAAGCACTATCTCATCAAGTGTCCCTCAATCCATGTAGCAGAAAAGTAAGCCTTGAGGCTCCTATCATGTGGTAGATACACACGCACAGTAGCCACTTCATAAAATGCCAGCTGAGGAGGCGACAGATGCCTCCCATGGACTAGAAGCAAAGGCTCAGGGTTAAGATGCTGAACCAGAAAGATAAATACACCTCTGGTTAGAATGAAGTCAGTAATTCATTAATTGCTGTTCAGAACTAAGCAGAAAACTGGGTCTATGTAGTAATTGAAGTGAGAAAAGTTACATTCACTGTGGAGGTGAAGTTAGAGAAAACATTGATTCTAGACAACTACACCTGGAATTTTACAAGTTCTTAATGTTTGGATTTTAAATTTGTCCTGAAACTCTGTAATCACTCAGTTTTAGAGAGCAACACTCTTCATCTTATTCTTTTCAGGCAAACTACTTTTAAATGGCACTCTAAAACTGAGAAATCATTTCCCTTTCATTTTGACTGGTAAAATGCAAAGCCATCAAGAGAAAATGCATGTGTCAGACTACAAGTCACTGACGTAATCCAAACTCAGCCATGAGGACGTTGCCTGTTACGTCACTGCTGTTCCTGAGAGCTCCTAACAGTATTTATGTGTATAATAAAATCTGCCGTCTTCTGGCCTACTTTGTTTGCATCTTCATGGGGCCAAGGAACACCGAGCATCATGCAGACATGGCCCTCCCCAGAACACTTCCCCATCCTTCATTTTCCAAGGTCTCGAGAAGAACAGCATGTTTAAGGACAAGAATACCTCCTGCTCCCCTCTTCTGCAAGAGGGTAGTGGTAAGGGAGGTAATTTTCCATTTCCTCCTGAGTAAGGCTGAACAAGCTGTTTCCAGGAAACCTGAAGGGGAATATTTTCTCGTCAAGTGGTGAGGAAGATCAGGTGAGCCTAAGCAGGACTTCAGTGAGGAAAAATTGCCAAAATAAGGGCTGGACCTGTGCATGATAAAGAAGGAGTGTGACCACCTCTGCAGTCTACCTGTGGATCATGCGCTGCAGAGTCAGCATCCCTTTTCAGCTCTCACTCTTTGGGAGCTGGGAAAAGTATCAGCAGTTGCAAGGAAAACATACTTCTCACAACAGGCACCAATGCCACACTCACAAGAAAGTACGTGCAGGGTTTGAGAGAAGCAGCTATAGAAGAATGTACATTTTCTCCTGTGAAAGCAGGAGTTCCTGCTAGAAGTTGTGACTATAGGTATATGCCTAGGCCAAATGGAAATGCAGCAGATGATTATGCTAGAGGGCAAGGACAAGTTTTCATCGTGGAAACCTTCGTGTAAAAAAAAGCTTTACATAAAAAATGGTAAATCTTTATGTAATGCTAAAAATGGTAAACAAAAAATAATAAGCAGATGAAAGCTCGTGTTCTGAAAGGCAAACTTCTCTTGGCAGCATAAAAAAAAAAGTCGTTTTTTCCTTTTTCTGTAAAACATACCACAAGTAGGCAGCTCCTGACAGACATTATAGCTGTATTAACATATTTATTACACATGCAATGTGTCTGTTAAAAAAGTCATTGTTACGTTCAAAAACTCTCCTAGAATTTGATTTCAATTCATAAATGTATCCCCAATGAACCCATAGTATTGGATATACTGAGGTTCACTGACAACCATCATTTTGAAGTAAGAGGAAAAAAAGTTCTTTTAGTCTAAAATATCTGTATTCTTCCACTTTTCTACAAAAAGCATTACTTTACAAAATAAAGGCATAACAGAGCTAAGTATAAAATACGTAACTAGAAGTAGGGACAGATTAAGAAAAAGTAACACTGAAATTAAGTTGACCGGGCAGGATTTTAACAGCACCTTGTGTTAACTTCTAGTGCTTAAATTCCACTGCACTTCAGCTCCTAAGTTTAGATACTCCTGATGACTCAAGAACTGTCATGCACCTAATTCCAGAGTTATGACCACAGACTCAAAGTTGAAAATAAGAATTTACGACTGCTCTCAGTTTATCGCCTTGCATAGAGTGTAATTATATTATAAACCTTAAAATACTGGATCCTTCTATAGGACTCTGAATTCTACACCACTACTTCATATAAAGTATTCTCAGTACAGAAATAAAAGCTCTGGTACTGACAAATAGACAGCTATTAATAACATATTATGAGAACAGTATAAAAGCAACACTATTAAAAAGTTTAACAAATCCCTTTAATTTCTTTGTGGGGATGTCCACTCATTGTCCTGCATTTGAGAACTTCATTGTTCAGCCTTTTAATTTCCCACGTTGCCTACAAATGCACACCCAATGCAAAACCAGCATTCTTGATTTCGAAGTAACACGAGACAGTAGAGTACATAAAAGCAGACTGACTGTTTTGGCCACTATGGAAAGCAGGTTTATAACAAACACAAGTTGCTGAGAACAAGTATTTTATACCAAAGAATGAAATGAAAATGTGAGTGCAAGGAAAGGACAAGAGTGTTATGCTGGCAAACCCGGATGTGACTCCTTTGACTGCTGTGCAGCACCACACACGATCTTGGACCGACTTCAGCACGTACCCAACAATGGGCCACTTATTTCCAGGCAGATTCAATACACTCTGCTATTTTCTTTTAATTAGCTTCTGCAGACTTCAGCACTCAAGGCTTTTTCTGCCTTTTTTTGCCTATCACCTAACTTGGATCAGGCAACACTGAAGTCAAATATTCAACACCACATTTACCCAACTCTGGAAATAGAAATCCAAGGACCAGAAACCAAGTACAAAAATTAAACTGTTATCACCATACTATAAACAGTAGATCAGCTTTCATTTCCAGCAATTGCAATCACACTACCACATCAACCTCATAAGAGATTTGTATCACCTGAAGAGTTTTGTTCACTTAGTCTGATTAATCAACAGCTGCCAAATTCATAAGTTAACAACCCTCATTTTCTACAACTTCCAACTTTATCTAAATCACAGTTTTGTCTTTATCTAATCTGATAAACAATTTCCATCACTATCACTTTACAAAGGAATTCAGAAAACAAAAAAAGGCAGGCTCTGAAAGAAGAGCAGAGGAAAGAAACTAATGCAAGTGACAACCATGAGTATGGTGGAGAGTGAAAACTTTTCAGAATACCAACACACAGCAGCATCAAGGAAATACAAACAAATATTTGCTCTGCACTGCAGGATCAGCTTTCACATCCCAGCCATTGATGGGTCTATCAGACTCCACCCCCTCTGCAAGAAATTGCACTCCTGTTTGAAGCCGTGCAGGTGGGAGGAGCACAACACCTGAAACACAGGACCACCTCACCCCTCGATACTACATTTCTTGCATGATGATCCAGGGGGTGGAATACAAGAGCTTCACTGCTCTGACCAAGTGGATTTGTGTACAGCTGGACATCTTCACAGGATAGGGAGAAGGCATAATAAAAATTAGGCAATATGCATTACTTCATTGATAAATTAATAAATACACATCTATATCAAGTGCTGACAAGAATTTCAAGTACTGAACTTTGCATCATGTTCCCAGAACAAACAGGGTAAGAGAACAGGAAGTTACAGAAAAGCAGCCTTAGATTTTTTTGGATAAAGACAACATTTCCGAGCCAAACAAAGTTAACCTGTATGTGCTTTAGATTGCTAGCAAAAAGATTAGCTTTAGATTGCTCCAAGTTTTCTACTATTTGTATTTGTCTTACTGAATACTATTTGTATTTTCTTATTCAAGAGCAGCTATCAATCTCCTGATGAACAAACTTTTGAAAGTATGAGTTCTGTTATTATCACTATAAATTAAGAGAGCTGGCACAGGGTATTTTCTCTCAAGTTTCTCAGTTTGTTTCTTCACTGGTTAAAGCTGTAGAGCTGAGATCAAAAAGCTGGAAGGGAAACACTAAAGCCACCCAGGATATTTGAATGCTGTAGGGAGAACACATGGTCAGCTTTTGTGCAGTCACTGCAATTTGAGTGCTGATGATAGCAATGTAATTAAAAAGGTATCAGGTAGTCTTAACTTCTGAGTGATCTAAAGGGAGGTATGGATTGTCACAGCAGCTGCAGTACCACTGGAAAAAGACAAATCCAGCCTCATCACACAGTCAGGGCTCAACAGTTCTGCTGTGAGGCTGGGTTGATCTCATGGATCAGCCCCAGGAACACAGCCTGATCCATGGGGCACATGAGCAGATGAGATGTAAAGCCTGTTGATCAGATCTTGTACTCAAAGAACGCCTTTCACCAAGAACATGAGCATACTTTACAGCCCAGAGCCATTCACACATCCTAGAAAGACCTCCATCTCTGCAGCGGAACCCCCACATTTCTTCTGCCAGCATTATTACTTCTGTTACTATTCCAGAACAGGATTGAGAAAATGGGCCACAGACTGGACAGGACAGGTGCTACATTAAGGTATAATAGCATAGGTCACAGTTATCCTGAGCCATTTGAATCTCCTCCCAGCAAGAGCAGACTCTGCACCCACTGTGCATTTCCAAGTCTCACGCAAACACTGAACCAGCACTCGCGAAAACACAAACCGTGACCCCAGGAACAGCTCAAGGGTCTCACCACGCAGTAGAGCAGCAACAGCCACCTGAACTCGTGCACATTTGGGGCTCCACAGCCAGTAGGCATCTCAGAAACTTCATCTACATCTGCCGGGGCAGCTTTGGCACCAGCACCATGCAAGAATATTTGATCAATACTGCCCAAAGGGCTTCCTTTAATAACCTATCACATTTTTAACTTCCTTAGCATTTAGTGGCAAGTAAATAGTTTAGTTCAAGACTGCAGCCTCCAGCAATTTGCAAAGCATTCTTTTGATATTGTTAAACTATTCAGTACATATAAAAACTGTTACACATACACATATCAATGTAGTTCACTGCACTGTTTTATAAAAAAGTTTTGGACTGACTAAAACACGTGTAGAATAAAATCATAACAACCCATCCTTTAAAATGTCAGCCCAGAGTACAGGGGAAAAAAAAAAGACAGGATAATATAAGAGAAGACAAACTTTTGAGAAGACTGAAAAACACAAAACACATTTCCATATCAGTTTAGGAAGAATTCGTAAATCTGAAAATAAATATGTATCTTTTTTTAAAGAAAATAACTCAGTCTAAAAATCAACATGTCATATGAAATTTAGCAAGTTCAGGGTACGTTCTTGAACAAGGAAATTGTTCAAAATATCACACTTTTCTACAATACTTCCTCAGCACTCAGAAAATGCATGAATTTTCCTGTAGGCTGAGACAACTGCAGAAGAGATATAACTGAGATATCTTTGTATGTGAACATAGCCATCAAAGTCTAAAAATCACATATTACAATCCTCTAATTGTTTTTACTCTATGATCTTCATACCATTACATGCTTTGGACATAACTCTTGAGGAAAAAAACCCAAAACAACAAACAATGAAACTTTGATAATCCAGTCAGAGAAACTTCATCTTTGCACCAACCATAGTAGTTTATTTCAACCTAGTTAGTTCAGGATTAGAAACACTAAAATGAGAATGTATGAATTACGGGTTTTTTAATTAAACAAATATTATTTCACTATTCAAACCTGAAAATTGTGACTTTATAAAAAGCAACAATCCTGACCACAAGGTTTAAATAATTTGTTTCAGATTAAGGAGAGCAGGTTACTACATACTATATATTAATCTCATTGATTTCTTCTGAATGAAAGCAATTTCTCCCCTGCATCATCCCACTGCAGATGTCAATCTCCCTGCAAATGTCAGTTCCAGTATCAGAATTGCTGCAGCAGTAACAGACCTGACACATGAGTTCATTTCTCTATAAACACAGGTGACACACACAGCACTGGCAGGGGCGGGTAAAGAGACCAACAATATTTCCATGATTTCAAAAATAAATTCTTTCCTACCTTGGTTGCAAGTTTTTCCAGTGTATCCTGGGTGGCACTTACACTTGTTTGGCCCAATGCATTCACCATGTTTGCACCCCGGCTGGCATATAGCTGCAAATAAAGGAATATTCGTTATCTTTCCACTCCAGTCAAAGCTGACAGTGCTTTACTTTGAAATAAGCAGCAACTACCTAACAAATAGTAGTACTGTCTGTGTTATATTCAGAAAATAAATACAGAATTCCAAGAAATAATAGTTAGAAAGCCATTTTTTTGGTACCTCTCTCAATATGACATGAACAAAATTCATAAAATAAACTTTCAAAACTTCAATGACAAATAACAAAAGCACTGCTCTTGAAGAAATGCAAGAATTCATGCCCAAATGTATTTTTACTGATGTAGGATTAGCCAACAGGAATATTTTCCTGCATAACTGAAAAACATTTGACAGATGAAAATTTTATACAGCATTTCTAAGTCTTTTGCATTAGAAATGTTTTTCTATTATTAAACCTAGTTTTCACACCTACTGGAAAAATGCAGTATTTACTATGCTCTAAGATGTTGCTTATCATTATATAACAAAATGCAGATGCACAATCTTGGTGGGCTCTCTGCTAAAGCAAGATAGACACAAAATAGACAGAAATCAGATGGTAGCATAACTTGAATACCCTGTAACCAGGATTTATCTATTTACCCTAGCTTAACGTTCATTTTACAAAGTAACAGTATCGTTTGGAATTTGCAAGTAACAAACTAGATCCAGATGCAATATTAAACTGACAACAACGGGCTGTATCATAAAACTGGATGTATCAAGGATGTAATTTAACAGAAATCTGCCAGAGCACACTCAAAAATGTAATTTGCATTCTAGCCAAGCTGTTCAACAGGATTGAATGAAAAAAAAATTAAAAAGAAACAAGATACTAGTTTTGATTATGGAAGAACTATCCAAATGCATCTTTGATGTTCTGAAAATCTTCTCCATAAGATTCAAAGCATCCAGTATCAGCAATTCCCACAAATATATCCAGAGAAGTAACTGTTAGCATGGAAGGAGTTTACTCCAGTTTTGGGACAGCATTTGCCCTTTATTATCAGGCATGGTTTTTGTTTAAGCAGAGTATATATGTATAGTCAGTGATATATCCTGAGAGTATAAAAACATGTTTTAAATCTACAGCTCTGCTCCTGACAGATCTGCCTACGACCATGGTGAAGTCTCTTTCAAACAACTGTTAAGGAGTATCTTAAAAGGCAAGAGAAATGCAAGATTTATTTTTTTTTTCCAACAAACACTGTCTGGAAACAAAGAAATGAGATTCAGAAACACCTCTCAATGGAAGTGTAAGGGAAAGGAGCTTCTCAGACTACTAAAAGGTTACATTTCAGGAAGTGTGTCCTTGGGTAATGGACAGATCTGACCAAAGAACAACTGATCCATCATGAGACATTTCTAGAACATTGTACTTGGAAACACTTACTGCTTTTTTAATCACTGTGGCCATAAACAGAAGAAAAAGGTCTTTGCTTAAGAGTTCATTTAGATGCTGAGATTCTTATCTTCCTGACATGACAGACCCAGGTCTAATTAGAGGTGATGGTGGCAAAATGAAAACTATGAAGACCAACTTCCTGACTTCAAAGTCACTAGGGAAAAACAAAAGTTGTGATCTAAACTACAGTAGAGAAAAAGAAATTACTATAAATATGTTTTTGAAAACTTGCACGAATTTTCAACTGCACTTTAGAGAAGATCCATATTGTGAAGTGGGATACACTTGTTTAAATCAGATCTTTTTAAGAAACAAAAAGTACCATGGGATCACTTTGGTGTGAAGTGTAGCAGTTTAGTAGCTGAACCTGTGGCAACTTTAGTTTAGCTGAGGTTTCTAAAGCCTTGGTCCCTCCCTCAATTGTACAGATTGTACATTAACAGCAGTTCAGATAGAGAAAAAAAAATCTCATACTTGAAGACAAAAATCTGTGTTACTCCAAGGAAACTCTCCTAATGACTAGGAAACCACTATCCACAAAGTCAAAGTAATCATAAAATGTTGGGCGTTTTGCACATTAAATGAGTATTTGGAAACCTTTGTTGGCTGCCAAACACTGTTCCTAAAGAACCTGTTTATTAGAATACATTCTATGAACTTGGGCTACTTCAGCATTATGAATCCTATTTAGACACAACTGAAATTCAGTCCAATATTACAACTGAAGAATTTCTATACACAGGAAAAAAACACTTTGCAGTAGGCTTAACAACGTCTGTACTCAGCCAAGACCACAAGTAAATCTGATGGCATTTCCCATGAGGAATCAAGCCACCCGCAGGAAAAAACTTGTATATCTTCCTATTAACTTCATTGGGGCTTTGCAGGGTGCTCAGGGCTAAAGAATCAGATGGCTCAGCCAAGTCTGCATGCCTGGCTGGGGTCCCCACTGACCCCTGCCAGAGTGATCAGGCCCAGAGCAGTGGGTCAGCTCCAGCTCTGCCATCTCCAGCATGAAAATCCCTATTCAAAGGAGAAGTTACCCCTGCATGGCAGCAGATCCACCCAGTGACTCCCAGAGAGCTCCATTTGAACACTGACAACAACCGGACCCAGGTACAAAAATAAGCTTAAGCCAGACCTTCAGCATTTCTTTTAATAGCAGACAACTATTTCAGCTGTTTGGTATGAGTCTGAGCATACACAACATGCGCTGATGTGACTGAGTGTTTTCTTTTAATTCTCTGCTCTACTTGTTTTCTTCCAAAATTCCAGATACAACAGAACAGAATACTTCAGTCACTCTGTTCACACACAGACACATGGAGTTTCTCCATTTTTTCTGGAAACAAGGAAACTCACAAGTAATGGAGAAAAATAGTCTCCCAATTACTATTTTTTGCCTCTTGAAAATTTAAAAATCCTTCCACAACCAATAAACCATCATTTCCTTCCAAGTGACCCACATTTGCAACGACTGAAATAACCCATGCCCATGGATTTCAGCCTGTTATGTAACTCTTGCTTCCCTACTAGGGAAGAAGGAAACATAGACAAAAGAGTTACACCAGGATGAGAAAGTCACTCTCTTATGCACATCAGGCAGTGAAATCCAGAGGAGTCTGAAAAGAGCTGCCAAAAATCAGTAAAAACTTTCTACTCTTTATAATAGTAACTGTTGTAAACAAAAGTTAAAATTATCCTTGCATAGACAAGCGCCACTCAAAATGAGACTGCTAATTTACTGTTGAATCAGTATCAAAACAGACCTACCACTTCTCCAAGGATTCCTCTCCGAAAGCTGTTAAACTGCACTCCCATTGGGTAGGAATGTGGACTGAGATAGACAGAAAAAAAATCCTAAGCACAGCAATTTTCATCTTTAGTCAAGTCTTGCTTTTCTATCTGTGCCATAGAATAAACTATAACTAAACTTTCCTTTTCACTTCACTTGACCGATACATTCAAGAGATAATCAGCAAAAAAACCTCTGGTCTCATGATTATTCATTTCAGTTGGATGATTTTAAAAGCTTTTTTGGGGGGGTCAGATGTGAAGATTTGCTCTGTCTCAGTTCCCATTAACTTCAATGGAGTCAAGGAGGTATCCCAGAGCCTTTTATTTGGCCATAAATCTAACAGAGTACCTATTTTTGAGGTTGGCAAGAACTACCTTTTTTCCTCCAAAATAAGGTGACAAATACCGCATTTTAAGTCTCACTTAAACCTCAGGACAAATTAAACTTCCTGCAAAAATAACACAAGGAATTGAAATGCGAATGGGTGTTTTGGGTTTATGATTGGTTGTTTGTTTTTTATTCTTTTTCAAGTGTGGGAGAGTGGAAGAATTTCTGGTGAAATGCACACGCTGTTATCATGTGTTATGCTTGTGCAAAAGCCAGAAGCCACCAATCTTCCTGGCCACTGCTTGCTCTTGCTGGTATCCGAGCACAACCCAATCATTCTGAATTATTATATTTTAATTGTTGCATAAATACAACAAATGAAAAGCACATTCAACGAATTCATTATGGGTTTATAATGCTGGGGTTTCTTTTCCATTTCATCTGTATTTGCTCACTGCACACAGTTCCCTCAGAACTGCTTTGGAAGCACCCCTCAGACTCGGTCAGTTCCTCTGCACTAAGCTGCCCACTTTTGAGGGCATGGGTGACTACCACATGCTGTCCCCTCTATTCCTTCTCTTCTAGAATTTTAACATTAATGGTTTATTCATTCATTGACTACCAAACACTGTTTGGTGGAGTCCTGACCAGAAGATTGCACTGCCTGGGTTCCTACCTAATTCCTCCTCAGTTGTGGCCAACAATGGAAATCCCTGAGCTTTCTTAATGGACTATCTCTAGCAACTAAAATTCCCTTTGGTTTTCCAACACTCCTAGCTATGTTTTTCATTAAAACAACATTGAGTATAATTCTTACGCTTTTTCTCTGCTTTGCCTCCTAATTTATGAACTCTTTTTTCGTCTCTCTGAAGTTTAGAATTATGCAGAGGAATACCTGCATCTGAAACAAACTATGGTAACCATCTGCCTGAACCGCCTTGCTTCTGCCCTCTCTTCCCAAGTAACATAGAGCCCCCTATTTATTCTGACTCCAGATCCCAGCTCCTTAAAATTTAATTTGCTCAGGCACAGCGTGTAATTTGCACAGCAACCCAGAAATTATTACATAATGTATTCAGCTTCACAAACCTTCACTGGATCCTCTTACCCTGCTGATTGCAGAACAGATTTCTCATCTTCAGATCGTTTCTTACGTTCTCCCAGTGCCAACTTTCTAACAAGACTTGGATGTTGGTGAAAGAAGCTTTCGTCTATTCTGCCTCCTTCACCTGAACCTGGCTGCCTTTCTCTTGTGGTGCTCACAGACCACAACTCCAAGTTCCATAATACTTCTCTCCTTCAGAGTCAGCTGCAGCTCACATCCCTCTCTTTCTGTTTACTTTTTGCAATTCTTTGTAAATTATGCAATCGCATAAACACGCTCAGGAAAACTAAACTGCCTTATTCACAGTAATTTTGATCTAGGATCCCAAAGGTATGAGCTAATTTGTATAATAAATCACTGTAGATCTTTCAGAGTTGCATATCTCTTTTTTGTTCAACTACATACTTCAAATACTCACAACTGCAAGAGAATGTATAAGCTTATACCACCTCAAAGTTACTAGGAGGTGGTAAAAACACATCATACCCATAACTCACAGTAGAGAACTATTTCTGAAAAAGCAACTTTGCTTCCCAAATAAGTGTATTAGTAGTCACAGGATATATCTCTGCAGAGATTAATAAGCCTGACTAGGGTAACTGGGCATTAATTTTCAGATAATTTCATCTGCACGACACTCCTTACTCTATTTTTTTTCTGGAAGATAATAAATGACCTTGACCAACTTTTGTAACTAGAAACTGATTATAACATCAGAAAAAATGGTAGTATCTAATGCCTGAATATTTTTTCACAAATCACTTGCCCTTATTTGTGACATTCATGTTGTCAAAATGCATGCTTAAGTTTTTATCTGAATCATGCATTCCATGAAGCAAGCAGCTCCTTATTTTTAATGCACAACTCCAACACTTGCCTGGGTAAATCAGTTACTCAGTTTGCACATATGATTCTGGCAACAGCACATTAACACGACAAACTGCAACCAGTGTGGGCCATTCAGTGCAGTGAATTCTTGGCTTGGCTAAGACTGCTGCCAAATGTGTTTCTAAACCACACAGACAAATCCAGACCCTGGTTTATGAATGCCTCGCTATTCAGAACAGCACTAAACAGCATGCATAACTTAAGCATGGGTAAAATCAACAGGACTGAAATCAATAAGATTTAATGAAGTCAGTAGAAGTTAATCTAATACTTAGACACTTAAATACTCCTTTGTAAAAATCAGCAAAAGTCTGATCTAACACACGCAAAATTAGAAAAGCAAGAAATATTTCATGTTTTGTCAATCTTCATGTTTGCATTTCAAATGGTTCATTATAATTGCTTAAAGAATGGTGCTTTACCATCTCAAATGCCTGTTTGTTACCTGGATCTTTCTATGCATCTACTGAATTCCAACAGGTAGAAACAGGATAGCATGAGTGTCTCTGTGGTGACAGAAGACAAACTGGGCCCGACTGATATTCTATTTATTCGAATATAAAGCATCCAGTGGCTTCAGCAGAGTAACTTCTGTATCACAGTAACAAAGCTGACGTTCACAGGCAGATGAATGGCTGAGTGCTTTGCTCCTCCCTGTCTGAGACAGGGAATGTGCAAACAAGACCCATCAATCCCTACGCAGCAGCACACTACAGCCCTGGGTACCAAAGCAAACTACGTTGATTTCATTTTGCTCTAGCACGCCAGGTTCCACACTGCTGGAGACCAGGGGCTGGAAAGTTCCCCTGCTCTGGGAAGGACAACCTGTAGTGGAAGTGCAAAGCAGGCAGTGGGGGGCAATAAAAGCCTCAGCCATCCCTAACTAACCTCCCACCGCACATGATTCAATACCGCAAAAGCAAATTAGGCCTCCTAGGTCTGACAGCTTGTAAATGAATTGCTGGGAGCACAAACAATTTGCAGAAAGGGAAAAATATTGCACAGGGCTTGGGGGTAAAATAAAGAAAAGGAGTGGAAAGGGAAAAGCATTGTATTTTAGAAAATAAGTGTATCAGTGTATAGGCATCTGGGATAAAATAGCCCTGTCAATTTCTTTCCCCCCTCATCTTCCCCAAATCAAATGTTTAAAAAAATTAAAAACAACAAAAAACAACTTTATCTTCTCGTCACACAATATAATTTTCATGTAAACTTATGACTTCAAGGCCATAACTCCAAGTCATAATCTTGCCAAAATTATTTCAAGAAATATGTTCAGCTAACCTTTGGGCTGGCACCTTAGGCTGGCTATTCTCTGCCTTAAGACGTAGAATGCTGCAAAACAAATATCCAAAAGAGAAATTCCAGCTTTTTTTTTTTTTTTTTCTCTGTAAGGAGGATGGACTTGGCTGTGGTTTTTATCAACTTGTTACATTCCTGGAGAATTACATACATTCAACATTCAGAGCTTTTCTGGAATAAAAAAAAATTCTGGTACACATTTAAAAATGGAAATACCTTACATCAGTATTTCATTATGAGATTTAACAAACACATTCTGATACATAAGAGTAATTAAATATAATGACGTGATGCTATTCTTATTCAATCAACTAAGGAACTACACTTTGTCATGTTTCATATAGTAAGTAGTTGTAAAAATTCTCACGTTTCATGGTTCAAGTTCAATGTTTCCATCAACAGAATACAAATGCTTTTCCTAAAGACACAGTATCCTTTCATTTAAGTATGGGTATATATTTTTCATTTAATGCTGTGTCTCCACAGCTAAAACATAAAGGCTCAGCATCTGGATGCTAATTTGAGAGCAATTAAAATTACACCCATTTATATGTATCTGAACATCTGCAACCAATAAACATGTTGGCATACAAATCTACTGGTCATTTTTATAACGTTTAAAAATGTAATGTCATCTAAATTAAAAGTAATACTTAGAAACCTTTTCAGCTCTTGCTACCACATGAAACAAGATATGCTACAAAACTTAAATAAGATGAAAACACAGATATATGTTTCAGGCTATATGAATCCAATTTATTTGCCAATAAATTTAATGTTAGCAGCATGGCTTGTTAGGCTACACAGTCTTATGATAGCAGGCTGGCACTTGAGCAACAGCAGCTCTTTGTATTTTAAGTAGTGTGTGACCAACACATAAGGGTTTTCTATGATTGCAACTTATACTAGTTTGAATTAGTTTCAACTAGGAAGTCCCTTAGCTTTTTTTACACTGGAAGGAAGCTCCTCAGGTTATTGCTGGGCTTTGAGAGAAGATGCAATTACAAAAACATTACAGCTGTAATTGGTCAAATCATGTTACTGATAATATTTCCTTAGAAAAAAGTGGGCTGCAAAACTACTAATCTGCATATGAAGTGCATGAGGAATGCAGTAGGGAAATGGAAAAGGATACTGTATCTTTAAGACAGTGAAGTCATGCTTTAAAGGCATAAAGGTTCAAAAAAAACCTGAATAAAAATAGCAAAACCTCATTTTTATTCTTGCATAGCAGTGTAAAGCAGTATTGCAATTCTGTATTAAATGCCTTTTCTTTGAAAAGTACCAGGGATGCACAAAAATACCAGCCATTTTATAACAAGCAGACATGCTTCAAATCAGTATTTATTAAACACCGCCAACACAATGCATTAATTCAGACTGTGATCCTGCAACCTCGCATTCAGTAGCAAAACTCTTACTGACTTTAAGGATGCTTCTGCTAGTGGATCAGCCTCCTAGAAACCAGTATTTTTGCAGCTCATTATTGACACAATCATGGTTTTATTTTTGTGCATCATGGACTATACAGAATTGCCATTTCCACTGAAAGCAATGTTATGTGCAAGAAACAGAATTCCTAAGCAGCCCGTGGCCTCTTCTCCCATTGATGTGTCGGATGATTTATATGGGTAAACTCCCATCAACTTTATTGTGAGCTATACAAAATCTCCTTCTATGCATCAATGAGAGCACAGCCACCGCTTCCTCCCCCTCCCACCACCTCACAGCTCTGTAAGAGATTGCACAGAACAGGTACACAGCCTTGAGCCCATTAGGACAGGAGCAGCAGCACAGACACTGCAAGAGCCTTCCCAAGCACCGTGAGAAGGCAGCAGCATGCACAGTTCCCAGCAAAGCACTCGGTTATGCCTGCATCTGCTATACATCAACTTGTACAAGCTCCTCTCTCTTGCAAGTCCTCTTTAGAACTTCCTGAAATCGTATGCTTTCTACTTGGTTTGGCTAAATCTAAATGCTAGCCTGACATCCTTCAATTAACACTTTCTTAATGATGCAAAGTTAAGGGCAGGTGTAAACTGATGGTTTGACTTTATGCCTTCTTAACTGTTCTGTCCCTAGGCCTTTAAGCCAATTGTGGTAGGAAACTACTTTACTGACCTATTCTGGGTTTGCTTCCTAGGTATAATACTCAAACCTCAGCATGGGGAGGTAACCAGACGGAGTTACAAGCGATGGGCTCTCTGAAAGAGCACACTCATCTTCACCACCCCTTTGAGACAGACTGCATAGACTTTCTTACTGTCTAAGGACAATTACACATAGAAATGGGTGAAGCCATCAAATATCACTGATTATCAAAACCATGTTCAGTGGGATTTTATTCCTGCTAAGAATCTTCTGTTGGTCAAACTTTCTATCCATCAAAACCTGCTGACTCTCAACAGTCACACAGAGTCCAGTTAGCAGAGGATCTGACAGTAGATCTGCATTTGTTTATAGCAGCTGCAGATGTAGTCTTCTATTCTGTACCTAGGTCAACACAGCAAAAGGAAGCATTTTTGCCATCACCTCTAGCAAAGGAGTTGTCCAAACTGTAATGCAGAATGAGAATTCAAGCCACTTCATATTGCTTTTCTTTCAAAAATCCTGTTTAACCTTTTGAATCTGTTAAAATATTACCTCTTTCTACAGTTTTTTGCTGTAAAACTGCAGCTAAAATTTTGAAGCAATCTTTGCATCTGTAGTGTACCTTGACTACGTATAACTGGTGTACAAATCGATTACAGACACACAGCCAGGTTCAAAGCAGGTGTATTTCGTTCTTGAAAGACACACACACACGGAAACCATTTTTGTAGCTTTTGAAAGAACTACAGAGATAGTTGTAAACCAGCTAAAATAGAGGCAGACAGACCATTAGCTTTAAGAATAATTTTGAGAGAACCTGGACAGATGAGTGGCAAAAATACCCACAAAAAATTATCTTTTGCATTTGTGCAAGATGCGTGCAAGGATGCACGTCCAGACTTAGTTTTCCCCGTGTCTTTTAAAACCCATTGCATGGGCTCTAGGTTAGGAAAACACATCCAGTACCATAGACGTCGTTGCCTTACAATGCAAAATCATTTAGGAATTAAAAAAGCACTATGGATACCTGCTTTCATCAAAAATACTCTGTCACAGGAAGTCACCTCCCCTACTCTGAGAAAAGAAATCCAGAAGAAACTCCTTCTACCCTCACTTTTTCTCCAGGTTATAGTTCAGCTGCGTGCACAACAGTAAGATATAAAGCAAGACAACAACAACCCTATTTTTACACATACTTCATCAGGTACTTTATCAACATACCATCTTTCACAGAGGTAGGCTTTTGTGTGATTACTCCCACTTACAGTTATTACTCCCACTCCTACTAATTAAAGTGCAAGTAAATCCTGCAGGCTGGGCAACAACATGGGATTTTTGGACTCATTTCAAGTGGGATATTTAATATCTAACTTTAGAGTATTGATGCTGTGAGTCCCTCAGTGTAAAGGATGAACTCCATCAATGATGAGGGCACTTCATGGGAGCTAACAATTGGTGCTTAAACATCATTTCTGCTGCTTCCAAATTAGCCTTTCTACACACTAGGTTTAGCTAATTAATCTGGTTTACATACCAAGTCAAAATCTAAGAAAAGCTACTTAGTTATGTTAATGATGGAAGATATAAACAGTTCTAAATCTAAGCCACTAAACAAGTGTGGATGGATTTTCAATTTACATGGACTAAGAAATCCCAATTAATTTGGGTTACATTTGTTCAGTCCCTTTAAAAATACGCCTATATTTTTATCCACCTCAAAATGCATATAGTTGCCTAGACATGGATCTCGCTTGGGTGTTCAAAACCTACAAGAAAGAAAAAGAAAAAAAAAAACCCAACCTGTTTCAAAGTTCTTGATTATTTCAGTTTGAAGGACACCTTCTAAGCACATTTACTGGAATTGGAAAGGGCATTTGGGAAGGGAATTTCGTTTCACTGCAGAGCGAATATTTCTACTGGCTGGGATGTTACAGCTGACACTGACAGGCTCTGGAAGCAAGTTTATAGACAGATCAGACCTACGTGCACGAGTCTTGATTGGTGTAAAAATGGAGACAGAGGATGTTGTAAAGAAGGAGTGTAAATTAAAGGAGGGCCCTATTTCAACTTCTTCCTCCATGTTTATAAGAGCAAAGACAGCTGAGTTATGCTGACTGGAGTTGCTAAGCAGCACTAAGCATGATTATGCTCCACGTGCACTCCTTTGCCAGTCAAAGGGACATAAAAGGAGTAACTTGACACTTCACAAAACCAAGTTCAGCTAACATAGTTCAGTTTCCATTTGCAGCTGGTATGGATAGATTATGGATGGAAGATCAGGAGCAGGGAGTCACCAAGGCTTAAGGCCCTAATGACACTCATCACCTGCGCCACACTCCTTCTCTGTTAGAGCTGACCTATCCAGGCTTAAGCATTTGTCACAATTAAACCATTACCTTAAATCACACAGCTGGTTGGAACAAAGACATTTTTTTCTCAATAGCTGTGGGCAGAGGGCATGCCCATGCTTGGTGGAGCAGCTCAGCTGGACAGCAGAAAACATATCCAGGTATGTTAGCGACCACTCACCCTTGGCTCATCGCAATTCAGAGGTCTCTGCAAACTGGGATGTATCATATACCCTGTCATGTATCTATGTGCCTGCTCCACTCTGGCTCCAGCATGGCTCTCACCTTACCTTTGTTGTCAGGAGGACAAATTCAGAGATAATTAGTGCCCGCACAGTAAATTATGCATGAGTAAGCAGGTGAGAGTCCAAAGGTGCTGTAGCAGTTGCAGGCACACCAAGGATGGCTCAAACTGGTTTAAAAACCAGCAGTTCAAACTCACTAATAAAGAGCTCAGCATTATTGCCTAAGTATTTGAAGCTTCTTTTTTGAAGACATTTATAAATTGGGTCTCACTACTAATTTTAAGTCTTACTCTATACTTGTTTTCCTTGTGCAAATACAACTTATACTAAAACACCAAAGAAAACGTACCTCTCATAGAGAAAGTCTGACATCTATTTATGCCACTTATTCTGGGGGCAGGGCTAAGAGCTTTACCTTTGACCAGAGAGAAAGCAGAAGAAATCATCACATACTTGGCCTTTTGGAAAATATTAAGCGATATTCCTTTGTACAGTAAAATACCCAAGTTTTCCTTTGAGGCCAGGAAGGTTGCCTTCTGTGCCAGGTTAATCCTTCATACTGGGTGCTACATTCCCAAGGTGGAGAGTTGACTACAGATTTTCTATTTGGCTGCAAGCACTAGAGAGATTCACTTTCATTTAGTGTAATCTCCTGCTTTGTGATATGTCTGGAATTTTCACCACCCGCAACTGGGGCAGATTTTCTTGTTTTATTTTGCCAATAGTTTGTCTCCCATTTAAAACAGAGAAGGAGCTGCTGATAGTAGAATTTTCACCTAAATATCTGAGACTCTTCTGAACAACCAATTCAAAAATTATCAGTATGCAAAGAAAAAAAGGGGGGGAAATGCTTTTTGACACCTAAGCGATAATTGTATTCTTCTGAAAGTCTGGTCCCAATTACTGGAGATGATCACAGAAAATACCTATCTACACGTCTTCTAAACGTGCACAGAGACAAATTTGTGAATAATGGGCTAAAATGCAGTGGAAGGAGGTGAGAATTCACCTACCTTTAGCCTTAAGGAAAAAAAAAAGCATTTATAGTATCTGAAAAAGCTAGCACTAAAAATTGCCATACTGACAAAACTCAAAGAACAACAACAAAATAAACTTTCTGTGTATTATTACTTTGTCTTGTTTCCAATTTTTAATTATGTATCTTTTGATAGTATCACTTTATGCTATTCCTGTCTCCTAAGATCATAAAAATGCAGCCACAAATCAGATTTGATAATAATGAGAAATTGACTTCCACCTAAACATGAGCTACAATTTATAGTCACAACATGGAAGACAACTTGTCTAAGAAAAGGGCCACAGTGGCACAGTCGTCTGGACTCTTGGTTTTGGTTTGTTTTTTTTAAACAATGCAGATTATTGATATTTGCCAGTTAAGCCTTCATAGCCTCCAACATTTAAACACACAATGATTTTCAAATAAAACTCTATCATGAAAGGTGGACATAGATCCTATTGCCTCTGGAGTAGCCTCAATCAACCTGCTACATATTCTCCTTCCTTCTTCATAAATATTCATGCCAAGGAAAGGACTACTTGTTACCAATTAGAGCTCTAAAAATCAAAATTATTCATGGTATGGCCTGAGAGGTATCAGCCTGAGAACTCTGCATCAAAGAAACTGTATCAAGGATGTTGTATTTCAGAAATTCTTTCCATAGCTTTTTACTAGTCATCTTATGTATCTGTTAAACATTGTGGGCTTCTAACATACTTGGGAAGAGAGAAACCAGTCTTGCTGCTTACAGATTTGAACAAAACCTTTGCTGAGAGTTGCGTTTCCAAGGCTTTTCCTATCTTTTGCCAAATAGTTGCCCTGCAGACTATGAAACTTAGAGCATTTAACACCTGTTTCACTTTGGAAATGGCTTGGCAGAAAATGACCTCATCTACATACATTTGTATCTAAACTAAAAAAAAAAAAAAATTAAAAAACTAAGGTCCAGTGTTTATAGGCTTGCTCCCATAAAAACTTCAGGATGTCCCTCATGTATGAGTGTTAAACACATGAGCAAGCACCCCAGTATCAACACTGTAATTTTAACAAGCTGAGGTGTCTACACCACTCCTAACAATTTTAACTTCTACGCAGTACTAGCTGCCTCCACAGAATTCCTCCTGAAGGTGTAGTTAATGATGAAGTCTTATCTACTGGTTTATCCCACAGTCATATCAAAGATTCTAGGTAGATGTGAGAATCTCAGAGATGTTTCTCTTCACGTGTGACCCAGTAAAAGGATGCTGTCAGGCAGATTTATTCCCTTAGTTTGGGGTTACTGAAAAAATGCTTGAACTTAATACTAATTGGAACATTCCCATCAATTTTCTAAGTCGAAATACCAATCATTTGGGTTTCCTTCTTGGATGCAAATATTATTGCCCTGCAGTGCCTGTAACATGACACAGTGTAGTCGCACCAGGTTATCAGATCAGAGCATGAAATGATGCAGAAACCAAAAAGAAATTCCCAAATTCTCATTGCCCTAATTCTGTTTTACCTTAAGTGACTGCAATCATTTTTAGCACTGTTAAAAACAGACAGAATTTTACCATGACAGCATCCTTCTAAGTCGGTCAGGCTCACACGTGCAAAAGCCTAAGCCCTGCTTTGTCAGGATGTGTGTGAACACGTGGAAGACGTGACCAGGTGTGTATGAGCCTTCTCTACAAGTGACTAGAAGCCCCAGCAGCAGTGGTACTCACGTTGGCACTGTCCCCAGGCCACTCGGGCCCAGCCCCAGCAGCAGTCAATTCTGCTTCCAAACCGACACAGTCCTGCAGACGAGACCATTTGTCTGGGCCACCTGTACACGACAGTTCAACAAAGTCTGGTGAAACATTTTGAAAGTAGCTAAAATCATCCTAGAGTAAAAAAAAAAACCACCTACCAATCAACCAAAAAAACCCTAAAAAAGACAAAGACCAGCAAAAACCTCTTCTGCATAGATATATATATCTATCTATTTTTACTTTTTTTGAAGAGCATAACTGCTCTCAGCTGAGCCTAGGATATTTTTATCATTAATACTTTGTTTTGTTCAAAAAAACGCACACTACGATGGGTGAAGAGGGAAAAAGATAATTAGGGTAACTCAGCAAAGTCTGAAAAAGCTGACATGCTTTGCAGTATGCTCACTGCTGCCACTCCCAGGCTGGCACTGAGCAGTTTCAGAAGTCTGAAACAGAATTTATAGTACGGAATAAATGCCATCACAAAGTTTAGGCACTGTTTTAGTTCACAATATATGGCAAAATTTTCTCACTGATACGGCCAAGCTTTCTCACTGAAACATTAAAGGAAAAAGAGAATGAAAGCAAAAGCTTGTCAGACTGTTGAACAGAAATTATATACTAAGGGAGAGCTGTAGCCTTCCCTCGTTCCAAGGAAAAGACGCCACGGCCTCACGCAGTTATAAGCTATTGACACGAATCCGTAACGTCTTTTAACCACAGGCTGAAATCCCGTGAGCGCTACATTTGAACAAATCCTCAAAAAAAAAAAAATGAAGCCCTGGGGAGGGCGGGGGTCGCGCTGGCCGCTTGCCCCGCGCGGCGCAGCGCCGCCGGTCGCGACACCCGACACGACACGGCGCGACACGGCCCGCGGGCACCCGCGCCCCGAGCTTCGTGTCAAAACTTGAGCCGCGATCTCCGCCGCCGCCTGTTTCGGGCGCCTCCGGGCGCCAGTAAGCTAGGTTTATCTCCGCAGCACGCGATGCGCTTTGTTTTTTTCACGCTTGCGGGACGCAGCCCCGCCCGAGCAATAAACTTGTCCTACACCTGAGCCCGCGCTCAGGCTGCCGAGCGACGCGCGGCCCTCGGCAGGGGCGGGAGGCTCGGGGGCCGCACGGTCCGTGCCGGGGAGCCCCGGGAGCGGCACCTGCGGCCGGCCGAGCCCGCGG
>VZTG01006651.1:606539-625698 GCA_013397845.1 Melanocharis versteri
GCCTCCCCCTGCGAGGGGCACCTGGCGGGCGTGGGACACCTGGGGCGGGAGGGAGCGGCAGCGAGCCCCGGCTGCTGCGCGCAGCGAGGCACGCACCGCAGTCGGGGGCCGCTGAGAAGGGTGGGCTTGCTTATCGTGGGCTTTTGTATCTTGAACTTCCTGAAGGAAGATGGTTACGCCCTCCTCTCTGCAAAGCTCACATCTAAAGCCAAGAGAGTTAAGATCTGGCCTTCTTTTACCAACCAGACCTCCCCAAAACAAAAACTTTTAGGAAGACTTACAAGGTGTGTATAGTTTTTCCTGTCTCAAACACTCCTATTAATAGTCCTCAGGTATTGGTGTGTGTGACATCAGGTGTCCCAGCCCTCGTCCAGAAGAAAAAGTGACAAGTTCAAACACTAACCACACAGCATGTAATGTGCTTGCCCTACTACCAACAGCAATGACTGCATCTGTACTCACCATTAACACGTTAAAATACAGCCCTTATTTTTGTTTGGTTTCTATGAACTACGGCTTTGGGACTTACCAAAGGACGCTTTTAATAGCAGCCTGTCACCAGTTTAGGGTCAGATCTCAGATGTTCTGAGATCTCTCTGATTGCAGGCAGATGGGGTCAACCACTTGGACTGGGTTGCAGCATTGGTTTCATTTGTGCCTACATCAAGGCTAAAGCTCATCAGCTGTTCCTAAACGGGTCTGGCTGTAGCTTAGAAGCAGAAAACAAAGATTTTCTCTGGTTTGCCCTGTAACACAAAGCCAAACCCTTCAGGAAGCAGTTGGATGTCAACCACAACTTAAAGCTTCAGATTTGAGCTGGTAGTTCTGCGTAGAGCATTTTCCACCCTCAAAGGACAGATAATTTAAGTAACACTGCGCAAAGGTAGTCATTTTTTGCACGAGATACAAATTGTGCCAGTAAACCTTCAAAAATTACACTCTTTCTCACAATGGTTTTACCACTTTCTGCTCACATTTGAGCAGAAGGCCCCCTCCAATGCTCCTTCCCCTCTTTTTACCATCTTTTCGTGGCCATAGGATCCTCATGCTAAGCTTTCTGTCCACAGCATCAGCCCAGAACTTTTCAGACACAGAGAAAAAACAACTGTAGAAGCTACAAGGTGATGATTCCGCAAGGTGCTTGTACCTGTACTCAGATATAAAAACTGCACTGAGGACCAAACCCGGTTCCCTCCATTGACATGAGAAGCTGATAGCCAAGAAGTGAAGGCAATGACACGGTGCTGTTTGGGAAAGACAAGAGCATCTGGCTTGTATTAGATCCTTGCTGAAATATAGAGCTGATTGCCAGCTCTTGACTGAAGGATCACCTTTTTTTTTTTCACTTGGATATGTGATGTGGTGTAACAGATCATGCATAGTGAAATCACTGTCAAGATTTAATGGGCAAAAGGGGAGACATCCTATTTGTGATAACCACAAGGATTTCTCTCTGGTAACAGCATCTGCCTGCGCCTTTCCAACTTGTAGAAAAAAAAAGTGCCCACAAATTACGCCACAGCCAAGTCCAGGACAAGTGCCAAAAACAACATTTGAGCATCACTCTGAATTAAGGTCTAGGGCAACCTGACACTTTCCCTCTCATGTCCAAAGGGACATGTCATAAAATCAATTCCTTTAATGCAATGCTGCATAATGGTACTTAATGTACACAGCAACTTTAAAGCACATGCTATTCCTTTAAAGCATGTTCACTCACAAATGGCAGTAAGATCATTTAATCTCTCCAGACTGAGTATTTAAGACCTCCTCAGCAGCCTGTTTGGCTCTCTTGTATGTTAATACTAGTGTGCTGGTCAGACATGGTGCCTACTCTGATTAAGATTGTCTGCTCTTGGTTAACTTCTTCTGCCTTTACAATTTGTTTTAGAGCATCAGCCCAAAAAAACAGTTAACCAGTCACTAAAAGATCATATATTACACTTCCATACCCATCAGTGGGACTGAACATCCACTCATTTACGAATTCATTTGTTTTGGCAATGGTTTGTCACCACTAGTGGAGTTTTCTTAACGAGGCAGCTTCTCATATCCACGACAATAGAAGGATTACTGAGTGAGCTGTCAAAGAATGAGATCCCTTGATGAGTTAAAGGTGTATAAAGCTGTGTGGGTATGCATCAGGATACTGTATAGAAGATGAAGAAGTTGTTGGCAGTATGACAACAAAAAGCATTTTCCTGCCTTATGTTTAGTGAAGCAATGTGAAAGTCTGCAAAAATGCTGATACCATAGGGTGGGCTGATCTGATGTTCAGCAAGACTTAACTAACAATAGAAGTCCAGCAGCTGTGTATCAAGCACTCAGATGATTGACTAGAACAAGTGTCCAAGAAAGTTTTTTCAAAGATACTGGTAAGACACTTGGTTAGACATAATGTGATAGTCAGGTTTTTAGCTGCAAATTAGCAACAATGAAGCAGGAACGCAGAGGAATACAGTGTTCTGAACAGCAGCGCTGCTATCCTTGTGTATAAAAAAGTCGCAACACATAGAAAGGTGAATTTTGTCTGAAAAGGTGTTCATTTTATGTAAGCATAGTGATCCTTCCTGCTTTTTTTACTCTTCTCCATTCTTCCATAATTATCTTTACGTATCTTGTGCCAAAGAAGCTGCACTATCAGTCATGACCCTCATCTCATGTATATTGAGCTCAGATTGAGATCCTTCTATGCAAATCAAGACCCTAAACTTATAAGATACACTCTGTTGAGAGCAGAGGAAGAACTGAGAATACTTGCAGCTGAAAATACTTGCAGCTGACCATGCCATTAGCAAGCCCATTAGGTTCTGAATTATCTATAATTTCCCAGGGAATGAAGTCCCAGGTATATGTTGTATTCCTGTATTCTGCCCCATAAGTGATAAAGGCACATCTGGCTGCACACAAAACTGAATTCTGGTGATAAGGTGGCAGAGAGTGAAGAAATGCTGTGAGAGAGGGGCTTGCTGGTTCTGCTGCAGGGAGTGTAAAGGTGGTGAGGACAGCGAGTGTGGCAGAGTGACATCTGGCACACTACAGTTTAACTACACACACAGGAGTGTGTTCAATGCACTGCTCAGGACAGTGGTGACATTTCAAAAACCCACAACAGTACAGTGCAGAGTATATTTGCAGTGTATACTCCACTAAAGATCCAATGTCATGAGCCATACATGTAGCTGGTAATGCAAGTAGCATCAACTAGAAACATGTGTAAACAACAGGAAACCCAGTTCGAAGAGAGGCTTACTTCGTTTTCTCTAGTGAAATGAACCTTCCTTGTGTGTGTGGGACCTGTTCCTCCCTAACAGCACTACTTACTTTAACTTCACATGGGGTAGAGATTGTGTCCAGCAGTCTCAGTGTTCCAAACTTTAGCTGCAGGATGAACTCCAGGTTTTTATACACTCTTTGTTGCTATAACCATTCCCAAGGGGGAAAACCAACAGAACAGGAACAGTTTCTGGAATACTCCCTGGCATTGACTGGGCAGGCAATATTGAAAAAAAAGAGGTATAAAGATACAGGTGGCAGATATTTTAGGCTGACAGATATTGGTAAACATGGTAGATGATAGAATATGGTAGATATGACAGAAATCACACAGAAAGAACACTAAAATTTATCTTCATTGTTACACATACCTATGAAGTGGACATAAACACACCAAAAGAAAATACTGCTTTCAGAGTATTCTACTGCCAAGTTACTTTTCTTTGAGGAAGGTAATAAATGAGTAAGTCCTCTCAAGTCCACTTTTTTAATATTGACTTCCCTCTTGTCTTAAAGCACATTATGAATGTTAATAAATCAAGTCCCCTATTCAGCAGAAGCAGCCAATACTTTTCATAACACTCCCATTTACACAAGCAGAAATTAAGGAACAGAAAATTACTTTTCCACAAATCAAATAAGCTGTCATCAAACCAATAACAAATCTGCTGTTTTCCAATTTTATACTTAAACCACAAATCCATCCTTCCTCTTTTCTAGGTATTTCACCCTCGTTGAGGCTAAGAAAGTTGACCACAAATCCCACACTATCCCAAGTCACTGAATCACACCATGACTTGTGTAAAAACCATTTGATTTGAAGTTAATGGCAAGCAGGATAATAGTCTGCATTTGTGCTGCTAATGTAACACGTATACCTCTTACAAAATGGAACAGAAGGAAAGAATCCAAATCCAAATTATCTATGAGACTTTCAATGTCACTACCTCTGGGTCTGTGCAGTTCTGTGGTATATTTAAAACTAGTATTTATTAAGTGAATAATATCTCCATCACATGGCAGGTGAGAATCTCTATGACTCTCATGCTAATAAGAAAACTGTAAGGGATCAAGGAAATACAGCAATTCAATCAGCTAAATCACTCTTGTACTCCAGCTCTCCCTTAGCAAATCTTCTTGTAAGGGTAAGAAAGTCATCCAACCTATCAGACACTGTAGTATCCAATTATCTTCTATACAGATAAACCCTGTGCTTTGGATACTAGTTCAAAACCTTCCAAATGCTTTTTCTGCATGAAGTCTTCCAAATTAATTTGGTTTTTTCCAGTAAGTTTTTTTTTTCCACACATACTTGATCCTTCTTTAAAAACTATGGGTAGTATTAGTGATGAAGTTTGCTGCATTTCATTACAGTGCAAAGAAGTTATCTTCCCCTGTAAATAAACAATAATTTGCTTTTCAAAACCATGTAAAATTTCGTATGTATTAAATACGCATATGTATTTTTAAAAGACTTCTAGCTCTCCACATTATCGATTTTGATACCAAACGTATTTTGCACAGGGGATCAGAATGATAATCCCCCAAATTTAACATTACCCTGTTCATTAGGGAGTCAGCCTACTTTGCCTCACTTTTTCCCATGTAATTTTTGTAAGGTCCTACAGTTCCAGTATTACGCTGAGTCCTATACAACTCCTACAGCTTTACAGCATGTGTTTTTCAGATTATGCTACAGCTCTTATGTCCTGTTTTACACCGTGCAGCCATTGCCTGATGCTGCCTCCTTTCCTCAGGAGGGCAAATGCTTGAACACAGGAACACCGCACTCTACATCGTTAGAACTTTGTTACTCAGATCACGATCATCTCCGTGGCCTGCATGCACGTGCATTTGGCTGTCGGAGGGAAGAGACCAAAACTGAGGCACAAGCGAGACATTCAGCCTTAGTGGAATTTACCAAAGAAATACTGCTTATGTGGGAAGAATATATACTCTCAGCAACACTGAGGATCAACAGTGCACTGTCTTTTTCATGGGTAAGAGATGCATAAAAACCTTCTGTTCAACAGCATTAGAGGCAGATGACAGATTCTTAAAAAAAGAAAAAAAACCAAAACCCAAAAATGTAATCACCAGATAACTCCCCATAACTAAATAAAATATAAATAAAATAAAACTGGAAAAGAGTCACACATGTCATGCAGAAGATAACTATTAAAAAGCTGTTAAGAGTCAGAAACTAAAAACATGTGAGTTGAAACTAAACTTAACCTCACAATTTCTGCAATAATTTCTACAAAAGAAAAAGGTAACATTAAGAGAAGAGATTTGCATGAAGACATCTTCTCGGCCATAATTCTAATAGCAACTGTATTGAATCAAGCAGGCCAGCAGTTTTGTATATTACCTGAAAAAATTATGGCCTTCAGCTAAGTTTTCTCTTTTGTGAGCCAAAACTGCAAGCTAGGACTTCTTGGGTTGCATAAGAATTTTAATATATAAGGAAGAGCCATAAATCAACCTGAAAAGTTACCAGAATTGTCTTTATGACAAAAGCAGCAAATAATCTGGTGCAGCATGGATTCAATTGTTCCTGTTCATGAATTATGGTTCTTACAGCAGGAAATACACTGGGAGATGCAGAACCAGAAGAAAATTATTTACAACTGCCTAAGGTATCAGCTTAGACTGTCACACAGTTTTCATAAATTTGTTTTTCCCTGTGCCTTGGGCTCATTGCCAATACTGGGGGAGAGAGGGAGAGGGCAAGTATGGGTATGCTGCCCAGACTTCCTATATAAATTATAAATTATGACAATGCCTTTCCAGAGAGAAGTGGTCAAGCACTACTTTAACCTGGTCCTTTAGGCTGTTATATTTTTTCATAATGAACCTGAGCCTCTGCATAAATTCTAGCAAAGATGGAGTAGATTAGCTGAAAATAAATAAATCACTCTTGGTCCTGGTTTTCCCTGAGTTTCATTTGGTTGCAGGTGGTGTATCTTTGCTTGCCTGAGCTCAGCTATAGTTGTGTAATGACATGCATCCTCTGGTGCTGGTTGCTGATAAATCAACCTAGAACTGCTTCTATAAATGAGTTTAAATTGCTGTTCTCAAGGGGAAAATGGCTGTGTCTTATGGAAGTCCTTATTTAATTTCAATCTTATTTTGACATACAGAAAATTCCTAGTGTATTTTGAGATACCAAGGGGAAGTAGTAGGCAGGAAAACCTACTACAGATGCTCTGAGGAAGAGTTTTCATTTAGTTTTGATATTGTTGACCCAGCTTCTCTGTTAAACTTTGTATTGAACTGCAAACTCTGAAAGAATAGTTGAGAGTGGAAGGGACCTCTGTTGGTCACCTGGTTCAACCTCCCTCCTCAAGCAGGGTCACCTACAGCTGGTTGCCCAGGACTGTGTCCAGTTAGCTTTTGAATAGTTCCAAGGATGAAGACCCCTCAACCTTTCTGGGCAACTCATGCCAGTATTCAGTCACCCTCACAGTGAAAAAGTATTTCCTCATGTTCGGGTGGAATCTCCTGTTAGAGTCCATAGCCTCTTGTCTTGTCACTGGACACTATCGGCAAGTAGAGCTCCATCTGCTTTACACCACCTTCCTTTCAGCTATTTTTCCACATTGATGAAATTCTCCCAGCTTGCTGAGGGCACACTGTGCCACATCATGCAGTCCAGTAACAAAGGTGTTAAACAGATGAGGACCCAGTGAAACCTCAGCGAGGAAAAAATTTATAGCATTATAGAAATTTATAGCAATAGAGTTTTCATATGTTTTAAGTCAAAACAAACAAACAAACAAGATCTCATAGAAGTGTAGTGTAGTAATAGATAAATGAAGCACGTGACTGGTATAATGATTGGTACACAGAGAGCTGCTTGGGAGCCTTTTAATGCCTTTCAGCATTATAGATTTTGTTTGTGGTTTTCATTAGGTAGGATTTGAGAGACTAAGATGTGCATGAACTTCACGTCTTCAGAATACACTGTGAGAGACAAGAGGATGCAAAAGATTTAAGATGGGTTTAAGAGCTCAGCATGAAAGGAAATTGAGCAGTTTCAGGGTTATCTATGGGGTTTGGTAGACAGTTACTGATGCTTTTATATTCTGCTAAAACAATGCAGTAGCATTCAATTTTATTTTGTACTGTGTTCCTTTTGAAGCTGTATTTTCAAAAACAGTAAGTACAAAATTGTGCTTCCTTTAAAATGCAATCCGACACATGCCTGAACTGTTGAAATAAACCACAATATGCCTGAACTGTTGCAATAAATTGCAATTCTCCTGAACTGCAATTTTCTTAAGACAGAGAAATAAAAGAGTTCTGACTTAGACTGGGAGCACAAGGCTAGATTTCTCCATCAGTGATGAGGAGACTCTGCAGAAGACAAAGTGAGAAAATTTCAGAAAGAGTTGTAATGAGTATCGTGAAAGGAGAGGGGAAATTTTAAAATGACTGCAACAAATTGTTTGACAATTTAAAAAACTGGTTTTCAGAACTCTATCAAAATGTTCCAAGATAAATAAAAAACGGTCTTGTAGAGCTGTACAGAAGCCACAAGTAAGAGACTTAGTGGCAGAATTAATGACCTGTTCTATGGACAGACAGAGGGCTGTAAGCGCACATTGATGAACGGTGTTGAGCTTCTCATCGAGCAACACTTCCAAGTCCTTCTCCTCAGGGTTGCTCTCAATCTGTTCTCCACCCAGGATTCCCCTGACCCAGGCGCAAGACCTGGCACTTGGCCTTGCTGAATATCATGAGGTTTTATGGACCCTCCTCTCGAGCCTGCCAAGGTCCCTCTGGGCGATATCTCTTCCCTCCAGCGTGTCGACCGCACCACTCAGCTTGGTATTGTCAGCGAACTGTCTGAGAGTGCACTGAAATCCCACTCTCCATGTCACATACAAAGATACTAAAAAGTGCCAGTCCCAATACCAACCCCTGAGGAACACTGCTTGTCACTGCTCTCCACTTGGACATGAAGCCATTGACCACAACTCTTTGAGTGCAACCACGCAGCCAATTCCTTATCCAGCGAGTGGTCCATCCATCAAATCCACGCCTCTCCAATTTAGAGACAAGGATGTCATGTGGGACAGTGTCAAATGCTTTGCACAAGTCCAGGTAGCTGACACCAGTTGCTCTTCCCTTATCAACCAACCATGACTGAGAATTATGCTTGGTCACATTAGGGGAACATTAGAGTTGAAAAGGTAGACAGGAAAATGTCTATAGAAAGGTCTACCTTCTCCCAAGAGTCATAGCCTGAGCTACTCGAAAATATTTTGCAATAATCTGAAGAGTGTAAAAGCTGCACCTTTAAAGTGACAAACTGTCTGCTCTCAAAGGCAGAGGGAAACTATCCAGGTGAACGTGGTGTCATTTTTCCTTTCAGTGCAGTTAAACAATGTCATCTGCCCATCAGAATATCAGATTGTCAGGCTTGCATAGTACTCAGTTTCTATTTTCATTGATAGGAAAGGCAATGATCACCTAAGGATAAATGAATATATTTTAAGCATGTTAAATCAGGAAGAAACCAAAAGAAGTCCACTTAAAGGGTCAGGTTTGTTTGTGCTGTAAATGACACTGAAGATGCTGATCTCTGGTTCTTGGCTCCCAGAAGATTACAATGTTGGGATTCAAACAAACAAACAAACAAACAAACATTGAAGCCAAACCTAGCTGTCCTGAACTTGAAGTTCATTTAGTTTATGGATAATTTCCCGAACATCAATAGCGTTGATGAATAAAAAGTTATGTGTGCTCACTTCTAGGACAACTCTACACATTGCATGCAACCCCAAGGAATACTGTATCAGTGTGCCTTAGGGACATCTCTCATAGAAATTTCTACAGATTCCTCCTGCATCTCAAAACCTGACTGATTTTCTCACTCCTCATCCAGTGACAGCACAGCAAGGTCTGGAGTACTGACTAGAATTAAACTAGCACCTTCTGGCATTTATTGCTTTGAGTAATTTCTCCTATTTGGTTTCATGGGTGTCAAATTCAGCTTTGATTTTCTTGGTTCAAACCAGCAAATTACCAAATAAAGGTATTTTCTACTCTTTGTCAATAAATGGAAGGTGCATACATACAACTAGGAGAGTCAGACAGCACTTACAGAAACCTGCTGTGCTTCTTGCAAGAAATTAATCTAGTGGACTTGATTATCCAGGCAGAAAGCACTACTCTTCAAAAGCACAGCTTGAGAACACTCACTAAAAACTTTATCTTACTGTCTTCTGCACTGCGCTGACTCTTCTCTGTAGATGAAGGTGGGTATTAATTCCTAGCAATTTTGTGCATGTGTGTGCCTACGTTTTCGTGGTTAACAGACCTTCAGAGACACACTAACATTCTTCAAGATTAGATTCACACGGAAAAATGTACAACTATGTTTTCCAGCAATCTCCACATAGAGCAGCAAATTCTATATAAGGGTGGTAGACACAGAATGGTACTGTGTTCTCCTCAGAACTTGAGTGCTCCCACTTCTTTCAGGTAAGGTGAGTGCTACCATCAAATCGACTAGCTGATTTATGTCTGTCAGCTTGGCAGTGTACATGCCAGTGGTGTTTATTTGTGTAACAGTAGCTATTGTGCGTACCAGTAGTACACGATACCCTGCTAATGCAAACTTACCAAGAGCTAAAAACAACTGCAGTTGCAAGTTCTCTCAGTGAGGATTATTCAGCTGGAACACGTTTTACTTCAGAGGGCTTTTTGGTATTTACTACAGAGCGTATAAAAGTAATCCAATTGTAGTAGAGATTCATAAACTAACCAAAGGTTTCAAATTGCATGTTTGCTTTAAATCACTTTGAAAAGGATATTCTTTTCCAGAATCCCACTTTGAATGTAAAATGTTACTCTAACATGGATGAGGTATCTATTTATAACCAAATGTTTGTGTGCAGTTGTCAAATCAAAAAAAAAAAGAGGAATTGAATGTTTATTTTAGTCTTGATTTTCTTCCAATACCTTGTGCAATTTATCCTGAAATTCTAATTATATCTCCCTATATAAACACTGCAAATATGAAAACTGAAAGGAAGTCTCTTTGCTGGAGCTTTTTTCCTCCTTTTTCCAAAGTAAAGAGATGCTTGTGGTCAAATTACTTAATGAAAAGAATTCAGTGTGTCAGCAATCATCCCAACAAAGAAAACATGTCCATTTACAGTATTGTTTAACTATTTCTATAGTTGGTGACCACATTAAATGGGTATTTGAATGGAAACCTGCCAGATGGATAAAAACAACCTTCACGGGTGCCAAACATTAGCTCTTTCTACAAAAGTAGCTAAATGTGTGCAAAATTGCCAACTATTACTGCTGACCTCTCAGGCAACTCAACAGTCTATGTCTGATGTGATTTTGTTTAAGAAAGCAATGCCAATATAATACACCAGGAGTTATTACCAACCCAACATGTCATCATCCAAGCTTATATTGAACCATAGCAAAATATATGCCTTATATATCAGGAACTGTAACACAGCAAAATGGGTATAAAAATCGGTATCTGTTCGTGAAAGAAATCTACAGTTTAAGCTGAAAAGTAATGTTATCTGGACAAAACCCTTAACAACCAGAAGCTCAGCAATTCTACAGGCTTTTCAGAGTTGCAGAATAAAATCGAATAAAAGTTAGTTTTAGGAAGTTACCCATTGCAGACCTCAGTTGAAGGAGGGTGCCTGGGATTTGAGGTAGTGAATCAGAACTTTGATTCTTCTGGTTGCCAACAGTGATCTGGACTGGACGCCTCTGAGAAAGAAGCAACAAAGTTTGTAATGAATAGCAGTTGGCTCAAAATTCTTTGACTAAGTTCTAAACCATGAGGCTTCCATCCCCCGTGATCCTTCCCTATCATCTACTGTAACTATGCATAACTTCATTGTCCTTGTTTAAAACCCCTTGTATTTAAAACCCTAATTTAAAACCCGGCTCAATGGTAGTTGTTGTGGGAAATTCCACTGGCTAAATACAAATACCACAAAGAAATATGCACGTTATAAAATGCAAGCACTTAACTCTGAATTTGCAAACTTATTGGCACCCCCAGAGTCCTATAAAAACTTGGTTATCTCAGACCACCATTTTTGTATTTTCTTTGCGAAGTAGTAGGATTCTTTGCATATAAGCTATTAAAATCACCTACATGATTTTCTTCAGCTTATGCTTTTGTTTTAATGTGTACTTTTATACAGACTGAATGCAACCAAATTGGAGATCAGCCTGTCACCAAAAAAAAAAAAACAAACAAAAAACAAAACAAAACAAAAAAACACAAAAACAAAAACAAAACAAAACAAAAAAAACACACCAAAAAAAACCACCACCAAACATAAACACCACATAAGCAGCTCTTACCTCTATCAATTAAAACAGCCACAGATGACCCAGAAATGGTCCACAGTCCAGGACATACCAGATTAAAAACCTTCCAACAAACATATGGCAGGGGAGGGAAACAAAACTGCTAGAGAGAGAGAGTTCCACAGCTGGAGTATGTCAAATAACCATCCTCCATTCAGCTCACCCTTCCCTCTGCACATTTATCCCTCACTGCTCCTCTCCACATGCCGGCACCAGAAGTACCCCAGCTATCTGGGGAATATCAGGCCGAAACATCTGATCAGTAGGGTAGCTACTACAGGGGGTTTTTATCATTTTTTTTTCACCCAAGTAAGTTAAAAATTACATTTTAGACTTATCCATGTTTATTTCAGAGATCAGAAAACTTACCCGTTTCCTCCATGTTTGCCATTTCCCATCTTACCACAGCCACAACCTGTTTTCCCCACTTGGGCGCAGTTCTCTGACTGATACAAGTCCATGGGAGAAGATAGGACCCATCTGAGAGTCCTGGGAGAGCTGGCTGGTGTCATCATGAGGCTGCTGCTTATTGTCTTTGAAAGGTTGTGAAGCCTGAGGAGGTTTCCCAGTCATTTCAGAAAGGTAAATCTTACAGCCAGAAGGACAACTCAAGGACCTACATGGAGGTCGATCTCATTTCCACCCTTGGGAAAATCAGAGCAAGGCCTCTTGGAAGCTCTCTAACCCAATACACCCATGATTTCCATCTAACTCTGCAGCTTCCTTAAGAAATAGGTATCACCTCTCCACATAAACTCCAAAACTGTGAAGGTTTTCTATCCTTCTTCTTATCTGCAACACCATTTTAAGAATGCTTAACCTATCAATCCCTAATCATTACAAAATGATACATCTGTGACTGAAATCCTGCCAAGGCCTTTGAGATGCTACTGTTTTGCAGTGAACAAAATTACAGAAATACAAAGGAAAAAAACACTAAAACTGAGAAAGAAATAAAAAATTTGGCTTCAAGACAATGCTGGAAGTAAGAGAAGTTTAGTTTTCAGTTTTCTGAATCATGGCACAATGATTTTACTGTTGCATTGGTTACCTGAGATCTGCCTTTTCCTCTTTATTACTTTTATATAACAGAAGTCATTTTCTCTCCTCTCTTATGTCCAATTATTATATCTCTGCACAATTGCATTTCTTTTCAGTGTAACTTAGGATTATGCTGCTGTAATTGAAGGAACTGGAGCTACTACACAGTTGTACTGCTAACAGCTCCAAGTCAGTAACCAACTTCATACATTCAAAACCACATTCCTTCAAAAGCCTCCAGATTCTGATTATAATGAAACCTTACAACACTAAATGCAGCAGTTTGTTTATGTACCAGTTATTTTTAAAGAAAATGGCTTTTTCTGGATGTGTGCACAACCCACTACTCTTTCCATCTTCTGAGCAATGAAATCAAAATATTTTCACCAAAGTGTCCACCAGCGTCTTCCCCGAGACACCCAATTCCTCACACCCCAAGCAGGGCCTGGTTCTTTTTCCCTGTACAACACACACTGGCCTCAAGGACTACAAAGCTTATGGCTTTAGCACATTTCCCCAAAACCAATGACTACAGTGTGATGAAAAGATCGAGCTTCTGACTGCTCAGACCAAGAGCCTTTTTTCCACCTGTAAAACTCCCTCTCTGTCTCTCAGCAGAGTCCAGCAGCGCGGCGCCGCCCGCCTATCTTTAACTCAATCACCCCTTTATTTACAATTGAATTCAGCAAAAATGAAACTATATACAGGAAGAACTATATACATAAAGAAATTAATCTCTAGATTTCCTATTCTCCAGGATCCATCTCAGTCTGTCCTGAGAAGCAGAAGCACTCATATATAAATGGGATGATATAGATCTGGAGTGAGTTCCACTCTGCAGGTTGGGCACATGCCGGTAGTCTCAAGTGCAACAGGGAGGCACTCGCTGCAGAAGACATGGCCACACAGGGTTGCCACAATCAGTCGTCCACTTTGCATAATCTGGAAGGAAGAAAACCACAATATGTATTGGGAGGAAAGAATTTGAGTTCGCTCCTCCATTGGCACCAGGCAGATGAGAGTTCAGAGCATCTGGAATCAGTTAGGATAACAGATCTGCCAGTGTCACTTCACCAAGAAGTGACTTGTGGAGCTTCACAGCAAGGGCTGTGCTTCCAGGCAGCTGCCCACAGCATCCCACATCAGCCAACTGGCTGGTGCAGCTCCCCTTCTGGCTTCTTCCTCCTCCCACAAAGCACAAAGGATGACAACAGGTGGAGCCTTACCTCTGAGTAAAATTCCATGCAAATTGGACACCTAATAACTCCTGGCTGTGCACTAGAGAAAACAGAACCAGAAAGAACGTGCAGCTGTTAATATCACCACACTTCAATGGTTATTGATACATAAAATCTCACATAATCATGCAACTGCACTGACTAGCCATGACACATTTCCTTTGAAGAACCCTGCTGTCTTCAACTCTGTTCGCTGCACGTAATGAGGATTTGGGGTCTCCCTGCCCTGAGGGAGAGAGTGTCCTGGTTTCCACCAGAAGAAAGGTGCAGTCAGTCTCCCTGCTCTGGGATTTCAAGCAAGTAATCCCCATTCTTTGTCATACCCCCACGCTCGTCTCTAAGGTTGTGTGCAGAGTTGTGCATTTGCCTTGGGCTGCCTTTTTCTCCCAAAATGCAAATGGTATCATTTGATCATCATACAATATATGAGAAGCAGGGAAATAAGTAGAGTAGGGAGGGCTTCAAAGATAAACCAGGCATAGCAGTATAACTTAGTGCTATACAGAAAAGAAAAAAGGCACAGAATTCCGTGTTTGGCAGGGCATGAGCCATACATACTCTGAACGTGCAGTTCCTTCCTCTGCTGCTCCCTGTTCTGCAGGTGCATCATTAGCTCCTGTTCCATTGCCAGAGCCATCCACCTGTCCGTGTCTGTTCAGTGCGACATTTCTCCTTTGCTGTTCATAAACTGTAATTTAATTTTCATAAGATATATGTGATGCAAAATGTAGAATATGTAAAAGATTTCTTAAGAAAGAATGCTGTTTGAATAGGTATATTTGATCTTTGTGTACTTTTAAGGCCAGTCAACTGGAAGGGAGATTTAATCCATGAAATAGACAGCAACTAACAAACAAGCTCTAAGCTTTTACTGTAGGGATTTTCCACTGCGACTGATAGAGGCCATCACACACACATTGGATCTGTTCCTCAAGACACTGGCCAGAGGCTTTAGCACTGTCCTTTGCCTTTTGCTAAAAGCAGTTTCCATCCCTGCTGCTCGAGTTTCTTGGAAAAGAACAACAGAAATAACTATTACATTTTAGATAAAATCTGTTATCCACTGTAAAACATTGACTCACCTTGAAGAAGCTTCCATTGATGCATATGGGAAGGGAGAGAAAAGAATACTCAGTTAGAAATGGTGAGCCCCCCTGTGCTGCATGCAAACCTCAGCTCAGAAAGCAGTTAAAGCAGGGGAGGTGAGGAAGGGTCGGGTATCACCCTCTGAGTTTGGTTAAGAACATTCAAAGCAGTAGCACAAGGAGCTGCTGCCCTGAAAACAAAACAGTGGGTGCTGCTGATTCTGCTCTCACTGCTGCAACAGGGTAGAAACAGAGGCGGCTTAGGAACCACCCAAACACCCTCCTCCCTGATCCCCTGTTTCAGTTCCTTATTTGGATTTGGCCTGGAGCTGTTTCTTTCCCTTGTTCTCCCCCAAACTAGCAAATTCTACTATGATAACCCTAAACACTTCACGTTAGATGAACAGCTGCTGAAGAATGAAAACCACAACAGGGATTTGGGAGAAAAGAATCCTACCAGACAATGCTAGAACTACAAGGAACACAGATCTGCCAGTGCCATCCTGGCAAGGGTTCTCCCTCCCTGGACACCACTGAGAAGGGACTTGGAGGGACGTGCAAGTTGGAGCTTCCCAGCAAGGGCTGTGCTTCCAGCCAGCTGCCTGTAGCATCCCACCTAAGATAACTGAGTTGTGCAGCTTCCCTTTTGTCCCCTCCCCTCCCACAAATTTGAAAGGACAACAACATGAGGATCCTTACCTGAGAGTAGCAACCCATGCAAATCACACAGAGGAGACTACCAGATGGCCTTGTGTTACAGAGAACAAGCAGAAAGAACATGCAACCATTATTTTCACCATGCATGACAGGTTACTGATACATAAATGCCAGAAATTAAAACACCCCTCATTCTGCTTTAGCAACATCCCAGCCCAAGAGCACAATAATTGCAATTATTTTTAGGTACTGCAGGCTCTTCAGTGTCCCTCGAGTGTTACTTAAAGATACATTCAATTAAGATTTCATGAACAGAGAGGAAAAGCCATAAAGCTTGGCAAAAACCTGTTTCTACCATATATCAGGAACTAGACTTTGGAGAGAAACATTGTCTGTCACATACATTTCAATATCTTGTGGTTCCTCTTCATTCTCATTCGCTGGTACCTCAGCTGCATTCTCTGCTGCTCTGGAACCAAGTGGGTATTGCTGGCTCTGCTCCCAGCAATGGGGTAAAAATGGGGACAGATTAGGAACCGCCTAAATATTCCTGAAAAACCTGCTATCCTGTCTCGGTTCCCTAAGTGGATTTGGCCTGGAGACTTTTCTTTCCTTCTTTCACCCAAAAAAGGGCCTCTGATGAGTCCAAACACTTTGTGTTACATGGACAGCTGCTAAAGAACAGAAACCACAACCACAGGAATTTGGAGCACAGAACTCCAGTTTGCTGCTCTGTTGGCACCAGGCAAACAGGACTTGGAGTATGTGCAATCTGTTACTCAATGCTAGAACTGCAAGGAACACACAGATCTGCCAGTGCCATCCTGGCAAGGGCTCCTCCCTCTACGGACACCACCAAGAAAGGACTTGGAGGGACGTACAAGTTGGAGCTTTCCAGCAAGGCCTGTGCTTCCAGCCAGCTGCCCGTAGCATCCCACCTGAGACAACGGAGTTGTGCAGATCCCCTTCTGTCCCCTCCCCTCCCACAAATGTGAAAGGACAACAACATGTGGATCCTCACCTCTGCGTTGTCATCCTCCCAAGTCGGAGGACTAAGGAGACTTGCTGTACATACACTAGAGGGAGTAGAATCAGAAGAACATGCAGCCATCGATTTCACAGAGCACAGAGGGCTACCAAGACATAAAATTGCAGAAATTGAAAAAACCCCCTATTCTGATTTAGCAACATCCCAGCCCAGAAACGCAGTCAGTGCAAGAGCTTTTGTGTACTGCAAGCATTTCAGTGTGTCGCTACCCATAATGTAAGAAACATTCAATAATGATTTCCTGAATGGAGAAGAAAGGTTTCTCCTGGATTTTGGTGGGTTTTAGGGGTTTATTCCCATTAGTCCCCTTCTAGACAAGCCACTATGTTTCACATCAGAATCCTTCACACAGAATCAAGCAGAATCCAACAGTTTGGCAAAAACCTGTGTCTACTGTATATCAGAAATTCCACTTTGGAGAGACACTTTATCTGTCACATACTCATCGTTATCTCTTGGTTCCTCTTCATCGTCACTTGCCCGTAGCTCAACTGAAATCTCCGCCTCTCTGGAACCAAGTGGGTACTGCTGGCCCGGCTCCCTGTCCTGCACCTCTGAGCTGGCATCCTCTCTAGTCGGAGGATGAGCAGGACCTGCTGGCCATGCACTAACAGAGAGCAAAACCAGAAAGAACATGGAGACGTTTAAACATGGAGCCATTTATTTCACTGGGAACCAAGGGTTACCAAGAAAGAAAATGTTCGTACTTAAAACATCCCCTATTCTGATTAAGAAATATTCCAACTCCCCAGAAACACAATCATTGCAAGAATTTTTATGTACTGCAAGCATTTCAGTGTGTCAAGCCATTCTCTTACATTCAATGTATGATGGATAGCTTCTAAGAAGCTAAGGGTTCACAAACAGAGAAGAAAGGCTTCTGCTGGATTTTGCTGGGTTTATTTTAATTCACTTCCAGGCAGGCCACTATATTACAGATCTGAAGTATTTGCACAGAGTTAACCAGAATCCAAAAGCTTGGCAAAAAACCTGCTTCTGCCACATATCTGATACTGGAGTTTTGATAGACACTTTCTCTCTCACATACCCATCATCTTCTCTTGGTTCCTCTTCATCAACCCTCGCCAGTGGCTCGGATGAATTCCCTGATGCTCTGGAAACACATGGCTGCTGCTGGCTCTGCTCCCTGTCCTGAAATAGGGTAGAAATGGAGGCACTTAGGAACCACCTGAACACTGTACTTCCTGCTCCCCTGTTTCAGTTCCCTAATTGCATTTGAGCTTGAGCCGTTTCTTTCCCTCTTTCACCCCCAAACTGGCAAGTTCACCTGTGATAACCTGAACACTGCTTATTATATGAAGAGCTGCTGAAGAGAAAAAAACCCTATACCCAAACCTGCTCTTGTGTTTGGTGCCAGTGGAGCTGGGTCATGCAAATTCTGTTGTAAAATTTCAGGCCTTTTCTCTGCAAAGGTTCAGGAACAACCTTATCAGGAGATAACTCTCATGCTGTTTGCTGCATGTTTCTGCCTTGCACAGCAGCAGTGGCATCCCAAATTTGAGCAGATACACTGCACTCTGGGCTGGATCAAAGAATATTCCTTCAAAATAGTAGGGGAAAATGAAAAAATCCCAAATGTGACCCTATTAAAGACTTCCTGGAAGAAGAAACAGAACTAGTTTGTAGCCCAGTCAGCTGCAGCTACATTTTACACCTCACTGACAGGGGTAGCTTAAACTCATGTTGCAGCTGAAACACTTCTCATTTGGGAAGTCAAAGACTTCCTGTGCTTTCCTTTAAATCACTGAAGCAATAACCTCTTTTAGGTTGTTCATGCACTCTCTGGAAGTGGTTCTCAGGGATGCTGATGTGTTCATGAGTGTGTTTGGGGTTGACTGGGAACTGTGTCTAGAGTGGTAAATCAGAGCCATGTTTCAACCTTTGAAGCCAGGGTACTCTGTAAGATTCCAGACAACAGGCAAGAAACCAAACTTGAATGCAAGATGGAGAGGAGTGTGCCAGTCACTACTTACCACAGCAGACTCATCTTCACTGAGAGCTATGATTCCAGGCTCAGAAGATCCGCCTGTGAAATCTATGAATTCTCCACCAGCTGAAATACAGAACGTTGGAATCAAGGTCAGCGATCGCAATGAAATGCAAAGGGCTGCCACTGTGGAACAGGCTGAGGTTTGATTCACTGTGCCCTGAGTTTCAGGAACATGTCCAATCTCTCACTCAAGCTTTGCCCTCAACAATCCACAGGGAGCATTGCCAGCCCTGTCCTCTGAAGGGGCAACACAAGAGGAAGAGCAGCTGAATGCCTCACAAGTTCTGTTGGATGACAAAAGCTTACAAGAAGTTCACACCAACAGATGATTCAACTCATATAGCGGAATGCTTAGCAAACAGGAGGAAAAAAAGCAAACTACACCAACTACTAATTTTACAGCACCATGCTGAAGATTGGTTCCTTGAAGGATGGG
>VZTG01006652.1:13658-101307 GCA_013397845.1 Melanocharis versteri
CGAGCATCCCGAGCATCCCGAGCGTCCCGAGCATCCCGAGCATCCCGAGCATCCCGAGCATCCCGAGCATCCCGAGCATCCTGCGCTGCTCAGCCCCCCAAAAATCCCTTCCCCGCCCTTCTGCCCCCGCCCAGCCGCCGGCTCAGCATCCCAGCCCCTCCTGCGCGCTCCGGCGGCGCGGACACCGAACCTGCTCCGAGCCCACCCCCGGCAGAAACCTTTCCTCGCACGCAGGGCTACAGAGACACCTGCAAGTTCAGGTCTTCGGGGCCCGGGAGAGCAGCCTGTCTGTCCTTGCTTTCCTCCTGGTGCCAGCGCTCAGCAAACTGCACGGCATCGTGGATGCTGTGGAAGGCCAGCTGGGCCCCCGTGCTGCCTGCCTGGCCAGCCCAGCCTCCCTCCCGGAGCCGCTGGCGGATGGACGGGTTGCAGTTGGCCAGGAGCACCTGGACACCGACCTGCTCATAGTCGTGGTGTGTCTCCTTGAGCGCAGAGAGACCCACGGTGTCTATGAACTGCATGGCCCCACAGTCCAGGATGAGGGTGTGCATGTCTGTGGAGGGGGGGCAGGCATCTGCTGGAGGCTTCTCAGCCTTCCTCCTGCCCTGCTTCAGGCAGCCAAACACGGTGCCCCAAAAGCCGCTGCTGCTGCCTGTTTTTGCCTGGGCCTCCAGCCTGCGGTGCCTGGCAGCCAGCAGGACAGGATTGACCCCGGTTTTCTGGTACAGAGCAGCCTTGAAATAGTCCTTGTTGGCGTAGTAGAGGGAGCACTCGAAGCGGAAGATTTTGACGTTGGCGACGCTGCTGAGCTGTTTGTAGGTGGCCTGGTCCTCGTAGATCTCCCTGTCGCTGACCTTGCCCAGCAGCGTGGCCCGGGGTCTCTGCGTGCGGAAGATGACGCAGAGCAGGGCGAAGCAAACGCCCACGAGGAGCCCGATCTCCGTGGTGACCAGCGTGGAGCACAGCATGGTTGTCCACCACACCACTGTGTCCAGCTTGCTGAGCTGCCACATCCTGGGGGTGTCACGGAACTTCCTGAGGCCCCCCCGCAGGTTGACGATGGTGACCACCCCCAGGATGGAGGTCTGGAGCGAGTAGAAGAGCGGGGAGATCCACAGCAGCACCAGCAGCAGCACCAGCGAGGTGATCAGCCCAGACACCTGGGTCTGGGTCCCCGTGGACTCCTTCAGCAGAGTCTTAGTGAGGGCAGCAGAGCTGGAAAAGCAGTAGAAGAAGGAAGGGATGAGGTTGCACATGCCGATGGCGATCATCTCCTGGTTGGCTCTGACGGCGTAGCCGTGCTTTTTGCCGAAGATTTCCGCCAGGGACACGGTCATGGCAAAGCCGATGATGGCAATGGGCAGAGCGTCCAGTGCCAGGCTGGGAAACAGGCTGATGTCTGGGACAGTGGGTGTCCTGAAGCCCGTGGGGATGTCCCCGCACACAGAGGTCTCGTAGCGCCGCTCGAATTCGAAGTAGTGGGAGACGATCGTGGCTACGATGACCACCAGCAGCTCGATGGGGAACGGGGCCTTCATCCTCTCCTTGTAGCGGTCGTTGAGCTCCTTGACGGGCACTATGATGGCCAAAGCCACCAGGCTGGTGACCAGGTCGCAGATGTTGGTGTTGTGGATGTTCCTGAAAAGGTCCACCCAGGTGAGGATGAAGGAGCCCACGCCGTCGTGACGAGGGATTTTCAGGCCCAGCAGGTATTTCATCTGGGAGGTGATGATGGTGAGGCTGGAGCCGGTCACGAAGCCACCCAGGAGAGGCTCTGACAGGTAGACAGCCACGAAGCCCAGCTGTAAAACCCCCATCAGGATCTGAAAAACAAACCAGCCACAGCTTTAGCAGGGGTGAGAAGGGCTGGAAGGGCTGGCTGGCAATTTATGCCACTTTGCTGCCACTTCAGCAGCTCTGGCTACTCTGTCTGTGGAGGTGCTGAGCATTCCATGTGAGGAATTCGTCTTCAGGAGTTAGTCTGGGGTATGGAAAACTAGAGACACCTACCTTTAACGCTTGTCTGTGGCTGGGGATGCCACACAAAAAAGCCTACGAGTCCCTGCTGCTGCCTCCTCACAGGCAGCCCCATCAGAGCAGCTCTGGGTATCACACAGTGGCATTAAACCATTGTGATGCTCTGAATTTTGGTTTTCCCAGTGGAAAAGCCTGGAATTGCTCAGTGGCAGCTCGGCCCAGGCAGTGGGGACACTGCCAGGGAGCATGGCAGGGTCCTTGAGGGTGATTCTTGTCAGCCCCAAACCTGCTCTAAGCTGCCCAGCAGCAGGACTGGGGTGCTGGGAAGGTCCCACGAAGAGCCTTCTTGTCCTTGCTGTGTCTGATCCTGAGGATGTGTCAGACACATCTAAAGACCTGGCTATCACACGGAGGAAAACAAAATCTGTGTTTTGCACTTTTAAAAATCACTGCATTCACAAAAATCCAGGGCTGTCAGGGTCTAGAAATATTTCTCGGGACTCCTAAGTCTGAACCAACACTTGGGAGATCTCAAACTCGGAGAAATTCCTAGGAGGAAACAGCGCAAGAGGGAACATTTGTACCTGGTAAAGGCCGACCAGAAAGCTCAGGGAGAGGGCCACGGTGATGGCGTAGCAGCTGCTGTCACAGGCCTCCGTGCCGTTCCCGGGCGAGCTGGAGTTGCCCCCGAGGGCAGCGCTGCCGTCCCCGTACCCTGCCAGCTGCAGGTGGCGCGACACCGACTGCCCCACCATGAGGCACAGCACCCCGAAGGTGCCCACGCAGGCGTGGCGCGACGTGGCCATGGCCGCGTAGATGATGTTGCAGAAGAAGTTGGTGTAGATGCCGTAGATGGGGTCCTGGTTGGCCAGCAGCGAGTAGGAGATGGACTGAGGGATGGCCACGATGCCCACCAGGAGCCCCGAGATGACGTCCCCCAGCAGCTGGGTCCTGATTTCGTAGCGGGGCAGCCACTCCAGCACTGGGAAGAGCCGGCGCAGGGAGCTGCCGAGGCTCTGGGCCCTGCACCTGCAGGCAGCTCTGGCCTTCTCCAGGATGAGCTCCCTGCTGCTGAAGTCTGTGTGCTCACGTTCCTCCAGGGCAATGAAAGTGTTGGGAGCCTCGTGTGGCCTGGGCGAGCCCAGGCTGTCCTTGCTCGGTGCTGGCTCCTGGCTGGACGTGTCCTCCATGGTCCCGGGGCAGCTGGGCAGGAGAGCAGGCAGCTGTGGGGGGCTGCAGGCACGAGCACAAGGGGCTCTGCTCAGCTCCAGGGCTCGTGGCATGGATAAATGAATAGAGGGAAATTACCTCAGCCAAATCAAACAAAAGCGTTTTCCCGAGGTTGATTCTTTGTTGTCACCTCCGGACCCGATTAACCACAGCCCCACACCAGGGCAGAGCTGCAGAGCCCCCCGTGCTCCTTCCCCATCCCTCTTGTTTTGAAACAGGAACCTCACTGAATTTTGGTGAAACCAAAACACCTTCGAGAGCTCTGACTGCCCTCAAGACACTGCTACTTAGGCAAAAACTTCTTTTGGAAGTGTTAAGATATTCCAAGGGATACTTTAGGAATCAACATGTGGGTAAGGGAGATAATTTGCAGATTAATTTTTCCTTCAACATTACACTATTTTAAATTGCATTAGTGGCTTGCATCAAACAGGGGCTCCCATCTGCAGAATGAAACCATCCTGCTTTTTCAGGCTGGTTAAATAACAGAGACACCTTCCAGACGTACTTTAAGCTTCTCAGTCAAAATGCAGCTGCAACAAAACACCTTTTTGTGACAAGGGAACAACAGACAGAGAGAAGAAACACTGCTGAGGGGAGACCCAGCGTGGCTGCGGTTTGGAACTGAACTGGGATGAGGAGAAATCCCGTTCCCCTGCCCTGCACACATCACCAAATCTTACCTCTGGCTGCAAACTGAGTATTTCGTCACCACCTGGAGCTTCTCCCCTGGGGACAGACCTGCCTCCACCTCGCAGCACCCCCTGGACAGAGGAAAACCTGGCCCATGTGCCACTTCCTTGGGATCTGAGCTCCTGAGCCAAGCCATCTCTCTTTTATCTCTCTCCAGCCGCTGGAAAGGGTGCAGCTGCCAAACTGGGCTGTGTTTGGAAAACAAACACCATTCTGATAGAGTATTTTGGCTGACAACTTGTTCTAGACATGAAGAATGATTGAAGGGGCTTAGAGAAGTGCTCCTGCCAGATAAGAGGATTGCTATGATTTGGAGAAGTGTTTGCTAAACAAGGGCAACGATGGAAAGAAACCTCCCTGCTCTGCCCCTCTCTGAAATGAGTGAGCTCGGGTCCTGCTGGGCTCCTCTCCTCAGGTTTTCATCTATTCTGGACAAGCTTTTCTGCCAAAAACCAAGAAGCAAAGCTCGTTCCAGAATGACTTTCCTTTCCTGGTGATTTTCCCTCCACAGAGGCTCTGTAAAGCGCAGAGCAAAGGTGTGGAGACACAGGTTATTTCAGGGAGACAGGAGAACTCAGGATGTGTCAAATCTGCACAATTCACATTTTGCAGGGCCATTGAGAGACCAGCACACATAACAAGGGGTTTTGCTGTGCAGAAACACGACTGGGAAAAGTGCAGGGTTGTATTATTTGGTAGGTAAAGGTGAACAATTGCACCAGCAGCCAGGACAAAAAAGGACTGTTCATCACCCTGAATGGAAAGAGCAGCCTCATAAATACCAGCTGGAACTGCTCTGCCCTTGTGAGCTGTGCCAACAACCTCCAGCAGCCCTCTCAGCACACAATCCCACTCCCCTTGCTCTGCCTCCTTCTTTTCCATCTCTTTTCCACTGATCTATTCCAGGTTTTGCTGCATGTGCCATGCCCTGTGCAGCTGGATAAATGCCTGCCAGACAGGCACCTTGGCCTTTTCTTGGGGAGGGGGCTGCGAGCCCACAGCGTCTGGAGAGCTGAAATTTCCACAAGGTTTGGATGTAGATGCTGAGGAGACACCCTGAGGGAAGGGAAGGGGAAGACCAACATCCTGAGCTACATTTATCTCATCAGGGAAGTCTGGATCTCAGTAATTAGGAGTAAATAAATAAGAAACATCCGTGTTCTCTGGCAGCAGGGGAAAATGAGAGCACGTGGTGGGGAGGCAGCTGCTCAATGTTTTTATCTATTTATATAAATTCTTCTTTCTCTGCCATTCCTCCACAGCTCATGTATTTTCAGGTGCATTGTTGAGAGTTCCCCTCTCCCTTCTCCTGCTCCCAGTAAGAGACTCTGTCTTCCCTTGGCCTCGTCATTCCTCCTGTCCTGAAAAGATGATCCTTTCAGACACTTTGTAATTGTTCCTAGTTACAGCTCATTTTGTGCCTTGGCCTGGGTGATGTGGTCTCTACTCACTCATTTTCTTTTTCCATCTTCTTCCCTGGCAAATGACCCAAATTTCCATTTTCTCTATGAATCCTTCATCCTGAAATTCACAGAAGAAGTGATGAGCTGGTCATTGAAGAGCTGGCTAGGCTGGACTTTTAAGTCTGATTGTTCTCTGGGATGAAACACAGCTGAGCACAACCCATCTTTGAGTTTGATCTTAGGAAGAACCAGCTCTGGATCTCTGCCCTGTCCCCCACGAAAATTGCCCAAAGCACTTTTTCCATGTGTGGCAGTTTTTGGGTTACCTTCAGCCTCCACCCTGCTGCCACTGCCTGCTGCTGCTTTTCCTCCCAAATTCCATCTCCATTTATATGTTCTGGAGCTCTTTTATTTGTTAAGATTTCCTTTACCCCTGATAGAGCTTGGGAAGCCCTGGCAGAGCCCCGCTGTTCCCCCTCTCCGAGGCTTCTGTCTCCAAGCCTTCCCCTGCCATCCTCCCCTGGAATTTTTTTCTCCCCTTTCTTGTGTGCAAATTCCCAGTTGCTTTTCTATACTCAAATAATAAATATCTATTTAAATATATTCCATACTTTACTTTAAAATATTCCATCGTTTTTCCAGTTCTCAAGCTCCTTGTCCGTGCGAGTTTGGTTCTCTGTGCTGGAAATTCTGGCTGTGGGCACTGAGGAGAGGCCACTCCATGTCCTCCATCCCAGCAGAGGGGCTGTCAGAACACCCTTGGTGACACTGTGGACATCTCTGGAATTCCTTTTCCTGGATGAGGTGAGGCAAGGGCAGAAAATACAAAAGTTTCACATGCGCTGTGGGAAATGCATCACAAACAGCTCAAAACCAGAAAGCCACCAGGGAACTTCAGGTGACCTTGAGCCACCCAGGGCTGGGCTGACTTCTCCGTGCAAGGTCAGCATAATTGAAACAGTTTGTTTCCAAAAGCATCTTCAAAGCTTGTTCTTTATTGCCACTATAAACTCACTCCATGCTCAGCTCTATCCTGGGCAAGGCTGGGCTGCACAGACAGGTTCAGCTTGGACAATGCAAGTGGAGACAGGACCCTGCCTGCACTGACACGGCCCCCTCTGGTTTCCAGAGCACAAAATCCAAAGTTTTTATTCCTGGCATGGGGTGTGAGCAATTTAACATCCGTCATCCCACAGCCACTGCAGCCAGGTAAGAAACAGAGCACTGCGAACGAGCTCCAGGTACAAGGAAATGCAGGAGTGGCATTTGCTGTTTTCTAAATTAAAGTTAGCAAAAATCATGGAATTTTCTGGGGCTGTCATTGTTATCCAGGCATTTTGCAACAGGTAAATGCAGCAAATTGAAATCTATGCTGCTGTGTCAATGCATCACTTTTGTTTTACAGGACAGGCTGGCACCTCCAGTTTTCCTCTGAACGGATTTAGCTGCACTGCACAAGGGGCTTTGATTTGCTTCAAGGTTTGTAAATATACCTGTGACTATTTGGCTTCTGGAAGCCTCTCAGGTCGTGGGCCAGCCTGGCCTAGGGCATGGCTGCACCCACTGCTCTCCATTACTTAGATCACCATTTTAATTTAAAAAAAAAGTGAGCCAGGTAAAGGCACAAATACAGGAGCGTGGATGGCAAGGATTAGTTAATCCCAGGTAAGGCAAAGCCTAAAGCAGCACAGGTAAAAGATGCTAATGGCTAAACCTTGTTTTCTCAGCTGTGAACCAGACTCATTTTGCTGGAGGCAATGGTTGTTCTCTGCTTTTCAGGAGAAAGCTCCTGCAGGCATTCCTCATAATCGAGGCCTCCTTCCACTCTGTTGGCACCAAAACAAAAATTGCAGCATGTGCACGGAGGTCTCCTAAGGTAAAAGGCATCCTCAGGTAAAAGCTGAGCCGTGCTGGGCCAGGAAAGTATTTTCCATAACTGAAGGACACGTTTGCAGACATAGTGTCACAGGAACTGCCCAGAACTGCCCGCAGAGCTGCTCGCAGGTTTTTCTGGCTCTTACTGGCCATGACCTGAGCAAGCCACAGGAGCTGGGACAGAATCACAGAATCAAAGGGAAGGGACCCACAGGGACCATCAAAGTCCAGCTCCTGGACACAGCCCCAAAATCCCAGCCTGGGCATCCCTGGGAGCGGGGTCCAAATGCTCCTGGAGCTCCGGCAGCCTCGGGGCCGGGACCATTCCCTGGGGAGCCTGGGCACACAGATGTGAGAGCAGGGCACACAGATGTGAGAGAACAGGGCACACAGATGTGGGAGAACAGAGCACACAGATGTGAGAGAGCAGGGCACACAATGTGAGAGAGCAGGGCACACAGCTCTGAGAGAGCAGGGCACAGATGTGAGAGAGCAGGGCACAGATGTGAGAGAGCAGGGCACACAGATGTGAGAGAGAGCAGGGCACACAGATGTGAGAGAGAGCAGGGCACACAGATGTGGGAGAACAGGGCACAGAGCTGTGAGAGAGCAGGACACACAGATTGGAGAGAACAGGGCACAGAGCTGTGAGAGAACAGGGCACACAGATGTGAGAGCAGGGCACACGTGAGAGAGAGCAGGGCACACAGCTCTGAGAGAACAGGGCACACAGCTGAGAGAGCAGGGAACACAGATATGGGAGAATAGGGCACACGTGGGAGAACAGGGCACACAGATGTGAGAGAGAACAGGGCACAGAGCTCTGAGAGGACAGGGCACACAGATGTGAGAGAGCAGGACACACAGCTCTGAGAGGACAGGGCACAGAGCTGTGTGTACACCGCACATCCCAGCAGGTCCTGCCAGGGCAAACAGGGGCTGGGACTCACCACTCAAACTCACCCAGCTTTCCTGCCCGAGATTTACAGCTGCAGCACCTTCTAAGGCAGAGCAGTGGGCACTGTCTGCCTCGAGTGTGTCTCCTCCTGAGCAAAGCCAGGCAGCGTGGGCTGGACGAGGGGCAAAGGGCTGGACTGGGAAGTGGCTGATCCCAGCAGGTCCTGCTCCGTGGCACAGGGTCAGCTTGGAGCTCTGCCACTGGTGGTGTCCCCCAGGGCTCAGTGCTGGCCCAGCGTTGTGTAACTCACCCATCAATGACTAAATGAGGGGCTCCCTGCTGACACAGGGCTGGGAGGAGCAGCCACCACCCCCGAGGGCCGTGCTGCCCTCCCGAAGGGCCTGGACAGCGTGGAGAGATGGGCAAAGGACTGCCTGGAATTCAGCCAGGGCAAAGGCAGGGTCCTGCAGCTGGGGAGGAACAGCCTGGGGAGCAGCACAGGCTGGGGGAGCTGCTGGAGCAGCTCTGTGGAGGAGGATCTGGGGGTCCTGGGGGACGAGGAGCTGTCCCTGAGCCAGCAGAGTGTCCTGGGGGCCCTGAACAGAGCCCAGAGAGGGGATGGAGTCTCCTCCCCGGGGATATTCCTCCTCCCTGGGGATATTCCAGAGCTGTGTGGACACACTCCTGAGCTCTGGGATGGCAGCAGGGAGGTGGCACCAGTGACCCTCTGAGGTCCCTTCCAACCCCACCCGCTCTGTGATCAAGCATTTGTCCGACAACAAAGAAACCTATAAATCTCATCTTTTAATTGTACTGAAGAAATCCCAGTGATTTTTACCAGATTCGACAGAAAATTCTCATGCTAACAAATCTCCAGCAACAAAAAGGCACATGAACAGTTAAAAATAACAATGGATACAGCTCAGACAGGACAGGGCAGGGAGAGCCACCACCAGGCAGAGGATGGACACAGAACTGATGGCAGGACGTGAGACAAGCTCTGACAAAATCAAATTTCCCCTACAAACACGTGGTTGGTGAGCCCAGCAGAGAGGGAGGGGCTGGTGGCAGCACCTGTGTCCCCACAGGGGCACGGGGACAGTCCCTGCCAGCACGGAGTGCCACAGCTCCCCCAGGACCCTGTGCTCCACCACCCAAACGGGGCGTTTACACCTTATTTTTACTGCACAGACAAGTCACAGCAAAAAATAAAGTGGCATTTTCTACACACTACACAACTACCCCACATTTTACACCCATAACACGTAAATTATTTTGTAAACAGGCCAGATCTGCTGACCGATGGGATCTGTTCCAGTCCTGAGGTCCTGTTTGGTTAAACTGATTCTCCAAGTAACTCCAGGCACAGTTTGCCATTTTGTTTGTTCTGCAGAGGATTATCCACAACTATCTAAAATTATTCTGAATTTTAAATTATTTAAAAAATCATCCCCTAGAACATACCAAGGCACTAGAGATGAAGGTGAGGGACACAAGACTAAAGACTCAAAGCATCGTGTGCTTTTCATAAAAAATGAGATTTTACCTCTCCTTAACCATGTTTCAGTTACATTTCAAATATACATAAAATTGACTTCTTTATGTATAAAATCAAACATAAAAAGTTGGACCCAAGTTCAACAAAATGTTTCCTACCTCGATGTGGAGTCTTTAAATCATTTGGGAGCTGGACTAAGTGCTTTCAGAGCTGGAATTCAAATATTTTAGCAGCAATTGTACCTCAATGGAAATTTGATTTTCCATCCAATGCTGAATATATTTGATGAATTTGCACACCAAGAATACCGTTATGCCTTAGCTGATAGAATCTTTAGAAAATAAAATAGATAGGCACTAATTATACTATGAACTAAATATATATATTAAATATTTGCCATTTTACCTAACCAGAGGCCTTGCTTTTAGCACTGCAGTGATCTCAAAAGAAAAAGCAAGGCTCAGAATTATTTCCACTCCAGATAGAATTCGACTGAAATTGTAAAGATCAGGTTGATTTTCACATGAGCAGTTGATCCTCCAAAGGCTTATAAAGATGATGACCCAGTGTAATTAATTCTTGGGATTTAACGAGGTCATTCCCAGTGCAAAGCCTGCACTAAAGACAGGATTCCTCTTGTCTGTGCCAGCAGGGAAGTGCAAACCCTTCCAGTGTGGAGAAACACACCAATATCAGAGTTACATCAGTATTGGAGTCCCACAACATCATCCTACACCCAGCACAACAAACTCAGGGCACAAGTACAGAGCCCCAGCATGGCAAGAGCAGCACGGGAATATTTGCATCACAGCTTCATCAGCTTAGCCGTGTCAGTGAAAAAAAGTATTTAAAAATGTCAATTACCTCAAGCATTTAATCACTTTTCCAAAGCAGGTGGAAAAAACTCAACCCACAACAGAAGATAATGCCCTGAAACAGGTTTTTGCCAGAAGAGTTTCACCCTCAGCTGGAGCTAGGACTGAGCCCAGAGCTCACCAACCTCAGCACAAGGCTCTGAACACGGACTGGCTTAAACCCAGGATGTTTTCCTGCCTGCAGTTCTCACCTCTGCTCCTCAGCCCCACCAGCAGTGGCTTTTAACCTCTTGGCAAAAGGCAGCAGAAATGAGCAGAGACAAAAGAACGGCTGAGATTTCTCCCAGGAGGGAGCACCTTCCACGGCTGCAGCGCTGCTGGCCCGGCTGGGACAGCCACGTGTGGGCTGAGATTAAAATTGGACAGAAATAAATAACCATAAGCCCAGAAATCCCTGATTTCTACACCGGTGGCTCAGCACAGCAGCTCCTGCAGAGCACTGAGGAGGAGCCTGTGCTGTCCCCACGCTCACTCTGACAGGGCTGGGTGGCACCAAGCCACAGGAACCCCACAACAAAGACATTTCCACGTTCATCTGTGGTTCCTGGGCAGCACAAGCAGCTCCACAAACCCTCTGCCAGCCCCAAACCTGGCTGAGGCTCCTGCTGGGACCCCTCACCCAGCAGAGCCCCCAGCCCTGCTTCTCCCAGAGGACTGGGGAGGGGTTTGGGTTGGTTTACACTCACTTTACTCTTCAGGAACCTTGGCCTCATCAAAAGATCATGCAAACAGAGCGGCAGGTCACGTGGAACACCAACACACACTAATTCTTCTGTTTACAGTCAATATTCAATGTCTTGCAGCGAAACACAGAAGCATCAGGAAGGTGGAGGTTGGTCCTGCAGTGAGCTGGGAGCAGGTGGAGCTGCAAAGGCCTAAAGGAAATCAGCATCACTAAATCCCAGCTTGGCAACGTCAGTATAAACCCAAAATAAGCACCCCGTGCCCACTGCAGCGCCCGTCCCTGCTTTGTGAAGTGGACTGAAAATGGTTTCTGTGTCAAAACACTCGGACAAGTGAAACATTTCTTGGTGCAGCTGCCACGTCAGGAGGAACTGACACCGCTCAGCCACTGCAGCAACACCCGTGGAAAAACCAGAGCCTGGCATTCAGCTGGAGAGTGCTAAAGACATCTTCAGTGCAGCTGAGACTGAGAGGGCTCATTTCCATAACGCGCTGTTGTTGTCATTAATGAACGTGCTAATGATCTCTTAATTCTTCATTTAGACTGATAATTGCTGACTGGGACATTGGGGAATAGAGATGAACTGATTTCTCCCAGCTTCCAGTCTGCCCTGGCGTTCTGAAGGTTGCAGCAGGGAGGAACATCCCTGCTCCAGACTGATGAATAACCCAAATTGTTCTGAGGGTCCCTCTTCCCATAGTTTACAAATTCAGGGGATGAGGGAAGGCACAGAGAGCAGTGAATATGGCAGATTTCCCCCTAAAAAACCAGGCACATGCCTTCCACTGCTCACTTAAAACAGCAGAAGGCAGGAGAGCCCTTTCCAGGACAGGACAGGAATATCACAAAAGCATAAAAGTAGATATTCAGCTGCTGCCTCCATCACACGGCAGCAAAATATATAAATATATGGAATTCCCTTATAAAACAAATTCTTTAGAGCAAAAGTTTCCAAGCAGTGATCCCCAATTCCTAAAGATAAAATTGGATTGCTTTAAAGGGTCCATAAACAAATGCAAGCAAAATGTGCTTCTTGCCAGTAGGCTCGAATCAGATTCATGTCACTGCTAAAAAACGATTCCAGGCCTAAAAGGAAAAGGGCTGAAACCCACTGCTCTTAGAAATTCCAGCCATAATAAGCTTTAATCTCCAGTTAATTCCCAAGAACTCCCTATTGCACTGAACTCTCTGGCAAATGGCATTTATTTCAGTTCCCTTTTAACCAGGGCAGCGTGCATTAATAGAGACTTATTAATGCTATGACTCCTGGATGTTACTTTAAATAAGAACATTAAAAGTATTTCTTTTGGTTGCCTGGCTGCTTTGGCTGTTGCATTTTAATAGTTTCTTGTGTTTTGCTTGAAATGGAATTTGGAGGCTGCACAAACAGCACTGAGGCCAAATGCAACGTGCTCCAGGTAATCGTCAGCACATCTTCTAGCTATAATCTAATTTAATTACCTGAAAAATCATTTTATGGCTGTTTTATTGTGCTTTTATATAAATGAATACCCAGGAGCCACAAATACACACCCCACTAGCTGTGGGAAGCGTGTCTTTTTTGGAGTTAACATTGCTATTCCTCCCTCCCTGGCACAGGCAGGAATGGATTTGCAAAGCCATCTTTTAATAAATAAAGGTTTGGAATTCGGTTACGCAAACCTGTGCATGGGCACAGCCGAAAAAATCTCCACCTGGGCAGCATGGAAAGAACATGGGAGAGAGGGAAAGAGGAAAGAATCACCCGGAGCAGTTTTTATTTGACTTTTGTCCCGCTCACTCGTGGCTGACATGCCCTGAAGTCTCCTGGCCAGCTGCTCCTTCCTCCTCTCCCTGTGTCCTGCCCAAGCCTCAGGGCAAAGGAGAGAGAACAAGCAGCTACAGGAAAGCAGGGACGTTTGCAAAACCAAACAAAATATTTGCAACAACCACGTGCTGCCCTTTTTCATCAGCGCTTTCAGTGCTCCTAGCGCTGCTCTGCCCTCTGGCAAAACAGGAGTTAAAAATCCGCATTTCAAAACTGCATCGAGGCTTTTGTTCAAAGTTCCAGGGATTCTTTCTGATCATGTGAACAAACTGTGCTGCAAAGGGACTCTCCCAGGCCATGGCACTGCCACCCCTGTGGGGACAAACCTTCCCAGCCAGGGGCTCCGAGTGGCAGCTCCACACAGAACAGGTTTGGTTAAAAACTGAAATACAACCTAAAAATAAAACCTAAAGAATGCAATGAGTTCAGCTAACACGAAAAGGATTCATCTTCCTGCTGCCTCATCCTTCTTTGAGGCTCCCAGAGTGGAGTGATCCGTGACATTCAGCTTTCACAGAAAGAAGAGAATAGTTACTGGTCCTCGCTCAGAAAAAAACCCCAACAAAACAGTATAAACTCAAAATATCTTCCTATTTAGTAAACATTTTGCAATTCATATTGAATTTTATGCCTTTTTTGACTCCTGACTCATTATTTTTGAATTATTATGGATGAGAATATTGTCTGTACGCAGCACCTTTCCCTTTTAAAAGCTGTGAAGCACCTGCAATTCCGACTGTAAACTCCTCTGGGAGGAGAACCCTCTTCCAGGGATGTGTGCTGTGTATAGCTGGTATTCAGGAAAAACTGTTAATCCCTCAATTCTGCCTTCACGATTGTATTCTACTGCTGGGAGGAAAGAGAACCTCTTCCTACCCTTGTATTTTAGCATGAAGAACAGGCACTCCTCACTTCCACATAATTTAAAATCAAAGTAAAAACTTCTATTTACACTGACCTGGTGAAATAAAGTTCAGCAAAGAATTTTCCTGGCTCCTTTTCCAATGGTCTGTGCACTCCCATTGCATAAAGTCCATGACAGAGCAAAGGGTTTATGAGTTTATAGCAAATAAATCCTGCATTCATGCACAAAGTCTGTCTGACATGGACACACTTGGAAAAATGTTGGATAATCTATTTGTCCCTTTTCACTTTGATGCCTGCGATTTTGTCTGCCTGGCACAAAAAACTGCCTAGAAGGGACTTTTTTTTGGTTAAAATTAAAGAGCTAGATATTTTCCATATCTAATGCTCACAATTCTAAAGAGCTCCTAAATATTAGGAAAACAACTAACTGACCATAAGACTGAATCAGACTTCCAAAGAATCATCTATGAAAAAAAAAAAGTCATTAAAATCAAGCTGGAGAGGCAACATTTCCATAGGTACAGGCACGTAAAGGCTTGTGGAGAAATGAGATAACTGTGCCCTTGTGGCCTGGCTGGATTAGGAGGCAGTGCCAAAACCTCTGGAGGTGAGAGGTGCTTGGTTAGAAGATATTCATTAGGATATCTTCCTCCATGTTTAAATTTGATATCTCTACCTGTCTCGAGTTCAGGGAGGTTGCAAAATCAAACACTGCCCAGTAAAGACCAGAGCAAACAGCCCCTGGCAGCCGTTCCCTGGCAAACACAAGGGTGTGGTGATGGAAAGCGATGCCAGAATGAGGGATGAGAAACGAGCTGCCTCATTCTTCAGCTGGCCAGGATGTCCAGAATACTCCAAAATCCCGCCCCATCCACAAGGGCACGGTTGCAATAAAGACTTGATCACAACTTAAGAGTGGAACTGAGACACAGAAAGTTCCAGAGAGGAGACATGAGAGGAACAGCCCTATGCAAACTTAAGATTTGCAGATTGGCCACAATCAGGTTAAGAACTGCCTTCATTCAGTATCTCCTGTGGAATCACTACACCTGGCAGGCAAATCCAGAGAGACTGCACAGTACCAGCGTGCTGGCACCAGCCTGCCCTGCTATCTGAGCACACACACATCGATTACACAGACACACTGACATGTTTGCCCAGGCTTTGTTCCAATCTCCTGTCTTTCCAAGCTAATTCTTCAAAGCACCGTGCCCCTGCGTGCCCAGGGCAAAGTCCACGGCCTGGTGCACGCTGTGGAAGAGCAGGTGGTCCTCCCCCTCTTTGAAGAACTCCCCTCGGAGCAGGGAGCTCCTGACAGAGGGGTTGCACTGGGCCAGCAGCACGTGGACGCCGATGTCCCCGTAGTCCTTGCAGACCTCCTTGAGCGTGCGGATGCCGGCCGTGTCCAGGAACTGCACTGCACAGCAGTCGATCACTATGGTGTGAAACCCCACGGGTTCCCACCCAGAATCCATGGGGATGCTGCTCTGGTTGTCCCCAGACCCCGCCTCCTTCTCCTGGAGCATTCTTTTCTCTGCTTTCTTCTTGGCCGCCTTCACCCACACGGGGTTGACCCCGGTTTGCTTGTAGAGGGTGGATTTGAAGCACTCCTTGTTGATGTAGTAGAGGGGGGCTTCAAAACGAAACACCACGACTCCGGGCTTGGTTTGCAGGTTCTTGTAGGCAGACAGGGACTCGTAGGTCTCCGACTCAGCCACCCAGCCCAGCAGCGGCGCCTCCGGCCGCTGGGTCCGGAAGATCACGCAGAGCATGGAGAAGCAAACCCCCACCAGGAGCCCGATCTCGGTGCTGATGAGCGCCGTGGCTGCCATGGTGACCACCCAGATCACCGTGTCCACCCTGCTCAGGTGCCACATTTTGGGCAGGTCCTTGAACTTGTGCAGGGCTCCGCGGAGGTTGACGATGGTTATGACGGCGAGGACGCATTTCTGCAGGGAGTAAAACAAAGGTGCGATCACAAGGAGGACTAAGAGGATCACCAAACTGGTCACCATGCCGGACATCTGGGTCCTACAGCCCGTGGACTCCTTGACCAGGGTCTTGGCGAGAGCTGCGCTGGTTGTGAAGCAGTGGAAGAAGGAGGGAATGATGTTGCAGAAGCCGATGGCATACATCTCCTGGTTGGCCCTCACGGAGTATCCGTGCTTCTTGGCAAACATCTCCGACAGGGACACGGTGATGGCAAAGCCAATGATGGCAATGGGGATGGCATCCAACGCCACGTTGGGAATCAGGCTCCAGTCTGGAGGGCGCGGCGGCAGAAACCCCGTGGGGATGTGCCCAGAAATGCTGGAGCCATAAGTGTCCCTCAGCTTCCCGAAGTGAGATGCCAGAGTGGCTGCCACAACCACGAAGAGTTCCACCGGAACCGGAGCCTTGAGCTTGGATTTGAAGCGTTCGTTAAGCTCTTTGGCTGGGACGAGCACCAGGAAGCACAGGAAGCTGGTGACGACGTCACAGAGGTTGGTCCTGTGGATGTTCCTGAAGATGTTGATCCAGGTGGTGATGAGGGAGCCGATGCCCCCGCTGCGAGGAAGGTCCAGGCCCAGCAGGTACTTGACTTGCGAGGTCACGACAGTGAGGGAGGCCCCTGTGACAAACCCACTCAGCAGCGAATCCGAGAGGTACACGGAGACAAAGCCCACTTGGAAGAAACCCATGGCCACCTGGAAGGAATCAACCACACACAACACGTCAGGACACAAATCCCACGGATTTTGGCAGCTGGGATAAAAAACCCAACATCGTGCACGGCCCTGGAGGACGAGGCATGGTCTGAGCATGGAGAAAAGTCTTCAGTATTCAAATCAGGCTTTTGGGGGGCTTTCACACCCTGAACAAGTATTTATTGTTCGTTCTGCTAATTACCGTGGTGGGGAAAAAAGAAAACCTGGGAAAAACCCCCCACATTTGAAATACTGTCTGCTTTTGCCATTTCTCTCTCAGTTTCTATAAACTCTGTGAACTTTGCAAGGATCTGAAACTTTTCTGGTGGCCTTTGTCTGCCTTACACTGGAGTTCAGAGCCTGCAATAAAACCACAGCTTGTGGGGTAACAACTGTTCTTTGCACTGGAGAAAGTTTGGTGCCTCTGACTCAGAAAGTCTGTGAGCTGCAAACTCCTGTGCTGCAGCTCATATAAATAGAGGTAACTGGGAACTCCATGGGAATCTCAAAGTGTTACTGAAGAGAACGAAGGTTTGGGACCTGGACTGGCTGAAATCAGCTCAGAGCTCTCAAAAAGGCTCCCTTACAGCTGTGATAATTAATTCAAGGCTGTTCGTAGTGTAAAACATTAACAATAATTAGTTAACCTAGTTAGGCTGTATTAACTGGTGTGAGAAGATTTGCTTTTTATGATTTGATTGTAAAGTTTCTGATACAAAGAATATGTGATTTTGGTTGAAAAAATAAATTTGGGGGTGTTGGCCCGTAGAGAGTATGCCTAATATTCACAGGGACTGAAGATAAGCTAATCTGATTTCTTCAGATAAAGAAACTTAATTGTATTTGGACTTGCAAAGAATATTAAGTGCAATTCACAACTCCAAAACTGTACCCATCCCACAGGAGTGAAAGTTGAAATTCAAAATCCAGAGTAGCCTGGGAGGCTCAGAATATTTCTGAAATAACTCAACATGAACTTGCAGTACAAAAAGGCCCAGGTTGTGCCCAAAACCTGTGTTTTACAGTATCACAAACATGTTTTTTTCCCCTTCTGTACATTTTGATTGATTGTCACCCTGGACAGATGAGAACAAATGAATGTGAACTCACAAACTCAAATACCACAGCTCTGCAGTACTGCTAAAAAAATCCCATTCTGGTTAATGCATAACACTCTAAAAACAAGGATATCTGCTTTAATTTAGGCAAGCAGTGAGTTCTAGAGAATAAGTAGAGATACACAAATATAAAATATATTTTATCCTCTCAGTAGATTCCTTTCCATGCGATAGCATTGTTTTGGCTTCATATGGGCAAACAGCAAATTTTTAAAAGCACAGTAACAAATAAAGGGAAACTGCAGATACTTTTACTGTCCAAATTTTTCTTTGTTAAAGGCAAATGATTAAACACAGGAATTAGGAGCTGATGCACCGCCTTTTGGTCCAATGAAATGGGGTCTAGTGCAAAAAAAATAAACAGAGGTTGGGCCACAGCGAGGAAGGTGGTGAACAGACCGAGAGCTGGAGGTGCAGGTCCTTACAGTCCCCAAAAGAGAAGCAATGAAGGCAGGAAAAGCTGTTAAAAAGTGGGGATCACTCCCCAAAAGAGAAGCAAAGAGAAGCAACGCAGGCAGGAAATGCTGTTAAAAACCAGGCAGAGCTCCCTGAGGAGTTTCCTGCACCACAGTGACCTCCAGCCCTGAGGTGCAGACTGAGGACACGCGCAAGCCCAGCAGGATGGGGACGGTCCCCCACAGAAGAACTACAACTATTTGCACGCCACGCCTGTCTGTCCACCTCCCCTTACCTGGTAAACTCCAGAGATGAAGGTCATGGTGGCAGCCACGGCCATGGCGTAGCAGCTTTTGTCACAGAGCAGCTCCGGCGCCGTCCCGTTCCCGGTGCTGTTCCCGTTCCCGGTGCTGTTCCCGTTCCCGGTGCTGTTCCCGTCCCCGCCCGGGCCCAGCAGGGCACCCAGCACGGCTGGCTCCAGGTCATAGCCAGCTCTCTCCACTTCCCGATCCACCACCTGCCCCACCATCAGGCAAACCACCCCGAAGATGCTAACGGAGATGTGGCGCGAGGTGCCAAAGATGCAGTAAATGATGGAGGAAAAGAAGGAGGTGTAAAGGCCATAAATGGGCTCCAGGCCGGCCAAGAGAGAGTAGGCAATGGACTGTGGGACCAGCAGGACCCCCACGATCACACCAGACATTATATCCCCCAGGAGATACTCCCTGAGTTTGTATTTAGGAAGCCACTGTAAGATGGGGAAAAACCCCAAAACACAATCTTTGATTTTGGCTGGGGTGCAGCTGCAAGTTTTCTTTGCTTGCTTAACCAGCAGAGCCTTCATGCTCCTCTTCTTCTCTTGAGGTTCCAGGAACATTCTGTGATGGAAACTGCACTTGGCATCATCTCCTTCTGGCCCTTCCGTCACTGCGTGGATGTTGTTGGTCTCTGTCATTGCTGCCATCACCAGGACTCACTAAAAACACAAAGAAAGGCCATTAAACCAAAAATGAATGTACAATGTGAGACTTGAACACAGCATTTATGAAACCCAAGGGCTGAAAGTGTCAGTTCAGCAGAGAGGAAGCAATTTCCAAGCAAACTGGGAACGAGCCTCCCCATTGTATTCCTGTCAAGCAAGGGATGACCTTTCCCAGGAGGGAAGCTGATATCCTGTGGAATCCACCTGCTGCTGGCAGTGTTGGGAAACGGACAGGAATGCAGCAGCACTGCCTTTCTGGGAGGCTTCCTTGAGAAAATCTCTGCCTGCAGCCTGTTCCACCTCGCAGAGCCAGACAGAGGGTTTATTGTAGTGCAACAGCCACTCCAGTTCAGCTGCTGAAAATTAACTGCAAGTGGGACATTTCCAGCAAAGCACAGTTCGGCCTACGTCTCTTGTGGGTTATTTTTTTTAATCCAGTGATTGCACCTGCCAAATACTGTAAAGGTTTGTTACCTGAGAAGTGGCTTTTTTACAGCCAATGACACGCTGCAAAAAAATGCACTTCACACTTTGGAAAAGCTGGTTTTACAAGGGAATGGCACTAGATATGCACAAGTGGAAAACATATTGATGGGCCCAGTGGAAGGTAGGAGGGACACTTCTGCTGGAATTTGTGCTCTAATCCCAGCTGCCCACAGACAGTAAAACAGGGTAATTATACCAATAATTTAACACTGGAAACATATTGCCTGACTGGGAAGGAGCAAAGTCTTGATGAGACAAACCCTAACGAGACCTGAGCACAGCAAGTGACTGCCAGCACTTCCACTTTCAGAAAACATCCAGAATCTTGCAGAAAACTCTTTCAGCCCCAATACCTGCTACTACCAGTACAGTGAGGCTGTTTCAGCCAGAAACCCACTGGTCTGGGGTGAGACCCAGCAAGAGAACCCTGAGAAGTGGCACTGCCTGGCTTCCTTTTCTGGCCCTGCAGTCCCAGAGTGCCAATGACAACATGGATTTTATGTGCTGCTCCCGTCTCCTCCGTGCAGTGCAAACATCAGCCAGGCTACTGTCCATGGAATGTTCACTGCTGAATTAATTGCCCAGTTAATTGTCCAATTGTCCTGAATTAATTGTACCAATTAATAATTTGCTACTGGAACTGGCAGTGCTGAGGATGCTGTTCAAGTCTGCCTCAGAATGTGCTCATTTTATCATCATTTCACAAGTAGCTACAGCATTGCAGAACTGTGGAGTCATTCAGGCTGGAAAATCCCCCTGAGATCATCCAGTCCAACCACTCCCAGCAGTGCCAAGGCCACCACTAACCCATGTCCCCAAGTGCCACATCTACAAGTCTTAAATCCCTCCAGGGATGGAGACTCCAGCACTTCCCTGGGCAGCCATGCCAGGGCTGGACAGCCCTATAGGTACAGAAATATTTCCTGATTAAAACACTCACTTGCTACCATCCCTGAAGTGTGAGTCTCCCGAAAATACGGGAGGGAGAAGTGAGAGAAGTGACTCTGTGTGGTACCTGCTGCCTTAGGACAGCCTGAGCAGAAGGAACCCACAGGAGCAGAACCAACTACAGAACTTAGTATTTAGAATGGCTTCTTCAGAGACTTCTAGAACCAGTTAGAAAGTAATTCCACCCAACTAATCCAACTGTTCCACCTCACACCGTGGTGTCCTTGTCCCTCGAGCTGCAGACCTATCTAAAGCCAACACACGGCAGATGCTGACAGAAAATACCAGGGGAGGAGTTTCTATTTTATCTCCTGCTCCATGCTGGGACTCTCAGAGGTGTTTCCATTCACCACAGACCCAGACAGGGAGCCTCTCTTTGGTGGGTGAGCTCCTGCACCCTCCCAAATAACCAAACCCAGCCACTCTTTGCTGGCTGTCCCTACACTGGGACTGAAAGGAGGGTTTCAAACACAGACCCCAAACCATGGACAGCCCCATGGCATCAGCAGGGATGGATTTTCTGTGTGAGAGAGGCTCTATCCCTCCCTGCTGTAACATTCCAGGATCCCTGAGGTGGGAAAAGCCCTCCCAGCCCATGGAGTCCCAGCTGTGCTCAATGCCCACCTTGTCCCCAGCCCAGAGCACTGAGTGCCACGTCCAGAGCCACAGGAAGAATCAGGATGTTTAAATGAAGAAACTGCACTGCAAGAAGTGACAAGCTCAGGGTGATCCAGTGATCACACCTGGAGTAGACTCCTATCTCTCCCAGGCTTCCAATCTCACCCACCTGTACAGCACTGCAAAGTGTGCTCAGGGCTGATTTACAGCACTCACAACCCCCCCGAAAGACACTGTGAGAATCAAAGGAATATTACAAAAGCACGAGTCAGCTCTACCCTGCAAAAGCACATTTTGGAGCTGTATTTGCTCACGAAGTTTTATTTGTTTTACCAGCACAGAGTTACAAATCAAAAGGCTTCTCACCCATGCAAAGCTCAGCAAATCAACGCTGTGAAAGCTGAGGGGAAAAAAGTCAACCCAGACTACTTTTTATGTGTAGCAATGAGTTTGTTTTCTGAGATTTTAGCAAAGATTTCCATAGTGAAAATCCTTCTGATTGCTTCTGTCCCTCATCCAGGACTTGCAGGCAGCTGCCTTGAACCCGGGAATTTTCTTACATGTGCCAAGACAAACCCCAGACAGCTCAGTTTGGTGCTGCTGTAAAACATCTGCACGGGAGGGCGTGCCTGGGTTTCAGTAGTGTCCAGACAGTAGGGAAATGTTCTAAGTAAAAACCCTTCTGGCTCCAGAACTCTGAGAACATACTGGGTCTTTGTGCTGACTTGCATGACAGCTTTCTCCCTGTGAAAAGGACCTTTCACCACACAGTCCCTGCCCCTTGCCATGTCAGGATAGCAGGAAATGACACAATTTCCAACACTCATTTCACCCTTTTCTGCCTCAAAGTGCTGTCCTGTATTAATTTTGTAACTGTTAGCCCAGGCTTGTCTAATAAAACTGGATTTTGTTCTTAAACATAAAAAAAAAACAACCCTGAGAAGAACCGTTTGGTTCATGGCTTGGACACTGAAGGACATTCTGTACATTTAACCTGGAAAAGGAGCTGCTGTGGTTTTTCTTCTGAAAGCTGCTATTTACACACAACCTAGAATTCACTTTTGTCACTCCTTTTGGCCTTTCAGGGGGTGTCTCATTGCCACAAACTTCACTTAAGATAAAAAAACTGCACGACAGGACTGAGGAAATTTCCAGTATCCGTTATCAACTGACTGCCATAAAATAAAGATAGAGGGAGGTCCTGCAGTGTCTAAAAGTCATCAGATCTCCAGACTATTTCTGGAGCCCATCTGGACCTTTCTTTCTGATCCCATGATGTGGCAGCATCTGCCTGGCTTCTGTTTTTGGGGGAGCACTACCTGCAGCTCAGGGCTGGCTTGGACTTGATTCCTCTGTGGCAGATCAGAGTCACCTTGAGAGTAAGAGAAAAATGGATTGTGAAGCTTGTTCCCCTGCTGAAACAACTACTACAAAGTGAAACTTCAGACGTGAGCATTTCAGAGTAGAAATGAAATCAAAAGTGTTCTTTCTACAACGCCCATCTCAGTTTTCCTTATTTTTCTACATTTAAATTGTCACTGTATGTGATCACCCCCCACCATCATGTACCCCTTGCTAGACAGGAGAATTTACATGCACTAAAAACCAAATCCATAATCTAAAAAGACATTAACAATTTCTGGAGAATTGTAAAGGAGAAGCAGGTGAATCAGAAATCCAAGTTCCACACAAACTGAACCCGAGCTGGGCCTTTAGAAAATGCCACCTCCCTAAGAATATAAATGGAAAGCATATCACAGCATTTTGACAACTAAATCTTTGACCTTTCTCTTGTTGGACAACAGCCTTTTTCAAATAATGTCTTTACTGTTGTGGAGCAACAAGGAAATTCAATATTACCATGATAACACCCAGATAAGCACCAGAAAAACACTGCCTGCACCTTGGAATTTGACAAAATCCTTCATATCCTCCAGCAAAACATTCAAGCCACAAACATTTACTTCCACAAAGAACTGAAAATAATGTGAATAATGAAAACCAGGTTTAAGGAACACATCTGGGGCAGAGCTGCCTCACTTCTGGAACAGTAATCAGCAGCCATCTACTTATGCAAAGCCGGACAATAAAACCTCGCTTTTGTGAAATATGCGATCTCCTCCTACTCCAAATGTCACTTCTCCCGAGCAGTAGCAGCCTCCAGCATTTTTGGGGAAGATCCCATTGAATCGGCTCCCTGCTGGCAGCCAGATATTCCAGGGCAGTTGTGCCAGCTCCCAGGGGCAGCTGAGCGTGTTGGCTGCTCTGCCCTGCCCTGCCTGAAGCAGATCCATCCAGCAGCTTCCATCCCACCCGCATTTCTTACGGAGAGTTTGCCAAGAAGGCCTTTCAGCGAGTTATTCCTGTGCTAGGGCCCTTCTCGCACGCTTTCTGTCAGCAGGGAACGGTGGAACACTGAGGAGCTGCGTTGGGCAGTGAGGATGGGCTGAGGAAGAGCTGCCCGAAGGAATTTCCTCCGGCAGCAGCTGCCAGCTCAGCCCAGAGCATCCCACGCTGCCCAGCACGGCCCGGGCTGCATCCACACGGCTGGGAGAGGCCGCCGATCCCAATGGAAACCCACCGGGACTGCGCTGGACAACGCAATTGCCTTGGGTGTTGTGTTTTAATTAATAAAAATTCCCGAAATTAATAAAAAGCTGCAAGAAGAACCCCGCACGCTGTGTACCCCCTGAAACTGCCCGGTTGAAAGCACGGGGTTCTTGCCGAGCGCTTCGGAAGCCGGACCAACGCTTACGGTCTGGGGAGAGCGGAAGGGAAGCGAGAGCTACAATTTAGCTTTTAACGCAACTTTTAACGAGGCTTTCACCCCCGGGGTCCCACCGCCTTCCCAGCCAGCCTCCTTACGGCTTCCACGCGCATTTTCCTCTCCCGCTGCGGCTGCCAGGAGCCCGGGAGGCTCCGAGCCNCCCGGACCCCGCTGCCCCCCGAGCCGGCCCCCGCCGCCCCCCGAGCCGGACCCCGCTGCCCCCCGGCCCCCGGCCGCGCCCTTCCCTCGGCACTCACCGCCCGCGGCTCGCCGGGGGCCTGGGCCGGTTGGGACGGACGGACGGACGGACGGACGGAGTTACAGGCGGACAGACAGACAGACGCAGGGACAGACGGACGGCCCGGCAGCACCGCCCCGCGCCGGGCAGGGCAGGGCAGGGAGGGCAGGGCAGGGAGGGCCGGGCAGGATCCCAAGCATTATTATTTTTCCCCGGCCCCGGGCGCTTCCGAAGGGGCTCCGCGGCTGCCGGGCGACGGGAGGCCCGGCAAAGGCTGCTCCCGCTCCTCTGTTTTGCGCTCAACCCTTTTAAATTGAAAGTACGGGTTGATAATCTGAGGTGAAGCGAGATTAAACTTTGTGCAGATGGGGAACCGTGGCACTCTCTGGCCGCTTTTTGCTCTGGGTACCACTGGGATTCATTAACAAGCTGGGAAGGATGAAGGATCTTCGATAATGTGGATTAAAATCCCAGGTTTCTGTTGAGTGCTCTGCTCTTATCTCTGGGCTGGAGGTTCAGTGCCGGAGGGGCCATGCCCAGCCTCGTCTGCCTTCCCTTCCCGGTTGTGCAGAAAAGCAGATATTTCATCTGCAGCCAAACATTGCCCAATATTTGCATTCCAGGTGGAACCTTGAGCTGTCAAAAAACTGCATCAATACACGGCTGGAGCAAAGGAAGCCAGCTTCAAGCCTGCAGAATTCATGCTCTTGTCTTCCAGTATTAAGCAAATGCTGTAAATCTTACTGTAGAAATACAGAATATTTCCATAGAAAACATTTCCCTTCTCCATGAGGGTTTATTAGGTGTCATGGTAACCAGAACAGGCGATTGCAAAGGAAATAGAAGACCTCCCTCCCTCTCCCCTGACTGTCCATTTTCAAAAGCATCAGTGACTCTGACTTCCCAATTCCCTAAAGGGACTTCTACTGGAGTTTTAATTGAGTTTGAAGTATATGGTGACTCCAAGACAACCAGAGCAGATCCTTGGGAGGAGCAACATCTATGACAAAAGCGTTCAAAGCCTTTCGTGTAGGGACTCTGCAGAATCCTAATAAGAAATCACAAACCCAAGCAATGGGTGTTCCAGCATTTTCATTCTTGTTCTAGAAACACAGGCTGTGGAAAAACTTGGATCATCCAATGCATCATGTCTTCGTGGAAGAGACAGGGAAATAGTATCTTCTTGGAACATGATATTAAAAGAAAAAAAATCCCAAGCATTATTATTTTTCTGGACCTAAAAAAATTTGGCCTGCTTTTCTTCTCTCACTTTTTTAGACTGATTTTCTAAAAAAATGGGTGGAAAAAATCCAAGCAATTATTTAAGATAATTAAATAATTTCACTTCCAACTGCTTTCCTCTTCTCGAGGTATATTAAGCTTTATGGTTAATATATTTCTGTGCTGAGGGAACCTTGGAGAAATGTGCCTCTGGGCTCCTCATGCTCCAGAATCTCCTGCCAAGGAGCTGGGCTTTGCTGACACACAGATGCCAGCGTGTGCCATCTGCCCATCCCACTCAGCCTGCCTGGCAAACCTGCTGCTTCTCCAGATCACCACATCATCTCTGGAATATCAAATCTCCGCAGACCAGTTTGTCAGCCTGCAAAATAATCCTGCTTTGTTCCACTGAGCAGGTACTCCTGGGCAGCCCTGGGAGCCCTCCCTCCTTGCCTTTTGCCCAGCAGCTCCTGTCCAGCCCCGCTGTGCCCTGGTGCCACCTGACACATTGCTCTATGGGCTGCCTGTGATGGCACTATCAGCCCTCTGTCCATAAACCCCACAGGCAGGGGCACTCCCTGCCTCTTCCCAGTCTTTCCCAGGCTTCCAGCCCAGCGTTATCACTCAGCAGATACAGGAAGCCTGTGATTTCCCCCGGCTCTCAGCTGCTTTGTGCCACCTGGCTCCCGGCCTTGTGTAAGAGCCTCCTGCCTTCAGTCCTGTCCTCCTGGCACCTCCCTGCCCAGTGCCCTGGTCCTGCTGCACAGCTCCGTGGGAGGATGGCTGGGTTATGCTGGAAGTGGTTATAAATGAGTTATTTTCTCTCCTTGCCCTTTCCTCCCTCTACAGCTCGCAGTGCACTGAGATTCAGGCCTGAATTTGCACATTGTTGGATTACATTTGGAGATGGAGAAGATGGAACTGCCTGGTTCCCATCTGTGAGTTCTGTCAGAGCTGGGACAAACCTTCCTCCCCACCCTGACCTGCTGGGCTTGCAAGGCCCTAATTAATGTCACACACACAGAGGTCTGTGTGTGACAGGTCTGACTTAGAAAATGCATCAGACTAAGTAACAGAAAGAGGCCCATCCTAATGCTTGAAATGCATTTAATTTAATTCAGTCACATCATTCAGACCTTGGCAAAACCAAGAAAAGAAGAGCTAAAATGAGCTGCTTTACTCTGACGGCTTCCATCAAGGATGAGACAAATGCCAAGTAAAAATTGCGTGGTTGGAGAGGAGAGGGCGTAACACAAAAAGAAAGATGCAATGAATCAGAGTTCTCAGGTAATCAAAATACTTAAGTCATAAAGATACCAAAAAGAAATAAGCTCTGTCGGTATCTCAGGACTATGCATGTCACAGTCATACTGCAATCAAGAAAGAGTGCTCTGCACAAACATCTGTGCAGAATTGCTGCGCTCTCAGTGTGTGTCATGGTTCAATATTGTCACCTAGAGTCAAAAACTAATTAGGTGATAAAATTTTCAGAGTGTTGATGTGTGTTAAAAGGCTTAGTTAATAATTGCTGGACTCTGTGTGTTTTCTTACCCTGCTTTCATCCACTCTTTCAGCTCTTTGCTTCCTCAAGGCTAAGGCAGGGAACATTAAAACAAGTCGCAAATTCCGAGGAGTCTCTTAGCAAACAAGCAAATGTACGGGGGAATTAAACTGCACCATCAGCTTAGCATCTAACTCAGAAATTCCACCTTCCTAGATACCCACTTTCATCCAAAAGCTTTGTGAGCCTGCAGCAGGATTACAAATGCCATGCTTGAGTGAGAGTTGGTGTCTGCAGGGATTTGCAGCACTGCAGGAACTCTGTCTGCAGCAGCAGCCCTGAGCTGCACTGGCTGCTCCCAGCTCCTTCAGCTGGCAGCCAGAGAGAAGCCCAGGTCAGGAAAGTGCTGGAGGACAGGCTCATTTCTTTTGCCTCATCTGAGTGGCTGAGAGCAGCTGCCCTTTGTGCCTTGCTGGCTTTGAGCAGGAAGAGATATTTGCAAAGTCACCTTGAGCAACTGCTGAGCTCCCAGAATTTGGCCATGCACTTTCTGTTATGCTGACAATTGATGGGTGCAGCAGAGCCAGGGCTGAGCACACAGCACAGCTTGGAGAGCCCATTTAAACCAGAAAGAGAGGTGTTACCTAAATCTGAGATGGATTTCTGTGTTTCTTTTTAATCCCTGAAATCAGGTACGTGTTGATTATCACAAGTGACAGAACTGAGTTGTAGCCACAAGTCCTGTAAAAGCACAGAGAACTTCAGCCTTGATTTCTTGGGAGTCTACCCACAAAAAATGCTCTCAACAACTAATTCCTGGTGATGGTATGAAATCCTCCAGCCTTGCTTACGTGTATCTAGAGCCATTTATTTGCTTATTCAGCCACATAGAGACAACAGAGTTACCACAAATCATAGTGCAAAAGTATAATTAGACCCATGAGATGATACCGTCCACAGTTTGCAAGGCAGCAGTTGGAGATTTGATTATGTTCATGTTAATTCTTAGCACTTACAAGAAAAATTTTCGTACGTTACAGAATTGATTTGAATGCAAGGTAGGAGGGGAGATCAAAACACGTGGCAGGCTCTCATTATTAGAGGTAATTTAGGATAATATTTAAGTTTTTCTTTCCATCTCAGTTCTGATATCTGTTTTTCACATCTCCCTTATGTCTGGGCTTAAGAGAATCAAAATTCATGAACAAATATGTATGTTGCTCCTCCTCGACAATGCTTTCCTGCAGTAAGAATAAACAAGATGACAAAGTTTCACTTACTGTAAAATAAAGCAGTATTTTATAACATATTTGACAAGTTACTTCCAAGTAGAGCATTGCCTTGTCTCAGAGAAAAAATATTTCTTTTCCCTGACCTGTTTTGAGTGACTGTCTGATTCTGTATAGAGCATAGCCACTGACCTGAGCTCACAAGACAAATAAATGGACATATACACTGATTAAAAAATATACCTCTAGATTTGCTCCAAAAGTTAAAAAGCTGTGAAGAAAGTAAGATTTTTTTTAAAACGCATGCATTAAGAAAAAATTTGTCTGGGATTTGTCTGGGAATACTTTCAGGTACTGGGTTTGCTCCAGCTCCTGCTCAGTTGGTGGGAACCCCTCCGTGGTCACTCCTTGGAACAGGCTCAGAGTTTTCCTGAGTGCTGAAGCAAACGCAGTGTCTCCCTCAGGCTGAGGATAAATGATTTCCCTGCAGAGTTCCCAGAGATTTCTGCCCAGTGCAGATTTCGAGAGCTGTGCCCTGAGGCTGCACGCTCTGGCAAGGACAGGAGATAGATGCAACAAAATGCTGATCACGTTGTTAGGTGGGAGATTTTCTCTGCAAGACTCACGGCCCCAAGCCAGAGTCCTGAGGAATAAATGGTACTTTTGAATACTTACATTCTGGAGAGGTATCAGTAGCTGAAGCCTCACTGTAAAGAAATGATGTTGAATGTTAGAGTCTTGTAAAACACAAATCACATCTTTTTAATACCAGAACAAGAGATGTGAATAGATCTGACTCCCTTCTTTTGAGATGAAGGACAGCCTTCGAGACTCTACTTAGATCTCCTTGAAAGTGAAGCAGGAAAGTGCAGGACACACAGTCCTCAAATGAACAACTGGAGAAATTTGCAGGGAACGTTTTGTAAGTAAAGAAAAGGATTTACCTGCTCCGCTCGATTTCTGTTGGTGAGTTTACCTAAAAAAAAAATAGAGAAGCACAGTTAACAAAGCTGGCAATGAACTCAAGTTTAGGGCTCGGTACTGTCCCCCTGGATCTCATGGTCAGAGATAAACCAGGAGGGGATGGGGCTGGGCAAATGCAGAAGATGTTTCTTGACGGGGGGACTGAGCACCTAGAACTTGGGAAGTTGATGGGAGCAGGAAACCACATCAGAGAGAGGAGACACTGGCCTTGCACTGCTTAGGAGCAGACCTCTTCCTTGTTATCCACAGAAACCTGCCCCTGCCCCCTCCCCACCACTCTCAGGACCCCACATCAGCCCCTCACACCCAGGATCGGGGTCCCTGTTTCCCCTGGTTCAGCGGGGCCAGGTCAGGGCTGCTCACCCCGCACGTCCTGCAGCACCCAGGTGAGCTGTGACATTAACCTCCTTCTCTGGGTTTGGTACTGGTTCATCAAGCTCTGGTCCAGCTGCACTTCCTCCACCTCCACACTCTCAGCGCCCAGATCCAGACTCGCAACCCTAGGGCACAGAGAGTCATTGCACCAAGGAAAACCATCCAGCATCCAAAGGTAACAGAATTCTTCACTAGGACAGAGTCTGCAAAGAGGAGAGGGCTTTGGCAACATGAATTATTGGGTTAACAGCTCTTTGTGAAGCTTGAGTTCCAACTGTTACATACCGTTATTTATTTGGCAATGCCTTTTGCTTTCCAACCCGCGCTAGAACTTTCAAATGCTGATAATGAGAGAGGAGGAGGTGTTTTGATAATCCCCATGTGTGAACAGGGCGTTGACTTGCTGCAGGCAGGCTCTTACTGTTGTAGCAGTGACAGAACAAGAATGCCAAACATATTAAATGGTGTCCAGGTTTCTGGAAAATTACCTTGATCCCACAGGCTAGGATGAGACTTGCAGCACAGCTGTGAGTAACAGACCGAGCTGCAGCCCTGACGTACACGGTGATTCCAAGTTCTCCTTACAATCCAAGTTTGAACTCAGCTTTAATCTGTGCAAGTTACAGAGGTGACATCCCAAATTCCAGGCAGATGTTTGAGCCAGCCCTTCGTGGGGCCTGCAGTGCTGCTGCAAAGCCTCTTGTGGATCTGGGACTGTTGGTGTGGTGTTGCACTACTGAATTACAGCTGACACCCAGGCATCACTTAGGAAGTGGTAAGTTATAAATTAAAGACATCACTTGCAAGAGAAGTGATAATAAATCTTTCTAGCTATCAAGCTTGTCCACAACCCAAAAACTTGGTGGGAAATGAGCTGGTTACCTCTGCTGTCAAAAGCTCTTCCCTGTGAACTCAGCTGAGGGAGGGTCACCCATGTGCATCCAAGACAGTGTTACTATAAACTGAACCCTAGGGGCTTCATCTCTGATAAAAAAAAGTTTTCTGGTAATAAAAGCCAGTGATTTTCATCAGAATCCAGCCAGGAAACCGAAATTTAAAGGGACAAGTGTAACAGCAGGCAGGGATCTCTCCATCCCTGTTAATTGTGTGGATGTGGTGCCCTCTGGATCAGCTGGAATAGGGAGCAGCTTTGCAGCACAGAGTGGTGGGACAGAGGGGCACAGGCAGTGGGGTTTGATCCCAGGTATCAAAACCATATTTTTTCAAAGAAGAAAACAAGTGTTATCAAGTGGAACATACCTGTCTGCGACCAGTTTCAGATCCTACAAAGAAGATTTCAAAAAAAGAAAAAAAAAAAAAAGAAAAATATCATTGGTGTGATTTTCAGAAATCTGGCTGAGAAACAGGCAGATCCATGAAGGAAAGCAGAATACCACTGCTTACTTGGAAGAAGAGGAAAACATCTGGTTGCTCTTTTATCTTCTGCAAAGCCTGAAGATTCTGCTCAGCCTGGTCTCTCTTCTGTTCCATTTCCTTCCTCTTGTCGGCAACGAGTGCCAGTTCTGCTTCTTCATTTGACTGAATGTCATTCAGGATCATTGTCTTTTTCTTATCAAGCTCTGTCTTTATATTTTTGAACACCTGTTTTATCTGAGAAGTCAGTGTTTTGCTATTGGTCTAAATGAAGAGATAAGAAAAAGGGGCACCGGCTCAGGAACTCCACCTTTCAGTTTCATGCCTCTGCTTATCAATTAGGATTGTATCTGTCCTTTGCAGTGGCTTTAGAAGGAAGCAGACAATAAACACTTGATTAGAATATCTGATTCAACAGAGGCTTTTCAAAATTAATCTTGATACAGTAACAAACTCAGATGAATTTCAGCTACCAATGTGAGACCTTACTGGTATGCAGTAAGGAAATCCCACTTGTAGATATAAATTGCTTTTCTTTATATTAAACAGGCAAAAAACTCTAAAAATACATAATCTTATGCATAATCTGTGGGCTGCCAGTCCTGCAACCTGGTCTGTGCAACCATAATACAGGGTGGAATCCCCCAGCTGGTTTCTCCTGTGGAGGAGCAGGAAGGCTGCAATAAAGCTGGGCTTCTGGCAGTTTCTCAAAGCACTCTTTTCCCTTTCTATTCATCTGCTTCTAACGGTATAGTTACCATCACTTACTGCTGGGAAACTGTGAAGGAAAGATGCTTTGAACTGGCGATAATCTGGATACCAACCTTGATCTGATTCTCGCTTTCCTGAAGCTGTTCTAGGGCGGTAACTAAATCACTTTTAGATTCCTGCAGCTCTTTCATGGTTTTGGAGAGTTTAACCTGGTAGAAGGAAAGACAGCACTGAACTTCATAGCAGGAACAGCTTCAAACCACACTGGCAGTTTGTGCAGCTACTGAAATGGCCATTGTCTCACACATCCCACTTCGGCTTGGCAGCTCTGAAATTCTGGTATGTAACTTGGGGGAGGAAATTGGTTCGCAATTCATATAACTGCAAAGGATGCTTCTGCTAATTCCTGAGGAGGCTGTGACCTGTCCTGAGGCCCAGAGGGAGCCATTTCCTGCCCATGCACTGGGTTCCTGTAGGGTTTTTGCTTGGGCTCTTAACTGAGCCCAGACATTTCAAATGCAAGGCAGTGAGTGAGCATAGGAAATGCATTTTATCCCCTCAGTCTCAGCTGATTCTGGAGCATTTCAAGGACAGCAGCTGGACTCAGAGGCAGGAACATGGAGGCCCCAAGTCTCTTGTATCTGCTGGGACACCGGCCCCACAAAATCTGTGGCAGAGGGAGGAATCCCAGAATCACTGAAATTGGAAAAGACCTCCAAGGTCATCGGGTTCAACCTGTGACCCATCCCCACCTTGTCACCAGCCCAGAGCACTGAGTGCCACATTCAGTCATTCCTTGGACACCGCCAGGGATGGGATTCCACCACCTCCCTGGGCAGCGCCTTCCAATGTTTAACCACCCTCTCAGCGAAGAAATTCCTCCTGATGTCCAACCTGAACCTCCCCTGGCACAGCTTGAGACTGCATCCCCTCATCCTGTCACTGGTTACTGGGGAGCAGAGCCTGATCCCCACCGTGCTACAACACGGAGGGGGCCGAAGAGAAGGACCTCGAGAGGCAAAACCCCTTCCCCACCCAACGTTCAGTAGCGGTGGCGTCCCTGGGGCTCGGTGGAGGAAGGGGTTTTCTAATCCCTGCAGGAATACTTCTCAATCCCAGCCAGGAACACCCCAGCGAAGGCGGCTGGCAGTCACTGGTGTGGGGCAGCAGTGTCCCCACACGCTGAGGGACTGACCCACGCTTGTCCCGGCCAGCCCCAAACACCTTTCTCCGCTCTTCTCCCTCTGCTTAGGTGTCCACACTGCTCCGGCAACACACAGGAGGGAACGAAAATCAAACTCCAGCACAATACACCAGTCCCTTGCTGGGGCGGAGAGGAAATCTCCAGAGCTGCCCTCACACCCAGCCCCACTCCCTGTGAAATCCCTATCGCCCTTCCTGCGGCTTTCCCCCTTCCCGGCGGCCAGGGCAGGCGCCACGGGCAGGGAAGAGCTCCTCACCAGCTGTTTGACGTGTCCCTCGTTCATGGTGACGACCCTGTGGCCCCTGTGGGCCCCGCCGATGGAGCAGAGCACGCAGATGCACTTTTCCTCTCTCAGGCAGAAGAATTCCAGCAGCCTGCCGTGCTCCGGGCACCTCCTCTCCTCCGCCCTGCCTGCTCCCACCTCCACCAGGATGTGCTCCTGCTGGGAAGCCTTGGCGTCGTGTTTGCTCAGGTGGGCCTGGCACAGCGACACCTCGCAAACCAGGCAGGTTTTCACGGCCGGCTGGGGCCCATCCAGGCAGTACTCACAGGGAATCACGCCCGTCTTCCCCTCCTCGGCGCCTTCGTCCTGTTGGAGGCTTTCTCTTCGAGCCTGTGGTGCTTTGGGAGCGGTGGCCTGAAACGCCTCCACGATGTTGCCCAGCTTGAAGTTGTTGCGCAGCTCCGGGGTGGGCCCCAGGTAGGCCCGGCATATGGGGCAGGCAGGGGGGCCCTGGGAATGCTGCTGGCTCCCCCGCATGCTCTCGACGCACGGCCGGCAGAAGTCGTGGCCGCAGCTCAGCGACACCGGCTCCTGGAACAGGCCCAGGCAGACGGGGCAGGTGAGCTCGGCCTCCAGGCTGCCAGCCCCTCCGCACCCCTCCCGAGCTCTCGCCATGGCTGCAGCGACGACGCCTCGGAGAGAAACGAAACGAAAACTAGAGGCAGGAACCCAACCCCGAGGCTGCAAACCCTTCCCGTCCAAGCCCTTCCTGTCCAAGCCCTTCCCCTCCGAGCCCTTCCTCCGCCCCAAGCCAGGCAGGAAAATGTTCCCTCTCCCGGCTGCACCCTGCCCTACACTGTGGCGGCCTCTTCGGGAAGTTTCCCCTTTAGTCTCCAGCAGGGAATGCTGCCCAGTGTCTCCTCACCTCCCAGGGCAGCTTTGCTTCTGCACTGGATGCGCAGGATGGAAAGAGGCGGCAGAGGCAGAAGCTGCTGCCTTAGATCAAAGATCAGCATTGCTGCTGCCCAGTTCTGTAGCAGTCAACGTTGTGCTGTCAACCTCTAGATAAAAGAAATTGCCATCGCGTTTTGCAAGCTAATAACATGACTTTAATAATACGAAGCCAACACAGTATTTGGTACAGCTGAGCAAAAATGAGCAACTTAATGGTATTTTCATTATGATCAACAGAACAAATAAACGAGGAGCTCTTGCAGGAAGAGACAGGGTACTGTGATACACCCCGTCACAGCAGCCCACAATCCAATTTATAATATGCCAGTTTAGCACAGCCTCCGTGCAAGGCTCACAATTCCTAGGCGTGGAAATACAAAGTAACACCTTGTCCCCACATCACTACAGGAGCTTCAACACGCTGATGGCAGCATGGATGGGATACTTCAAAGGAATGGTTCCCGTCTCTCTAAGCCTAAAGTTCTTAGCAGGACCTCCAGCCTTGACAGACACATCATTAAAAGACAGAATGTTTCTACTACCATAGATGTCTTCCACCTGGGAACACACAGAGGTAATTGTGAGGCATTTGCAGGCAGCGTTCAAACCAGGCACAAACAATTCCAAGCTTCCAGCAGCTCTCGCTGCTGGCGTCCTCCTCCCAGCAGCTCTGCACGTCTGGGATGGCACCATGCGTATTGGAGCCCTGTCCTGGTTTGGGCAGGGATAGAACTCATTCTCTTCTCAGCAGCTGGTACAGTTCTGGGTTCCGTAGGGAATAATGTTGATAACACACTGATGGTTTGGCTGTTGCTGAGCAGTGCATGAGCCAAGGACCTTTCCGTGCCTCATGCTCTGCCCGTGAGGAGGTGTCACAAAAAGCTGGGAAGGAGCATAGCTGGGGCAGGTGACCCAAACTGGCCAGAGGGATATTCTACACCACAGAACACCATGCCCAGTATACGACCTGGGGGGAGATGGCCAGAAGGAGCCAATTGCTGCTCGGGAACAGTGGCTGGACATCAGAGAGCAGGTGATGCGGGAGCAATTGTACTGTGCGTCGTTAGTTTTGGCTGTGTCTTCTCTCTCTCTTCCCTCCTTTCTGTGATTGTTATCACTATGACAGCCAATGAACTTTTATTCCGTTAGGCTCTGTAAAGTCAAAAGTAGTTGCAGATCCAGACAATCCACTGTATGATGTACCATGATTAAATGAGAAGGAACCTAAAGAGAAAAAGTGCATCATGATTAACAGATAATTGTGGAGATTTGGAGTCTGCTTCTGTCCTGACCTGAGGCTCACTGCCAGCAAGGGCTGAAGCAACATCCAGAGAGCAGTACCCAGGGAACCCTAATTTCATCAATTCAGTCAGACAAATGTTCCACTGTGCACAGCTCTGGGACTGTAGGCTGAGCTTACAAAGCATTGCAAAGGAGTAGAAGTATTTACACAGAAAGAGCAGGTTATTTATGTCCTAAGCAAACTCCACCCTGCTGCTGCTGTGTGATGAGTTCTCAACTCTCCCCCTGAATCAAAGGGATGCCACAGAGGTATTGCTATTATCTTCTCTTAATCCTCCCAGAAAACTCCGGGGACTTCCAAGCCTCTTTATCCATAGCCTGGTTTAACAAGGTGTATTTAAGGCATGCCCCAAAGCCCTGAATCCCAGGACCAGCTCCCTTTTCTGCACACATATGTGCAAATAAGCCCGCAGTGTAAGGAATTAGCACGTCTAGAGGTACTCAGTGTACTTGGTGTCTCATTATGGTCCTTACTTAAAGATGTTTTATTGACTTCTCCATCTTGCTTTTGACATAGTGAAATGAGCACTTACCAGAGGTAGGTGCTCCTCCGAAGGACGGAGGTTGTGGCGGCTGAAAGGAGGACTGCATGTTTAAGAGGAATTGCCGGAAATGCGTCAGAATAGCATCTCTTGTTAATTTAGCCAAAGTAATGGGTGGCTTTGGCACCACCATACCATCCATTCTAGGAAGTGGCTTGTGTTGCCTAAAACACACAGAAGGAATCACAGAACTACAGAATCGCTGAGGTGGGAAAAGACCTCCAAGGCCATCGAGTCCCAGCTGTGCCCCATCCCCACCTTGTCCCCAGCCCAGAGCACCGAGTGCCACCTCCAGCCCTTCCTTGGACACCTGCAGGGATGGGCACTCCAAACCTCCCTGGGCAGCTCCTGCGAAGGCCTGAGCACCCTTTCCATGAAGAAATTCCAGCTGGTGTCCACCCTGAGCCTCCCCTGGCCCAGCCTGAGGCCGTTCCCTCTCCTCCTGTCCCTGTTCCTGGGAACAGAGCCCGACCCCCCGGCTGCCCCCTCCTGTCAGGGAGCTGTGCAGAGCCACAAGGTCCCCCTGAGCCTCCTTTGCTCCAGGCTGAGCCCCTTTCCCAGCTCCCTCAGCCCCTCCTGGGGCTCCGTGGACACGCCCCAGCCCCTCCACATCACTCTTGCTCCGAGGGGCCCAGAACTGGGCACAGCACTCACGGTGTGACCTCACCAGTGCCAGCACAGGGGACAGTCACTTCCCTGCTCCTGCTGGCCACACTATTGCTGAGACAGGCCAGGTACCATTCCCCTTCTCACCCACATGGACTCATACGTTCAGCCAACATTGAACAGCATTCCCAGCTTCTTTCCCACCAGGCAGCTTTCCAGTTATTGTTCCCCTAGCCTGGAACTACATGAGATTGTTGTGACCACAGTGCAGGACCTGGCACTTTGCCTCACTGAACCTCACACTGCTGGACTTGGCCATGGATCCAGCCTGTCCTGATCCCTCTGCAGAGCTTCCTGCCCTCCAGCACATCCACACTCCTGCCTCAGTGCTGTCTGTGAACTTACTGAGAGTGCACTCCATCCCCTCGTCCAGATCATCAATAAAGATATTAAACCTCAGGAAGAGCTTACCTGGCTTTAATTGCTGCAAAAGCCTGTAAAGACATTTTGAAAGCAGAATTAGCATAGTGCAGGCACAGGCCAGCCCTGGAGCTGTGTGTCTCTGGGAAGGGGAGATGCTGATAGGTACCTTGGTGAAAAGAAGTTTGTCCTTCTGATTTCTCAGAGCCTCCAGCTCCTGAACATCATGGCTGACTGAATCCTTCTCACTCTTGTGATTATTCACCTCTATCTGAATCCGACAAAGTTGCTGCTCCTCGAAGTCACCAAGAACTTTCAGGACCTCTCCTTTTTTGTTTTCTAGCTGCAGATACATCTCCTTAAACAGGCTCTCCAGCTGCTCCCTCCGCTGGCTTTCCTCAGTCTATTAAGAAAACAACTTCAAAATTGTAAGGGACATTTCCCACATGAGCTCTCACTCAGAAAAGAAATCTGGCATTTTTTTTCTGGGATGAGAGAAGTAACTAGAAGTTGAAGGTTGGAAAAATAAAAAAGCCACACACCAGCCACTCATCAGGAGGCACAGACTTTCAAGCTTAACTAAGAATGTACCTCCCAGACTGATAAGAAAGTTGTGCATCATCCTTCCTCAAAGAAGAAACCTCAAAAATACATGAGAAACCACCCAGGAATTAAAAAAGCTTCAGAATCCATGATCTGGGGAAGGGCAAAAGAAAACTTTATCTCATCAGTTACCAGCAAGCAACCACCCCAAGGTGATATGGGACCTTGAAACAAACCTTTAGTCTCTCCTCTTGTTTCAGCAGCTTTGCTATGGCTTGATCCAGTGCAGCTTCATGGTTTTTCAGTATTTCCAGAGTTCCAGGAAAAGCTACCTAAAAATGTAACGGGAGGGAGATATCAGGATAGGACTGGCATAATGCACGAGATCAGCAGATTTATCAACAGGGGTTAAGCTAGACTTGCAAAAGATTTGCTCATTGCATGCTCTCAGGACAAACCAGTAGATAAAGGTTTACTGGAAGGTTTTATCCCTGAACAAATGCCACAATTACAAACACAAAAAAGACAATTTGAAGCTGAAAACTGTTCATGCGCACTAGCCACATATAAAGCTATTTCCCCTGTTGGCACCTTTCTTTCTGTTACTCTGTCATTAATTATCTGCGTATGTGCAGCTCAGGCTCATCTTCGGCCTGGAGGTGCACCAAGGGCTAAAACCGTAGCCACGAGCACTCAGTCCCACCAGTTTGGCCAACCTCTTCCCTCAGGAAGGGAAAAAAGCGTTTATAACACCTTGTTTTATATCTCAAGGGCCAAACCCAGAGAGAATCTGGGACAAAACTAAGAATAAAAGCCCAGGATTGCAATTTAGCCCCACCCTGGGTCTGCAGTTCTGAAGCTCAGGAGTTGCCCCTGTGCCACGGGCAGCTCTCTGGGGTTTTCCTGGTGCAATCCATGCCTGTCCCACTGTCCCAGCAGCCTCTTACCTGAGCTTCGTCAAAAGCCTCCTCCAAACTGATGATCTTGTGGTCCTTGTGGGACAAGATGGAGCACAGGATGCAGATGCAGCCCCAGTCCTTCTCACAGAAGCACTCCAGCAGTTTGCCGTGCTTGGGGCATCTCCTCTCGGCCAAAACCTGGGCATCGCAGGGCTCCACCAGCACGTGGTTCTTCTGGGCGTCCTTACTGCCGTGCTTGCTCAGGTGGGCTTGGCACAGCGAGGCTTCGCAGCTCAGGCACGTCTTCACTGCGGGCTGGGGCTCCTGGAGGCAGGAATCACACAGCACCACCGCCTCTGGCTGGCCCGAGCCTTCCCCCTTCTCCTTGCACTGCCCTTCCTGCTTTTCCTCCTCTTGGTGCGCAGGAGCTTCCATGAACTTGTGCACGATGTTGCGGAGGTGGAAGTTGGGCTGCAGCTCCCCGCCGGGCGAGTGGCAGAGCGGGCAGCGGGCAGGGCTCTGCTGGCAGCGCAGCGCCTGCTTGATGCAGTCCCTGCAGAAGCTGTGGCTGCACGACAGGGACACGGGGTCCCTGTAGATGTCCAGGCAGATGGGACACGTCAGCTCTTCCCTCAGCCCGGCCACAGCCGCCGCCCCGGCCATGGCGCCGCGGCTCAGGCCCCGGGGGAGGGAGGGCTCTGCCGGGAAGCGAAACGAAACGAAACGAAACAAAACAAAAAACGCGGCCGTGACGGCGAGCAAGCTTCGCCTGGCGGGCTGAAAGCTCCTGCCTCCTCCCCCTTGCAAGGGAGGGTCATCCCTCCCCTCCGTCCAGCTTCCTGCCTCTCGGTGGCCGTGGCCATCTCGGCGCTGAGAAAAAAGCTGTAACAAGTCGTGTTTAAGTCTTGGGAGTTCATTTCGCTCTACCCGACAGGGCTTTGTCCCGTGTGCAAGTGGTTATCATCTCAGCCGTAAAGGCCGTGAGCCCGAGCAATGCTGGGAAGGAATATCCTGGCCAGGCCACAGCAATGGGATGCATTCGAAGAGAAGAAACGTTTTTGGAGGCCTGTGACCGAAAAAGAATAGTAGGAGGAATGGGATGTTCCCCAGACGACCACCCGAGACCCTCGAAAGAACCCTACTCCAATGAAAATATACTCTGAGAAGTGATTTAAATATGCAGAAAATCCAGGGAGTGTTTAGCATATCCATATGAGTTTGGGGAAGTGTATGAATATGTAAGTTACATAGATTTAAGCTGGTCTGTTAATAAGGTGTGGTGTGTGTAATTGGGAGTTTTCCCCCACATGCCTGGGGCTGAAATAAAGTAATGCCACTTTCTAATACTGAAATTGCAGCGTCAGAGAGTTTAATTCCCCATTTTCAGTGACAACAGGACAGACTCCACCCAGCAGCTCGAGGCTGAGAGCTTGGACACTTCGAGGGGAACATGGCAGAAGGCCTGGCCGTGCTTTGATGGGTCAGGAAATGAGGCAGGAAGGAAAGCTGGGAAGAATCCTTGTGAGCAGGGAGGCTGGGACAGCTGGAGCAGCAGCCAGAGAGCAAAGGAACCAAACCCGTTCCTCTCTGCAAAGACACCTGGATGCACCTGGACAACAACCTGGGACTGATTAATGCTGAGTGGGCAAATGCAAGGGTTACTTGAAGTGCAGCCCCCGGAGCCCCTGCACAGACCTTGTGTGGCACAAAGCTGAGGTCCCTGGCAGGGAGCTCCTGCGCCAGCAGAGCCCAGGGCAGGATTTGGTGTCAGATGCCACTGCTGCGGGCACAGGTGGGAGCTGAAAATCCAAAAAGCAGCCCAGGACAGCTCAGTGAGACAAAGTCCAGGCAGTGGGCATCCCACACTGGTCAGGAGCAGGAGCCTGGGCTGTACTGCCCACGCTGCCAGGTGCCAGCCAGCCCAGGGCAGCAACCAAAGCTGTGCCCGTTCACAAAAGCTCCTGAGTGACTGATTTTCCCCTCCCACAAGGCACACTGTGCCCAGTCCAGGAGATAAATAACTCTGCCTCCCTCCCCTCCAGCAGCCACATGAGTTACTCCAAAACAGCGCCTGTCTGTGTGAAAAGGAGTTGTTTTATCACAAAGTTATGCCAAAATAAAAACAGTCTAGCTGGGATTTTTCCCAAATGGTTGGAAGTAATTGCTGGGACCAACAGAGCTGCTGAACTGATGTCAACATTCACCCACAGCTCCCTTCAGACTCTAGGTCTGCTTGCAGGAATTATCCTTAATAAACAATCGTATTCAATAAACAGTATCAGTGCTTTATTTTCCAGGAGGCTGCCTGGGAATGCAGTGTTGGGAGGCACACGTTGGGCTGGGAGGACAAACCACAGCTCTGCGTCTGTCCCTCCCTGCAGACCCTTCCTTTGTGTGCCCCTCTCCCTCCTGGGAACCCACTCCTGTGTCTCTGCTCCACATGTGCCCACCTTGGGCACCCCATCACTGGCTGTCCCAGCTGCATTCCCACATTTCCTCCCTCCAAATTCATGTTTTCATCTGTCTGGGTGCTCTTGGCATTGCCGTGTCTGATGTATCTCAGAAAAACATTCCTCTTTGGTGGCCTTGAAGCCTGCTAGTTTTGGAAAGCAGCAGGGAGTGGGTTTCCCATCAGCTCTCCACTCTGGTGCAGCAGTGGCAGGGATGAGGGGCTGGGTTTGGGGTGGGAGGCTGGTCCCAGCTCTGTGCCTGGGCTGGGGGATCCACACTGGGCTCCCATGGATGTGCTGAACACAGGCAGGTGTAGAGCTGCTGCCTAAATTGGTGCAAATCAGCAAAAACCAGCAGCTGGCAGAGCTCAGCACCTTGCAGAGCTGCTCCTTTTGGGGTGCTGGGATTTTCCAGCCTGGCAGCATCACTGATCCATGGTCTGGATAAAATCAGTGCAACCTCTCCGGCCTGGTGAGCCCTCACAGGGCCATGGGTGGCCCGGGGGAGCTGCGCCCGTGCTGGGCCTGCCCAGGCTTCCAAACATCCCTTCCACAGCCTGGACTGCCACGAGGAGCAGGACACCAGGACACCGGGACACCAGGACATCGGGACACCAGGACACGGCCGTGCCCCTGGGACAGCAGTTTGGCTCCCAGGCCTGCTCTCCTGGCTCCAGGGGCTCTCCAGGTGCCATCCCAAGCTGCACGGCTGCTGCATCACCACCTGGAATCTTTTCCACATATTTTCCTGCTCTCTTCACTCCAGAAAATTTGAGGAGTGGGTCCTGCTTCATTTTTCACCCACTCCATCTGGGGAGTTCCTTCTGCGACGGATCCTGTGGCAGTGGCACCACTCGAAGTCCAGAGTGCAGAGCCCAGGTTTTTCCTGCATGAGTTAAACTGGAAGAAGCCACACTTAACATAGCAACACACAGGGATATTCCCAGGCAGGAGCTGCATCCCTGGCAGCTGGGAGGCTGTGCCACCCCCTTGGCCCTGGCACAGCCCCACTGCCAGCCAGGCAGAGCAAAACACCTCATCCCCGAGCAGACTTGCACTAAAAACTGAAGTACAGCAGCACAAACTTGTTCCTTTTTTTGTTCTTTCCACTTTATAGTATATATGTTATCGTTTATTTATAGGCAGATCACTTCACTATTTACAGTACATGAGCGTAGAGATTCTACAGTCTTTTTGATGTAAACAAGAAACTCCACGGCAGGGGAGTCTGGAAAAAGAAGCCAGTTCTGAAGTATTTACACAATTTAAAATAGAACTTTTATACCCACTGGATAGATATAGAGAATACATTGAGCGATTTGGTTAAATTATCTATGAAACTATAGAATCTGACAATGTAAAAATACAAGAAAACGTTCTCTCATTTTAGAAGGTAGACAGTTAAATCACACTAGAAATAAATCTCTTTTGTTTTTTAAAAATAATAACAATAATAATAATAAAGGAAAGGCATAAGAATCCATGCCGTCTCTTAAGGTTAAAGTATATTACATAAATAAGGACACAACAGAACGGAACTGGGGGAAAAAATTAAGTGAAATATAAAAAACCGCTACCAATTAAAAAAAAAAGTACTAAAAACTTGATTCTTAATCATAGAGGGATCAATTCTGCTGCTTTTACTTACTCTGCAAGTAGAAAATTGCAGAGGTAAGTAATACTTACTCAGCATGAGCAAGGGAGGCAGAATTGGCCCCTAATAGTTATGAGCAGTGTCCTTTTACTTAAAAAAAAAAAAAAAGAAGAAAAACACAGAATTTAGCTTTTTTTTTATAAATAACAAAGCAGATGTGCCCCTTTTTAGGTGAAATTCTTACACCTTTCTCAAGAAATGCATCAATTGAACCGTTCTCTCTCTTTCTCACATGCACTCACACACTCCTTCTCCAGCTCCTGCTGCTGCCCCTGGCCCCGGGGGGGGCGAGGGAAGAGGAATGAAACCCCAAAATGAAACCCAAAATGAAACCCAAAGGCTGCATTTGGCTCTATATTGCTTAAGATTGTCGGGGATGGACTCAGAACAGAAAGGGTGTCGGGTATAACTCCAACACCGGAGTATGCCAGAATTCAACAGACCTCCAGAAAGAAAAAAAATCCCCAAAAGAAGGAGAAAACCGCGTTGATCTGCAATTGCAAAACTCATTTTCATGGCCCAGAGCTGAGGTCAGACTCAGGACTGTAACATGGTGACCGAGCTGCTGCTTCCTGAAAGATGTGCAGCCCAGGCAGCTGCGCTGAGGAATCGAGAGAAACCTTTGCTTTGGGGCAGCATCCAACCTAAAACCTGGGATTGTCCTCTGCATTCAGCCCACACACTCAGAAACGTTTGCTCCTCCCTGCGGAGCCTCAGGGACACGCTGGATTCCAGCCAGAAACCTGCTGCCCCCCACCCCGAACAACGAGTTTCTCTGGGGCAAACCTGTGCAAAACAAGCAAAGGGGCATTTTATCAGAAACTCTTCACATTCAGCATTTCCCCACAGCACCTGCAGGAAACGGCTGGGGGACGTTCTATACTCACACAGTTTTAAAAAAATAAATCTCCTCCTGACTTATTGCCTACCAGAATAAACCCTTTTGCTCCCAGTTTCTCCCACCCATCCCACAGCCCCGGCCCTTGCAGGGGGCTGGGGTGTGAGGGGTCCCTTTTTGAGGGGCACCCACGGTGATGCCACAGGCTGGGTGGGATGTAAAGGCAATCCTTGGACAAGGGGGGATCCCCAGTCCCTGGCAGCTCCTGCAAAGCTCAGGGCACCTCTGGCCTCCCTGGCAGCAGTGCCTGGGCATTGCTTTGCTCCTGCCTCATTTCCCTGTCAGCATCCAAACCTTAGGCAGCTCAGGAGGGAGCTCTCACCTGCCCCTGTGCCCGACCCACCTTCCTGCAGACTCGAGCACTGTGAGCTAAAGACACCTTTAGAGCAAAAAAACCCACAAAAAATAATGATAAAAAAAAAATCAAGTGGAAATTTATTTTTCACCCAGTCCTAAAAGGTGAGGGAAGCCCCCAGGGCAGGCAGCACGCAGCCCGAGGGGCTCTAAGCATAGTGCATAAGTCCTGGAAAAGAAAGATTTTTCGGGGAGGAGGGAAAACAAACCATCCCAAATGAATGGAAAAAAAGGTAAAAAACCAAACGAAAAAAAGAAAACCCAACCCCACTTATAGGCTTCAGGCACCACAAAGACCACTTATTGCATCTCTTCCTACCCTAGGGCTGCAGTACTGATGAGCTCTGTGCAGGACCAGCCCTCCCCTTCCCCTGCACCGGCCTCGGGACTCAGCAGCTGGGCTGGGGCTGACCCAGGGCACCCAGCCCCAGGGAAACACTGGGGAATTCTGCATCTGGGTACGCCAAAACCAGTGCTTGGGAAGTGAGCGGGTGACCCCCTGCAGTGGGCTGGGGCCCCCCCAGCTCTGCACTAACCCTTCCACTCCACCACCCTTGATGCATCCCCAGCAGGGCCCGGCCATGGGTGCCCCCGGCTGAGTGGGAGATGGAAGAATTCCACTTATTTTGCTTTTCTTTTTGTTTTCTTTCTTTTTTTTTTTTTTATTTTTTTTTTTTTTTTTTTTTTTTTTTTTTTTTCGATTGATCGTTTTCTGAAAAACATCAGCACAGCACAGGACAGTACTACCCACCCTAAATGTGTCGCTATATACATTCTACATAAGCTCTATAGCAATCACATGTAAACATCATCATCGTGAGGAAATACTAGGACAGAAAAAGGCAAAGCTACAATGAGGCAATTGCCAATAGCAGATGCTCAGTCTCGGCCAGAGCTGCTCATGTTCGCTAAGGTGGGATGAGAACCAGGGGGGGGTTTTGGGGCAGGGGAGATGCCAGATTTCACTGCTGAGGCTGAAATGGCACAAGGGCTGTTCCCTGGCAGGGATCCTCACCGGTGGCTGGGGACCCCGCGCTGGCCTCCGGGCCGCGGCACTGCCGGGCTGGGGGTTGTCAGAACCACGGCTCTCCCGAGGGGAGCAGCCAGGGAACTGTGCTGGTGTTCCTGCTCCTGCCAGAGCCCGGCTGCACTCGGGCCCCCGAGCCAGGGGCCACCCCGGCAGGGCTCCGGCTCCTGGCATCGCAGCTTGTGCCACTTCTGAGGCTTTGGTCACTCTCCCTGCAGGACGGAACATACCCAGGGAACGGGGGATAAAACCCCCAGGTCATGGGGAGGGGAGACCCCAGGAGACTCTAATCTATCTATTGGCAGAGTTAAGGCTATAATATTCTATCTACAGAGGATGGCTGAATCCCTAGTGGTCTCTGGGGCTCAAAAATAAAAGGAGACATAAAAGGTGGCAATGGCTTGAGGAGCAGCGAGATTCCTGCTCCCTCGGGAAAACAGTGCCTCTGGCCCGCTGGTGGTGGGCGTTGCTCCGGCTGGTGGTGGGCTGTGTCCCCATCCCACCTCACCCACACATGGAGGGCAAGTCCACAAGTCAATTTTACGCTTAAATCCAGCCCCGAGGGCCCTTGGCCAGAGGCAGAGCTGTGCCCCGGGGCGCTGGCGGGCGCGGGACGGATCCGGGGTGCGGGTGGGTGCTGGGACGTGTATGGCTTATCAGCTACGGGGCAGGGTGCTGGGTGGGTGTCCAGTGTGGGTGCTGTGCTCCCCGCCTCTCTGGATTTGGGGCTGGACTTGGGCTGGATTTGGGACTGGATTTGGGGCTGGACTTGGGCTGGACTTGGGCTGGATTTGGGGCTGGATTTTGGGCTGGACTTGGGCTGGATTTGGGGCTGGATTTGGGGCTGGCTGGCTGCCCAGCGGGGAGCACGGACAGGTCTTCTCGCCCCGCTTCTTTGCAGGGTGTGGAAGCAAGCGTGGATCAAGCCACAGGGCCTGGCCAGTCTCCCAGCCACCCAAGGAGGTGGAGAGGAGCCAGCTCCTCCACACAGACGAGACATCCATCCCCCAGGCTGTGCCAGCAGGACCCATCGGATCAGGCCTGGCTGGCTGCAGCCCCCAGCCCCTCTCTCCTGGCTCCAAAGGCAGCGGAGGGCTGGAGCAGCACTGGCTGCAGGCAGTGCATCCCTCTCCCACCCTCTGCAGCCTGCAAAGCTGCCTGGCCCTGGCTCCAGCACCCACCAGGACCCAGCTCAGCATGGGGGTGATGCTGGGGGGCTCGGGCCACGCCAGCACGAAGAATGGCTTTGACAGCAAAGTGGGTGACCTCGGGGCAAGCACCGAGCACCCCGGCTTGCCAGCAGGGGAGGCAGGGGAATGTCAGCTCCATGACTGCTCTGACCCCCCATTTGCTGAGTGGCAAGTGCCTCATTACAGTGCATAGTTAAAAATCAAGGAAGCGGTACAATAAATCTGAATTACAGTACATCTGAGCCATAAATACATTTTTTTTAAGTATATACTTTTTTTTTTCTTCTCTTCTTCTATTAAAAATTAGTTTATAATCCTGATTCTATTCACAATGAACAATTTCATCATCACACACTACGGACAAAAAAATGTTATGGTGAACACAGCTGCAACTCCACGGCGGGAGCACGGGGAGGGCTGGGAAGGGGAAGAGGGGCCGGGGGGCTCCTAGGCTCACCCTAAAACAACCAGTCAGAAGCAGAGGGGGGACTAACGTGTGGCAGTGAGACATCAACACCATGGGGACTCACAGACAGAAGCAGCTTTGTTCAATGTAAACATCGATCAGGGGACAGCAGTCTCTCTCTCGCGGGCGTGCTCTCGCTCTCTCTCGCTCTCTCGCTTGCCATAGACTGAATAATTTCTTTGAAAACGTAAACATATTGGAAGTGCCTTGACTGAGGTATTGAGGTATTCCTCCAAGGTTAAGGCTGTTACCGATGCAGGCTGAGCTGGGCCTCCTGCAGCAAGCTGTCGAAATCCATGGTCTCGTACTTGCTTTTCACCGGAGCTGGGGAGGACTCATCCGTGCCGCAATCTGGGGACAGCAGGGACAGAAGGCAGCCGGGTCAGGGAGGGGGGTCAGCGTCCTCTCTGCCTCATGGGGAGGGAAACTGAGGCACAGCAGGGCACTGCTCACTGCCATGCTACTGCACAGCCAGGCTGGACACAGCAGTGATGGTGACAGCACTGGGGACACTGGAAAGAGCTGGGGCAGAGGGGCTGCAGCCAGGCCCAGCTGGGCAGGGCACACACCACTGACATTCGCTGCCAGGAGTGAAAAAATCTGCTGGATGCAGCTGAATTTGGAGGGGCTGACACAGGGCCATCCCATGGGAGCTGTGCTGGTGGCAGAGCCAGCCAGCTCCACTGCCAGCCCTGTGCCAGGAGCTGAACACAGAGTGCCCCTGGAAAGCCCAGGGAATTCAGCACAGTAGAACTAAGGCTGCCTAATCTCACAGCAGCTTAACATTTTGGGTGTATATTTTTGAATGGTGTGGTTGCATTTCACCTCTGCCTGGGGGCTCCCTTTCTCATCCTGTACCAGGACGAGCAGGATTTTAGGAATGAGCCGGGCTGTGCAGGAAGGGGGTGACTGGTGGCTCTGCAGTAATCAGGTGAGGAGCACTGAGGGGACTTCTTTTATGCAGAAGAGACAGCTCTGGCTCCCCTCCCCACAGCACTGCACAGTCACCATCTTCCTCATGGGGTGCTGTCTGCTTCCTAATTTCTCTGTGCTCAAGATGGGAGGCTCTGGGATTTATTTAGATGAACAACAGGCATCTGTGCCCACGACCAAAGTCAAGGGATGGCTGCTGTAAGCAGAGCAGATACTGCAAGGTGCTAAAAAATCAGGGAGTACTTGTATCAGACGGGGCCTCTGGAGGTAAGTCAAGACTTGGGGCTTTATTTTCTGGACCTCAGTCTTTCACTCATCAAGTGGGACCCAGAACCCTTCAGCCCCTGCAGAGGGTACAGAAATAAGCATGCAGTGTTGGTGAAACACCTGAAGCAAGGAGGGCTGGGCAAAGCCTGGGACACATTTCTCATGCAGGACTAGCACAGGGTTTGGCTCCTGGCCCTCAGCTCAGGCTGCAGCTCTGGTGACACAGTCAGTGAGACCTTGCTGAAGCACTGGAAGGATTAATGCGACCACAGCACGTTTCAGTGCTGTCACTTTGGCTCCAGAGTGCATGTGCAGCGTGGTGAATCTGTCCTGCAGAGCAGCAAACCACCCACATCACCTCTTGGGCTAATGAAATGTTGCTGACTGCCTTCTCTGATGCCTGGGAAGGGAGTTTGCTGCTGGAAAGCCTCCAGCACTGTGCAGAAACTCAGCAGAGACAGGATGGGCTGTGCTCAGCTGAGACCCGGCGGCCCCCGGCTGTGGTGCTACATTTTGCAGCCAACACACCCTGAGGCCCCACACCAGCTATTTTCTTCTCCCCAGTTTCCCAATCCACCTGTCTGAGCCATGAGCAGCTCCATGAGCCATAGGAAAGCCAGCGGGCTTTTCCTGCAGGCTCTGGAGGCGTTCGGGATCCCTGCATGACCAGGGCTCAGCGGTGCAGTGTGCTGTAACAGCTCTGTGCTGATAAAGAGACAAAGCAGCTGCTGCTTCCTCACCCAGGTCAGCGTATCTGGTCCAGAAGAAGCGCCCCAGGCCACCAGAGCTGAGCTGGAAGGAGGGCTCGTTCCTCTTCCTTAGCGAGGGGCCGTTCTTCAGCGATAAGGCAGCATGCTCGGAATACCGGTACGTGATGAAGCCGTACTTCTCCCCCCTGAGCAACCAGAGAAAGAATTCAAGATGTGATGAGCCTCACAACCCTCGTGATGCAGCACTGCACCCCTGGCCCATCATTCTTCCACTCCTCCATCCCACAGAAGCCCTTGGATCTCTGGACACACTGAATCTCCTCGACAAAAGCACCGAGACCGTGGGCTCAGCTGGCCCAGGGGTTCGTGTGGCACTGCCTGGCAGTGCTGTGGGGCTTAGGGAGAGGGGCTGCCTGTAGCTGCTGGAGCCCTGGGCCACAGCTCACTGCCCACCTACCTGTTGGTCCTGGACAGGACCTGACACTCCACGATTTCACCAAACACCTCGAAGCGTTTCTTCAGCTCGCTGGAGCTCATGCTGCTGGAGAGGTTTCTGACGTACACCACCCGGCCTTCCCCCTGCCAAAGCAAAAAAAACCTTTCAGGCTTGGACCCTGCACCTCTGTGCTGCTGATGGGCTGTGGAGGAGCCTCTGCAAGCCAGCACTGGCAAACACTGCCATGGACACAGCCTGCCATCTCCAGGATCTGGCTGTCTCTGCTCCAGCCCAGTGTCACCCCCAGGACAGCCATAACCAGGCTGGAGCAGCCACTGCCCCCTTCTTCTCTTTCAAAATTCTCCTGCATTCTTGCAGCTCTTTCAGCTTCTCCTGGCAAACGTGGGATATATTCCCAAGAACTGCCAGGGGCAAAATCCAATTGCATTGTGGGAAGTGCCAAAGCAACATGTGTGAGTGTGAGTGTGAGTGTGAGTGCATGTATGAGTGTGTGTGTGTACACAACAGTGGGGAGCACTTCCTTGCTCTCCCACGTGCCCGCCCCTCTCCCAGCTCCCAGTGTGTGCCCACGGGTTCCTGGTGCACGAGGACGCAGTGGGGCCACATCTGTGACAGCTGAGCAGCTCCAGGGATTCCCCAGTTCACCCCACAAGCTGCCAGAGCCAAGTGCACCGAGGCACCAGCGTAGGATGCTCTGGGCATCCCTGTGCCAAGGACTCCGTGTGTTGCCAATTGCTGGCGGCTTCCGCTGCACGTTGGGTTTTCCTCTCCCCCCTCCACCCCCATGTCCTTGTTTAACACTGGCCTCGCACCAAGGGATGCTGAAGCCAGGGCTAATGGGCTCCACTGCTGCTTTTTGGAGCAGGAGATGAGCCGAGGGCTGGGGCTGCTCTGTCCCCGCGGGGTCCCCGCTCACTTACGATGGCCTTTTCCCGTCTCTTCTCCAGCTGGCCCCGGTGCCCGCTCCCGCCCTGACACTGCTCGCCATTCTCACACCTGCAAGGGAGGGACAGGAGGTCAGCCCGGGGCTGGGGGAGCTGCTGGGAAAGCTTCAAACACCAGTGAGAAGCTGAGACACCCACAGGAGTGTGTGGGCACTTGAGGGTCCTGGGAGCCAAGGAGGGACTGGGGTCTGGAAACACTGGAAAGGACACTGGAAAGATTTTCTTCATGGATGCCAGGGTGTTCCCAGCCAGCACTCGCCCCTTCCCATGCCCAGCTCAGGTGCCTGCCCATGCCCTGTCACCCATAGAACCCTCTGGCTGCTTTGCTCTGCTGCTGCTCCCTCTGGCCACGGCTGATGTTTGCAGCAGTACCAATTATTGATGCAGTACCAATTATTTTCATAGTTTTTCTTTCATTAATTAGCATCTTCACTGCTTGGGCCAGCAGAGCTGAGAGCACTGGGGCTGCCCTGCACCATGGCAGAAATTCAGGGGGCAAAACCAGTGCCAGTGTCCCCGTGCTCCCCGTACCTGAAGGGGCGTCTGCTGGCAGGCGACCGCGACCGGCAGCACGAGGAGCCCGAGCTGGACCTGCTCCGGGAGCAGTAATGCAAACTGGTCCTGGAAAGGGGGTTTCTCCGCAGGCACAGCTGGGCGTTGCCATGCTCCTCCTCTTCCTCCTCCTCTTCCTCCTCATCCTCCTCCTCCTCCACTAAGGAGCCGCTCTCACTGCAGCTGTCCTCAAAGACGGTGTCGTACTCGGGGGTCTTGCAGAACACCATGTCCTCGTCGTCGAGGGCACTGTCCAGAAAGCCAAAGTGCTTTGTTAAGCTGGCTCTGATCTCCTGGTCTCTCAGCTGCTTGACGCCGTCCTTCCACAGCATCTCAGTGCCCGTGTCCTTGCCGAGCTCCAGTCCCTGGTAGTGGGCGGCCGGGACTCTCCTCTTGTGCTCCGTCTCCACCTGGCTCGGGGGCTCCCACGACTTGAGCACCTTCCTCTGCAGGGCGGCCTCGGGTTTCAGCACCTGGCAGTAGTCGTGGTCCCCGAAGGAGCGGGAGAAGGGCCGCTTGAGCAAGCCCTGCTGCTCGGGGAGCGGGCGCCCGCCCGCCCGGCTCAGGTGGGCGAACAGCTCCGTCCTCTCCGGGTGCTTCCTCGGGGTTTTCCGCGAGGCTGCTGCATCCCCGGTGCCCCCGGGGCTGGGGGCCATCCCGTCCTCCTTCCCTGCCTCCTGCGGGATGTCTGGCTTGTACAGGTCCTCCTCGGCGGGTTTATAGGGCGGAGTGGTGGGCGGTGTGAGACCTGAACCCCCCAAACAAAGGGCAGGAGTCAGCTCTAACCCCTCCATCCTGCCCTGTCCCACCCCAGGGCGGAGTGGTGGGCGGTGTGAGACCTGAACCCCCCAAACAAAGGGCAGGAGTCAGCTCTAACCCCTCCATCCTGCCCTGTCCCACCCCAGGGCGGAGTGGTGGGCGGTGTGAGACCTGAACCCCCCAAACAAAGGGCAGGAGTCAGCTCTAACCCCTCCATCCTGCCCTGTCCCACCCCAGGGCGGAGTGGTGGGCGGTGTGAGACCTGAACCCCCCAAACAAAGGGCAGGAGTCAGCTCTAACCCCTCCTCCTGCCCTGTCCCACCCCAGTCCTGGGCTGCACCCTCAGCCCCCACAGCCTCATCCAGTGGCACTTGGGGGAAAAAGAAGGATGCCTTGATCCCAGCAGGGAACAGAGGACTCTCCTTTCCCTCCTGGCTCATGCAGGGCCCCCTGAACAGCTCCTCCCACCCCAAATGCATTCCCCTGAGCTGCTCATGGTGCTCGGATGTGGCAGCGCACAGGAGTCTCCTGTGTTTGCAGTGTGAAGGGGGTGAAGGTGCCCCCTTGGCTGGGTAGGCTGGAACTGATGACTCCAGGCTGAATTTAGGGTAACTGAGTCCCCTCCTAGAGGAGATTTTGCAAAACTAAAAAATGCAAAGCCTGTCCTACCTGCTGTCCCACACAGCTCCACAGTCAGCATTGGCTCAAAGTTTCTCTTCCCAAAGGTTGGGTCACTGGAGAAGAGCAGAAAATCAGGAGAGAGGAAGTGTTTAGGCGAACCACAGCCCCAAAAACAAAAAGAAAGCTGAGAAAACACTGCCCACAAGTGAACCCCCCCACCTGGGCTGGTGCCTGACAGAGTAACCCCACAAGGGCAGTGGGGTGAGCAGCTCCAGGGCACACATAAAATGCCCTGCCCTGGGCATGGGACTCTCCCAGCTCCCTGCACGCTGCAGCTCCCCACAGCCCCGTGCCCAGCAGTGCAGCTCACTGTGCTCTGCTAACACAGCTCCCTGGGCTGGCTGCAGAGGCTCTGCCCAGCCACACAACCCCAGGCAGCTTCCAGCCCCAGACTGGTTTGTTCAGCCCCATCTGCACTTACGTTTGTGCCAAGGACAGCGTGAGACACCTGGGGGTTTCTGAAAGGCAGGAGAGAAGCAGGTTACCAGTGGAGCTGTATCCCTGCAGTGCCCACTGAGGGCTTTGCCCAGCTGAGAGGGATGGCTCACGCTGCCAGGGCTGAGCCATTCCTGCACTTGCAGCTTGCTGGGGTTTTGGGGCACCACTGCAGCTGAACCCCAGAGCCCAGACCCAGGGTGAACCCATGGGGAAGGACCTGGAGGGATGAGGCAACCTGGTCCCTGCTGGGTTATGGCTACACCAACTCCTTCACCTCGTTGTAAGGACAGGGAAACTGAGGCAGAAGATGCCCATGGATTGAAAAAGCACTCCAAAGGAGAACAGACCCCCAGTTCCACAAGCATGGGATCCCACAGCCAGGCAGCAGAGGGGCTGCTCACAGCTCTGCTGCCAGCTGAGTGCCCAGCATCGCTTGCCCAGGGCAGGGATGGCATGGGCAGCACGGGCATGCTGGGGACAGTGAGCAGTGACAGCCCCAGCCCCCTCACCTGTCTGCTCCAGGAGGGCACAGCGCCGGCTCTCAGTGCCCACCTCGCCATCCCCCAGGGAGCCCAGGCAGAGGGGCTGGGGCTCTGCCGATGGGGCTGTGCCCCCCACCTCCACTTCGGCCGCTGGCTCTTCGGCAGAGAAGCCCTCCAGCACCGGGCACGGCGCGGCCTCCCTGCAGCCCAGGGGCACGGAGCACTCAGGAGGGGGCTCGTCAAGGAAGGAGAGCCAGTGCCCGAGCTCGGGGTTGAGTCTCTTGGACCGGCGCACGGCGTAAACAGCGCTGTCCTGCTTGCGGGCCACCTTCCCTGCGCCCGGGGTGCCCTCCTGCTTCCCGGCCTCGTCCTCAAGGCCACCCAGCTCCCGCGGCACCTCCGCCTCGGGGCTCTGCCGGGGCTCGCCCTTCTCTGCCGCCGCTTTCACTCTGGCTGTGCAGGTCCCACTGGCATCCTCCCCGTCGGGCGGCACGGGGGAGCAGGAGCCTGGCGGCCGTGCCAGCGCCGCGTACACGGGCCTGCCCAGGCGGTATGGCTTGCTCACATCACACAGCAGGTCCCGCGCCAGCAGCTCCTTCAGGATGGAGAAGGATGCTCCGGGCTTCTTGCAGCCGCCGGCTGCCTGCCAGGCGCAGCCCGGCCGGCTCTGGGCGCTGCCCGGCGCGGGGGCACAGTCAGGTTTGGCTCTCTTGAAGGGGCTGCTGCAGGGCTGCGCCTTGGTGTCGGCGGGGTCGCGGGCGGGCAGCTTGCGAGGGGGCAGGCAGTAGGTGTGCATGTAGCGGATCAGCTCCACCACCGAGTGCAGCTCGCCCTCGCAGGAGAACTGGCTGCCTGGGACATCCTCTGCCGAGGACAGGGCGGCCACCGAGTCGCCGGAGCTCAGCGAGTCCTCGCTGGAGTCACTGTCGTCCTCGTGATGGGCGCAGTCGCCCGGGGACGGGTGGTGGCCGCTGCCGGGGCACTCCTCGGGTGTCTGGGGGGCTTTGGTCTGGGAGCAGGAGGTGCTGGAGGTGAGGTGCCGGTGCAGCTCGGTGCAGCTGCGGCTCTGTGCCTGCGGGACGCTCGCCCTCCTGTCCCGGGGACCCTCCACCTTCCGAGAGGAGAGACAAAAGTCAGCCCTGAGCCCCACGGCCACGACCCTGGGGAGAGGCTGACAGAGCCACCCCACACCCTCAAACCCCCCCGTCCTGGCACCCCGACCTCCCTGGGGTCAGCCCCACACCGAATCCTGCCCCTCCTGCATGCAGTGATGCTCCTTCTCCCCAGGAGGGATCTGCTGCTCTTCCCAGACAATCTAATTTGCCAGGCCTAATGCACCGCACAATTACCATTAGCTAAGTAGGAAAATCTTTGATGGCACCTTCTGCCGGGTTTCGGATCAGCTGAAGTGTTGGGGTGGGCTCTGCAGCGTGACAGGCAGTGACCCTGGCCCACGGCCTTGGCTTGGCCTGAGAGTGAGCAGGGAGGGGGGCAAGGGAGTGACCAGGGAGCACACGGGGCTTTTACAAATGGGTGCTCAGGGAGGCTGGGAGAGGCCAAACCCCCCTGGTTTCAAGTGAGATCAAGGTGTTTCTTAGCACAGCACGAAGTCTAAAGTTTTGCAGAGCCCAGACTGCAGCAGAGAGGGATGGGAGCACCGTGGGAGACAGTCCCCTGTTCCCAACCCCTTGCCCAGCCCAGAGGCTGCCCACACTCCCCCACACCATCCTTTGGGACAGCTCCCGGGAGGTGGGTGCTGCTCGGGCTCCAGGAAGTACCTTTGTGCAGGGCCGTGCGGGCCGGGACTTTGGGGTCCCCGGGCGCCGGGCGCTCCCGTCCCGCTGGGCCTCGCAGCTCGGAGGCGACGGAGACAGGAGCAGCTTCTTCAGCTGCAAAGAGAAGGGGCAAGAAAAGGAGTCGGCATCGCAGCGAGGGCAGGGGAAAACGCCTGGGGGGCCGCAGCCCCTTGGCTCACGTGTGAGCACATCCATCACCGAGCATCCGACCCGAAAATGAGGCACAAAAAATATCAGGCAGGGAGGGTTAGGGTTTGTGTTTCCCACCTCCTCGTGGCTGTGGGGCAGGTGCCTGGCTGTGTGCAGCCCTGTGGGGATCGGGGCTGTCCCCACAGCATTCAGCCCAGGGACCCCCAGGCAGGTCAGGGCAGTGAGGACACGAGGGAATTTACTTCCCAGGGACAACCCCACTCGTGTCAGACACACGGGAGGTGCCTGGCATCCCAGCTTCTCACTCCTTCAGCTCTGCCCTGAGGTGACAGAGGCTTTACGCTGGTGTGAGTGATGGGTTTGGGCAGCTCACTTGAGCCATAACCCAAGGCTCATTTAGCCAAAACATCCAGAGGGAGCCTGGACTCATTAACGAGCTTTCAAGGCGTTTTGCAGATGCAAACCCCTGTGGGATCTGTCGGGGATCTCCCCCTGCACTGTGTCAAGCCCATGGGCAATGGGAGCGGGGCTTTCCCCGGCTCACCCACAGCACCACCACTTCTGATGGCAGGGTCAGCACAACATTTTCCTTCTACTCAACCCCAATTTTGGCCAGGGGGAGGGAAAAAAACCCCAGACCCCACACCCAGCAACAACATTTGAGATTGTGCCCATGTGGCGCTAACAACCGGAGGCGACAACAGCTCGACAGCAAGACGACTGCGTAGGCACCCGGGACTGCAGGAGAGACAGATCTGGGGCTCCCATGCTGCCCGGAGCCCTGAGGGGCTCGGGAGTGACAGAAAAGGGGTGCCCGGGTCAGGGTCTGCCAGGAAATGCCAGCCGGGGCGCCCGCAGCTTTAGGAGCGAGGCTCCTGCTGGTGGAAGCGCCCAGCACCCCTTCCCCCCCGCCCCTGCAACGTATACATCCTATATATACACATACAGGTCATGTGTGATATATACCCCTGCGCGGGGCGTGGGCGGTGGAAATGCACGCTGTCACCACTGGATGTCACTCCTCCCTTTTGCTGGGTTTTTGGGGCCACCCCGGGACCGGGCTGGGGGCTCTGGGGGGGGACTGTGACCCACAGGAGGGAGCAGGCTGGGTGTCCTGTCCCAGGGAACCTGCCAGGGATGGCAGGAAACGCTCCCAGTTAACTCTGGCCAGGAAGGGGAGCGGGGCTGGAGCCCCAGTATTGCAGGGAACCAAGAGGGATGCTCCAGCCACCAAATCTGGAGGGACTGGAGGCCACACAGCCCCTGAGGGGGTTTGGTGGGAGGCACAGGGAGGGTCAAACCCTCCCACTGAAAGCCGAGGGCAGGGGCTGACACTCAGGCAAGCCCCTCTTGTGACAGCAGGGAGCTCAGCCCGGGGCAGAGCCAGGGGAAGCAGCCACCACTGCCCAAGGGCACGGGGCTGGGATGAGCCAGGGAGAGCCCCGGGCAGCCCCACACCAGCACACGGCATTAAAAGCAGGTGTGGGCGTGCCAAAGCAGCCCCCAGCCCTCTGCCACCCGCCCCCACCCCGGCCATAGATAGATTTGTATACACACAGCTCGTTCCCGTGAGGATGGTGATGGAGGTGACAGCAATGATGCAGAACATGTATACGTATACAATACAAGTATATGCTTTGGTATTGACGGTTAAAGAGAGTTTTAAGCCTAGAATGAAAAAATTCAGACCTTGGCTTCCTATCATACCCATGCAGCCGGCTTATCTGGGGCTCATCCAAATCCACCTTAAACAGTAGGAAGTGGGTTCTTACTAGAGACAGCTCATCACACTCGGGGGCCGGGGGCGGCCCCCCCGTGACCGGGGCGGTGGGTTTGGGGGAGGGGGCAGGTGAGGTGGTGGCAGGGTTGAGCGTGTCCCCCTCTTCCATAGTTCGGAAGGCAGCCAGGCCCATGTCATCTCCCTGTATATCATCCAAAGTCTCGGTGAGGGCTGCCAGCAGCGCTTCGTTCTCGCTGTCTATTATCTGGAAGGAGCAGGCAGAGAAGAAAGGGGGTGTTAGGCTGGGCAGAGGGTCCCCGGGATGCTGGAGAGGGGCCAGGGACCAGCAGAGCCACACCAGCTCCCACACTTCCCAGTGAGCCCACCGTGAGAGCTTTTCCCCAGCACAGCACTAGGAGGGGATGAGGAGAGACCCAGAAAAGGAGCATCAGTCTGCCCACCTGCACCCCGGCAGGGAAAGAATGAATCAGAGCATCTTCTCTCCCAACAGCCCCTCCACCCCACCACGAGGCAAACGGCAGCAGATAAAGGGTCTGTGATGAAAAGGCTCCTGGCCCAAATCCTCCTGACTCTGGGCTGCAAGTGCAAGAGCTGTGAGCTCAGCCAGGGCTGCCCAGTGGACAAGAGGGCACAGGGGAAGCTCAGCCCTGGCCAGATGCCACAGCTTGTGACAACAACCACTCTGGGTTTTGTGTTCACTAAAAGCCCCCCCACACAGGCACCTCCAGCTCCTCAGGGGCTCTCAGCCCTCACACTTCAAGCTGGTGCACACTTCAGTGCTTTGTGAGGGACTCTGACCAGAGCACAGCCCCACTCGCTCTCGAATCTACCATCAGCATCCCCAGATCATGCTGTTCACCCAAAAACTGGGTCAGGGGAGCTGCAGAGCAAGGCCCATCTCACTCTGGGCCAGGGGCTGCTCCTGCCTCCTCCCTGCCCACTGCTCCAGCTTGACTTGGGTCCCTCTTTTCATCTGGGCTTTGGCTTTGCTGATGACCTCCAGCCTTCCCAGTGCCCTCCCAGCTCCCCACGAGTTCCCTTCCAGCCTGGCAATACAGCGCTGAAGCCCAGAAGAAGATACAGAAGCTGAGGAATGGCTGGAGTGAGCCAGGAGTTCTTTCTTTTTGGTCCTCCTCCATCATAATCTGAATGTAAACCATGTCCAACGAGAAGCAGGCTACCATCAGCGATAAAATTAGCACGGGGGTAAAGCCAGGCTCACAGGCAGGACTGCTGCCTGCACACAGCCTCCTGTGCTTCTCTCCTCTTGTTTGAAAATTAAACATCTTTTGTTCCATGCCCTAACCTTGCTCGCAGTTACTAGAGCAGGCTCCAGGGAAAGGCAGCAGGATGCTCCATTTTTGGCTCCGTTTCTTTTCCTCCTGTTATTGGCACGAGATTGCCGTGCATACAAGTTCAGTGGGATACATTTCATCATCCTCCACTGCTCCTCATCGGCCTGGCTTTTGCATTTCTTTTCTGTTTATCTTTTCCCCAGGAAGTTCACGGAAAATATGCATCTCGTGATGAAGGTCCCTCAGCTGGACTGGACCATTTTCAAGCACAGCATCAGCCCAGCATAAAAGCCAGAGAGTTGTTATCATGGGCAGGTTAGAAAATATTGAGGCTTTTTTTAATCGCCTTGTTTAAATAGAAATCTTCCTCCTCCCAAAATGTAACCCAGGGTTGGTGATTAGCTGGTACCAGCAGGTCACAACCTCCTTGTCCAAGGGGGTAAAGGCCTGGGTGCTGCTCAGGAGGGCACAGAGACCCCAGTCCCAAGGACAGGCACATCCAGGGCACGGCATGAGCTTTGGGAAAGGCGAGGGGGCTGCCCAGCCTGCTCTGTGCCCAGGCCCCTCTGCATCTTCCTGCTTCCAACCTGCCCTGCTGTGCTCACAGCCCTGCCCTGTCCTCACAGCTCCAGGAGATGAACCAGAGGCAGGAGCAGGGACATGGAGCAGCCCTGCCTGTGCCCAGGAGCACCCCTTGCCCCAGCTTTGCCCCCTGGATCCATCCCAGCCCAGCCATGGATCCCTCCCAGCCCAGAGCCAAGGAGAGGAGGCAGCTCCTCTGCCAAAGGGACCCCAGGCCCACTCAGAGGGGGCTGCCAGAGGAAGGGGCTGCTTTGCGTGCCTGGGAAGGGAAGTTTTCCAGTGCTGAGACCCCCGCACTGCCGCCCTGGCATTCCGGGAATGGAACAGGACACGCTGCACCCCGGCTGCAATTCCCTGTGAATAATCCAGCACAGGAGGGCTGGCTCAGCAGCCTCCACCTCCACCTCCTCGTTAGCCCTACTCGGCTTGCCCCATTTAGAGCCGGTGCACAAATTAATGGAGCACTAATCAGCTGGGGAGGAGATATTAATAGCTGTGTGTGTTCCCTCCTCCCACCCTCCTTCTCCCCCTGCCTCCATCCTCGGGGGGATGGGGGTACCTGGAAGAGCTCGGAGTCGTCGGTGCTGTACTGGCTGGAGTCGGTCTCCGAGTGCTCCCCGCCCCACTGCAGCTCGCTGAAGCAGCCGGCAGAGTCCAGGTCGCCGGCGTCCAGCTGGGACAGATCGATCTCGGGGAAGTCGGAGTAGAGGTGCTCCTCGCCAGACACCTCATACTGCGCACAGGAAAGGAGAGAAGCGGGCTGAGCCCAGAGGTGCAGGCAGGAAAGGCAGCAGCGTCCCCCCGTACGGACACCCAGGGCTCCCATCCCCGCTCCGGCCTCTCTTCCCACGTGGCTCTGGGAGCAATGACAGGGCCAGCCTCACACCTGCTCCTCACCCTGTCCCCACCACATGGCCCTGAAGCACTCAGGACATCCCTCTGGGGAAGCTGCACATCCCAAAGCACCGCCAAGGCAACCCACACCCTGCTCCCTGCACCGCGCAGGATGAGAGGAACAGCATGGAAGTGAATGGATGTCTGAGAGCACACGGGGTGATGGGAGCTCCAGGAACTGAGCTAAAAATCTCCACTTAACCACAGAAAGGAGCTGGCACCTGCCCCACTTGTGCTTGGCTTCCAGCCACGAAACCCCACAGCTGCACCCAGCACCCGAGGGAGCCAGGGCTGGCACCAGCACCCGCTGCCTGCCCTGGCATTTGGACCCTGCCTGGTTCTGCCTCAGTGCCCAGGTTAAAACACCGAGGGGAAAGGTCTGGTGCAACTCCTCCCAGCACTGGCTGCCCAACAGGAGTTTTCTGGCAGTGCGGGAAGCAAGTTTATTTACAGAGCAAATGGATTTTGGAGCAGGCAAACATCTGAGCATGTGAGAGAGGCTGCAGGGGAACGCGGGGGCCCCTCCTCCTGAAGCACCCTGGAAGGGTCTCCTCCGTCACTCAATGGGAAGGAAAAGGGATTTCAAACCCAGCTGCAGGAGTGGAAAAGACAGCTTTTCTCTCTTTCTCTTCTCATTTTTTGTTTTTCAAATTGGGATAATCTGGGATTATTGACTGTGCTTCCCCAGGCTGAGGAGCCTGCCTGCCACGCTCCCCACACATTCAGGACGCTCCAAAGGACACTCCCGTGCACACACTCACTCCCATTTTGCATTTCTCACCTGCTTCCCACCCTGACCAATCCTGGGGGAGGTGGAAGAGAGGGAGAGCACCTTGGAGGGCACAGCAGGGGCAGGGGAGAGTGGTTTTGCAGCCTGATGGTGAGCCAGTGCCATGTCCCAGCCGTGCCCAGGGCCGCAGTGGGGCTGGGGGCTGCAGGGAGCTGCCGATGCTGCCCCAAAGCTCTGGGAGCTGCCCCCTCTCTGGGGGATGCTCTCCCAGCACCCTCCCTTCACCCTGTTGCTGGAGGGATGTTTATCAGGCAGATACCAGAACTGTGGTGCCACAAAGTGTATCAGGCACCCCTGAGCGGCTCTGGGATCTTGATACTCCTCACTGGCTCCCCAGGGATGGGGATTTTCTAACCTGCCCTGCAAGGACCTTTGTTCCCAGGTGTCAGGACATGCAGCAGGTCAGGAGGCCCCACTGTCAGTTCTGGGGGGCACAGATGCTGCCCTCCCCCTTGTTCTGTCCCCTCTGCTCAGGGGCAGCCGGGACGGCTCTGGGATCAGATGTCCTTTGGCGTTTCAGATGTGTCCCTTACCTGCTGTGGCTTGGCCCTGCCTTCCTGGCCCTGCTCTAGCGCCTGCTCCAGAAAAAGTCTTGTGACAACATCGTCTCCCCCTTCTCCCCAAATCTTCCCATGGGAACACAGGCAAAGGCTTTTATTTTTAGCCAAGCCATACATACATAGATATACGTGTGTGTCTGTGTGTGCGTGTGTGCGTGCAATTAAAAATAGCAGAGCAGTCAAATTCTCCTGCTCCTTTTGATATGCCACAAGGGAAAAGATCCTGGTGCTGAGATCACAAGGAGCAGCTGACACCAGTGCTCGGGATGTCTTTTGATCAACTCCACAGATGTGACATGTCCCCATTGGCGACAGGGCTGGGTAAAAATAAACTCCTGCAATCTAACGCTGCTGAGCTGCCCTCTCTGGGCACTCCAGAGCAGGACTGCCCCGCCACTGCCACGCTGGGGATGCTCCCAGGCTCCTGCCTCCCACAGGTCAGGAATGCCCAAAACTCAGCTCTGTCTGTGTTGAGCCTCCTCCTCCTTGAAAAGCATGGGGACAGCCTCTGCTCCGTGGGGTCACCCACATGGGCACGGGGATGGGCACCCCAGCACTCCAACCAGCCCCCTCTCCTAGGCAGGGCCATCTACCCAGCCTAGCCACCAAGGACCTGGGGCTCCAGAGGGGATCCATCACTCCCAGCTCAGAATCCATAGCCCTGGGCAGCACTGAGAGCAGAGCCCCTCTGGGCTGGCCACAGTCCCTGCCCGGGTCAGGGGTGGCAGCAGCGATGGGGAGGCTGCCTGTGGGCACGGGACCTCATTTGCTCTGACTCTCCCTTTTCCCACCCTCTGCACTTCCTGCTGCCTTGGGAGAGGAGTGAACTTTTGTTCTAATTTTACTCGGGACTTTGTAGGAAGATCAGCCATGGGTTCTTGGTGTGCAGCCAGCAAACACCCATGGAGACATGCTCCGAAATTCGGAGGCATCCTCCAGCCCAGGCACCTGGCCCGGGTGTGCTGCAGCACGGCTGTGACCAGAGAGCTGCTGGCAGTGTCTGATGAATCCCTGCTCCAGGGAGGAGAGCTCCTGGTGTCTCCTTGGTCAGCATCCCTTTGTCTCCTGGCAATGGAAGAGCTCCTGGGTGCTCTGGGGCTGCAGCCACTGCTCCCGTCCCTGCTCCTTTGCAATGTCCCCAGCCTGTCCCCTTCCCTGGCAAGGCGAGGCAGCACGAGGAGCTGGCACAGGGGTTAGATCCATCTCCCTGCCCAATTGTGAGGGCGTTCAATGCAGGCCACTGTCTCTGGTGTCCCCAGAAGCTCTGGCACTTGTCCTGGGCTGGACCCGCAGCCACTGGCTGGAGCCACGTCCAAGGATGCCCCAGCTCAGTGCTGGCTCCCGACACCCTGGGGACAGCAGGTGGGACATGTCCCTTTCAGTTCTTCTGGTTTGGAGCAGTGTGAACTCTGGCATGTGAGGTCTTATCTCTGAAGAGACACGAGACTCCTCTCCAAGCCCAGCTCTAATTCAAACACCAGATTAACGAGACAGGAAATGTTTTCCTCTTTTCCAGTGTCAACTTGGGCTCCCCAAACTAAACCCCCGCAGTCAGCAGGACTGGAGAGGCTGGCTGGGGTCAGGCTCTGGCTCCCGGGGGCAGCCGTATCCATGAGCCCAGGGAGAGCAGGAACAGCCCTGCTGCCAGGGAATAGCAACCTAAACCAGGGCAAGCAAGGGCTCAGCTCATTGTCTGCTCTGCTTAACTGGCTCAGGGAGCTGGGGACAGCGCAGTGACCGTGACAGAGAGACCTGCAGGCGCTCTCCTCTGTCTCACTCCAACAACAGCACCGGTAGAAATTACCCTTATCTGCAGAACCCCTGGGTCCAACCCCTTGAAGTGGTGGCCAAGTATTTTGGCGCGGGCTGCGGGCACGGGGGGTGATGGCACGGGTGCTGCTCCTGCTTCCTCAGCCTGCACAGTGGCAGCCTCTGAAGCGCCGGCGTGCCAGCGCCACTGCCCACGGGCAGCGCCTTCCAGGAGCCTCATCCTGCCCGAGCCTGCCAGGGCAGCTCTGCACCGCCTGCACGACAGCCCCGGGGTGCTCTGCCATGGCCCTGCCACTCACGTGCCACCGTGCTGCACGGAAAGATGGAAGGGAAGAGGCAGCACCTCGGAGGGGCCAAAGGAAGCAGCTGAGAACAGGCAGCCCACTCCTCGCTGGGGAGCTCTAATGGTGACTCAGCTCCTCCCCGCACAGCCAGCAGCCTGCCCGAAGCATTAAGGGATAAATATACATCCACACGTGCCGCAGACACGGCCCCAAATTAGCCAGCGGCGTTCAGGCCGGGACCCAGAGCAGCAGAAGGTGAGAAATGCCAAGAATACCAAGTGCTGCTCCCACCAGGCCTCCCTCGGCCCCACGGGGAGCTTCTCCCTCCTCACCCTCACCCGGGCCTGACTCGAAAAAGGAAAGAAAATCCTTGGGCAGGGGTTTTGCGGAGAGTCGTCTGGGCTTATCAGGGAAATCCGTAATCACAGACTGCTTCAAATGGGGATTACAGCCCTGCAGGGAGACGGGAGACGGGCACTGCGGGGCTGCTCAGTGGCATGGGCTCTCACCAGGCAGGTGGCACTGGGCTGCTCGGTGTGGCACTGGGCTGGTGTGGCACTGGGCTGCCCGGTGTGGCACTGGCTGGTGTGGCACTGGCCGGTGTGGCACTGGGCTGCCCAGTGTGGCACTGGCTGATGTGGCACTGGGCTGCCCGGTGTGGCACTGGGCACGGCCACTCGCCCCTCTCAGGCNAGTGTGGCACTGCCTGATGTGGCACTGGCTGGTGTGGCACTGCCCGGTGTGGCACTGGGCATGGCCACTCGCCCCTCTCAGGCAGGCAGGGCTGGGTGCCTGCAGACCCCCAGCACCCTCCTGAGCTGCCCCAGAAGCGGAGTGAGGAGGCTTTGGGGGCATGACCCACACTGGGACCAAAGCCAGGGGTGCACCCTGCTGTCCCCCACAGCTCCCAGTCAAGGGACACGGTCCCCATGGGGTCAGGCCATCAGAACCCAGGCTGGGAGCTGCCAGCCCCTCATCATCCCCAGGGATGCACCAGCTCCATCCCAGCCCAGAGGGATGGGGATGTGTGGGGTGGGCAGCCTGGCTCCAGCACCAGGGAGGAGGGCAGAGGTGGGAATGGAGGAGAGAGCTATAAATAAGTGTAAATACAGCAAGGAGGCACCTGGCCAGAGCTCTGAAGGTCACCAGAGTGTGTGCCAGCAGATAAGCAACCCCCCTCCCCAGTGGCATTTGACAAAATGTCACTGTGAATGAGGGAGAGGCGGTGTCGGGTTGTGCCTTGGCCCCGGCACCCCTTGGCACCCCCGATATTTATAGCCTGAGAGCCCCACAGTGAAGGGCGAGGGGTCCCTGGAGGTGAGGGGACCCTGCCTGCACACACAGCGAGTGACACAGCCCAGGGGAGCACAGGGACAGGCAGCTCCCTCATCCCCTCCCCAGGTTTGGGGGAAAGGCACACAGGAACCTCCCCGGCTGCACGGAGCATGCAGCACCTCGCTGTCCTGCCAGGCCTTTTGCCCTCTGCCCCCTGTTAATTTTTAATTACTTTTTTTAACTTTCTACTAATCCGTTTTAACGATTCAGCCCAGCCAGCAAGAGGCAAAACCTCGTTTAAAGCCTGGACTAAGCAAACAGCAGCTCTTTCTCCCTCCTGAGCTACTCCAAACCAACTTCTGCTGGTCCATCTGGGTGCAGCACGTGGGAGCCACCATGGCACTGCCGGGCCCCACGCCGGGCACGCTGTGCCAACACAGCCTGGACTCAGAGGTTGGACTCAAAGGTTGGGCCTGATGACCTCAGAAGTCTTTTCCAACCTAACTGATTCTGTGATTCTGTGACACACGTGGAGCAGCTGCCCTCCCAACACAGCCTGAGACACGCTGAGTGGGAAAAGGGGGTGCTGAGTGGGAAAAGGGTGCCCAGTGCCAGGCTCTGAGCTCCAGCCCCAGCCAAGCACGGTCTCGCTCACTGACTTTTGTCTTACATTAGAAGGGTGTGATTAAGATCAACCAGGAGATGCCAGTAATGGGAAATATTAAACATTAACCGCAAACAATAAACATGAACTTGCCAGGATAACTTTGATATGGAGGAAAGATGGAAGAAATTGCATTAAACTGTCCTTGAGTCACAAGGATACAAAAAAGGAGCCTGAGATACTGGTAATAATGCCCTAGATAAACAACATTCTGCTGAAATACTTCAAACAAAGGTGTGTCGGCTTTAGGAAGAAGGGCAGCAGCAAAGTATATCACAGGTTACAGAGCTGCCTGTTCACACTACACTCAGCTCATTTATCCAGGCTCCAAATCACAGAGCCCACCTTGGTTCTGCCTGAGCTCCAGGACCAGCCCAGGGCTGCAGCACCCACCAGAGAGCCCCTGCAGCCCCCACAGACCCTGAAACACCCCCCGACTGCTGCCAGGCACAGGCAAGGGCAGGTGCTGGCCGTGCCCCGTGCAAGGAGCAGATACAGCAGGGAACAGGCTGTTCCCAAGGAGCCACCTCCTCTCTCAACACCACCTAATGGAAACAGCCCTGTCTGGCCGTGCTGCGTCCCTGTGGTGTGCCAGGGCTGGCCGGGCAGTGCCAGCACACCTGGGCACTCACAGCGTGCTCAGAACTGTGCCTGCCCGAGGGTGGCAGCTTCACCCTCCACCCCTGGGGCCAAACAGCAGCGCCCCGTGGCAACCAAGCCTGCCAGCAGCCAGCCTGGCAAACCACCAGCCATCCACCACCCGCTGGTCCTGCACCCCCAAATACCCATGTGCCAGTGGCTGCTGCCAGCCCTGTCCCTGTCACCAGCTCTCTGTCACCACTCAATGGCATCAGCCAGGCAGGGCACAGGCCCGGGCCTGAACACTGGTGGGGTTTTCTAGGAAATTCCTTGTTATCTCCCCCAAACTAAAGGCAGGACCAACAGACAGCAGCTGGCACATGCTGAGCCGGGTACAAGGCACAGTGGGGACTGAAATGTCCCACCAGCTCCGAGCTCTCCAGCCCATCCATGGGACACCCTGGGCATGGGGACAGGCAGGGGAGGAGCAGGAGCAGGCAGGGTTCCCCCAGCACCACCTCACCTCCTCCCTGCTGCCCCTCTGTGAAGCAGCACGGCCTGTGGGGGACAAGGACACAGCAAGAGGTGGCACAAGCCCTGCCACCCCGAGGGGATGCCCAGCAGGACTGGGAGCAGTGGGGACCATGGTTGAGGCCAGCAGGGCATTGAGACACTGAAATTCTCGGGACTGCTTCCACTCACACCCAGCTGGAGGTGGCAGGAAAGGCTGTGGCTCCAGCCAAGCTGGGAGCCCCGGGAGCCAGGCTGGCAGCACAGGGGACCAGGCTGTGCCGTGGCAGGGGACAAGTCCTGACTCACTGAGGAGCTGACTGTTAGCCAGCTCTGCTGGTCACAAGAACTCCCCACGATGGCAACTCCCTCCTTTTGTAAGGAAAACATGAGGGGGCGATTATTTTCAGACCTTCCTCTTCCGACGTCCCTGCAGCCAGCAGCCACATGACTGCTGTGGGCACAGGGACACCAGCGAGGAGGAGCAGCCCTGTCCCTGCCCTGCTCTGGCCACCAGCCCCTTGGGAGGTTTGGTGCCCAGCTCAGAGGCTGACAGGGCTCCACGAGGAGCCAGAGGACATTGCAAACATCCTCGCATGGCACAGCCTGCCACACCTAACCCCAGCTCAGCTCCACGGGCACTGCTCACCCTGGCACCGGCAGCCCTTCACCCCTCTCAGCCAGCTCCAAGAGCAAATCCCTGCCTGGAAGCAGCAACTGTCCCTCCAGCTGCCCACACCACGAAGTCAGACCTGTGGTGGCACTCAGAGGCAGGCAGAGCCACTGCCCATGGGGATGTCACCACCTCGTGCTGCAGCACCAAGCCCAGCCACAGCCGTGCTCCCTACCCGCAGCCACAGCCTGGGGATCTTCCCAGCTCCCAAAAGCTCCCCTTGGCTTTCCAGGAGCCACAGACTCCAGAAATTCCTGCATTCCTGTAGTTCAGGAATCCCTGAACTGCTTCAGCCTGGCTCTGCCCAGCTCAGCAAGGGCTGCAGTTCCCAGCACACTCTGACACTCGGTGCCATCGGCAGCTGTGAAATGGAGCTGAGGTTACACCCGGCCCGAATCCTGCCCAAATCCTGCCCGAATCCTGCCCGAATCCTGCCCCTTCACACCTGACGAGCAGGTGGAGAGAACCTGCTGCCTGCCAGCCACCCCGGCCTGGTGTCACCCCCCTGCCAGGTCTGTCACCAGCACCTGCAGGATGCCCTTCACCTCCCCAAGCCACAGGTGCCTTTTCACACCTCGCTGATGCTCTGGTGAGGAGCCAGGACTGCCTGGACAACCTGTGCCCCGCTGGGAGCACTCCCAACCCCTGCTGCCGGGGAGGTGGCAGCAGGGCAGGGGGGAGAGCACAGCTCCTGCTGCAGCTCTGCTTCTGAGGCTCACAGAGGTGTTCAGGCCCTCCCTGCCATGAAGACGCCGGGGAGGTGGCAGCAGGGCAGGGGGGAGAGCACAGCTCCTGCTGCAGCTCTGCTTCTGAGGCTCACAGAGGTGTTCAAGCCTTCCCTGCCATGAAGACACCATGGGCTGGCACTGCTCGGAGCTGCTCGTGCCACCAGCAGCCTCTTAGAGCTAATCAGGCCGAGGCAGGAGACGGGGAAGGTTCAAGCTGGGGTTAAGAAGGCACAAGGAGGATCTTCCCGCATTAGCCTGACCTCCCGGCCGGCCCAGCCCCAGCACGCTGCAGGGACGGCCCTGCCCTGCTGGGGGTCAGGCCACCTCCACCAAACCCTCACTGGGATCCTCCAGGAGCCCTTCTCCTGCTGGACACGGGCTGTGCTGGCCCTCCTGCCAGGGGGGACTGTGGGACTCCTCACTGTGCCCGGCTCCCACGTGAAAATGAAGTTTTCAGCTGGATGCACAAGGTCTCGGAGGATGCAAACCACTGTGCAAAGGGCAAAACCACTCAGATGTGTCCTTACCCTGCTGCCCAGCCTGTCCATGTGTGTCCACACCCCTGTGGAAGCCCCAGCCCTGCCAGGTGGGTGGGCACTGCCAGCCCCCCCTCGCTGCTGCGGGGCATGGGCAGCACTGCCCGTGCCAGCTCCTGCTTCTGCCCTGCACAACACTGGCACCCCGCACCTCCCTGTCCCCATAACTTGGGGACAGCGAGAGGTGGTCCCCCCACTTCTCCTCCCGAATCAGGGGCTCCCTCTCCTCCCCCATCCCTCTACACCCAAATAAATTATTGCCCATTTTCTGCACAGTGCCTGGAGGTGTCCTGGCCAGAGGGGACTGTCACCACCCCGTGTGGTCACCTCGTGCCTCTGCTCCGACACCACTCTGCCCAGAAAGCTGCTGGGGAGGGGGAATGCTGACAGCTGGGTATTTTCCAGGTGGCCATCAGGGAGTCACTAGGATGAAGTGATTATCAGTGTTGATACCACTCCAATCCTGTGGGAAAACCGAGGCCGGGGAAGGTGAGAGGAGAGCAGGTCCCAGCAGGTCTGTGGATGCAGGGACACGCTCACAGGTGGATGGTGGAGGTGAGAACCCCGAGCAGCACCTCTGGGGAGGCCGGGCAGGCGCTTCCAGCAGCACAGCCTGTTTGCTCTGGGGATTTCCTGGGGCTGCACAAGGCTTTGCTGTGTCCGGGTCCACACCCGGGCACTGTCAGCTGTCCCAGCCGGGCCACCTGCCCCCAGGGCTGGGCTCTGTCCCTGCTTTTTGGCTCTGCAGGAAGCATTTCTGGGAGCCACAGCCTGAAGCTGGTGCTGCCAACCTGCTTTCCTCAGGCTTCCTACTCTGCAAACAACTGACTCACCCTGGAAAGAAACTGCTCCAAGATCTCCAGATAGAAAAATCCCTATGAGGGCAAGAAGCTCCTTCAGGAGCACATGCAAAGCCACAAACGCAAAGCTCTGCGCTATTTCAAATTCTCTCCTGTGAGGGACCACACCTTTCCCCTCCCCAAAACCCCAGGCAGGCTCCAACAGGGCATGAGAGGAGGGGTCTGGCCGCTCCCTGCGGCAGCAGCTGAGGGCTGGGGCCCCTCTCCTCCTCCCAAACCAGTTGGGGGCCCTTCTGCTCCTCCCAAACCAGTTGGGGTGAAGCCCACAAGCACGAGTTCTTACACTAAATCAGATCCTTTAACTGCTCCACGTGCTGTGCCAGCTCCCTGGCCACCCTGCCCTGAGCTTGCCTGTCCCCAGGCCTTGTCCCCCCTATTTCTGACCCCAGTTAGTCCAGGGATCAACAGAAAGCCAGAGACCCCAGGGAAGGCTGGCCTGAAATCCAGCCCCACGCTCTGTGTCTGACAGGAACCGGTCTGACCCAGCAGCCACCTCTGGGTCGGGAGCATCAGAGCCAGGGGTCCCCTGTGGTGCAGGGGAAGCCACCTCTACCCTGGCAGTGCCACATCCCAGGTGGCCTGAATCCCCACGCAGGGCTGGCGGGGGTTAAGGCTCCTCACCCCTGGCTCGGTGTGCCACCTGCATGCCCCTCGCATGGCCCCAGTGCCCGGCAGCAGCTCCCCAGCCACGCGAGCAGCTCCAGTTTCCAGCCCCGCGCCTCGCTCTTATCCACCCGCTCTTATCCATCCCTCTCCCTCTGCTGCCTCCGTGCCAGGGGCTGCCATGCGGGAGCGTGGCAGCGTGTCCTTGGCAGAGCCTCCAGTGTCACCTTGGAGGGGTCAGCACGGCAGCAGGACCAGGGCCGTGCTCGGTGTGGCACCGCGGGGGACTCGCGGGGACACCGCTGGGCCACACGGGCTGAGCCCGCAGCTCGGGCTGGAGCTGGGTGCCAACAGCCAGCCCTGCGCCTCCCAGCCTGGCAGCAGGACACGGAGGGCACGGAGGGCACGGTGGGCACGGCACAGGAGCAGGCAGCCCCCTCGGCCTGCCCACCCAGCGCCGCTCCCACACCGGTGAGCAGGTGACACCGTGCGTACCCGCGCCCGGCCGAGCCAGGCTTGGTTATGCAAACCACAGCGGGAGCTGTTTCAACTAGTTGGACTCCTGCCTGGCAGTCAGGTGCCTTCCTCCTCCTCCTCCTCCTCCCAAACGGCTGCCAGTCCCCTGGGCAGCTGCCCAAGCTCTGCGGGTGCCTCTGTCCCCACGCTGAACACGCCACGCCTGCTGTGGGCGAGGGGCTGTCCCTCCCTGGGGTGCCCCAGGATGTGGTGGGCAGGCAGGGGGCTCGCTGACCCCCAGCACCATGTGCTGCTCTCCCCCAGCTCAGCTGCGAGCCAGCTCTGCCAGTGGGGTGTCCTTGGGGTGTCCTCAAGTGTCCCTGTACTGCCAAGAACATCCAGTCCCACCCCTCGTGGTGGGCAGGGACACCTCCCACTATCCCAGGTTGCTCCAAGCCCTGTCCAACCTGGCCCTGGACACTTCCAGGGATGCAGGGGCAGCCACAGCTTCCATCGTGCCCAGCTGGAGCAGAGAGCTGGGGCTGTGCAAGCCCCGGGGTGCAGCAGTGGGAAGGGGCTGTTTGCCCCATTGCTGGTGAGTTTTACCCAGCATTGTGCCCACGCTGGCATTTCCCATCCCTGGGAGGTGCAGGAACCCAAGCAAAAGACTTCCTGTGGAAGGAAGGGCGCAGGAAAAAAGTCCTGGTGCTGTGAGCCACAAAGGAAGGCTTGGGCAGAGCTGGTCACCATTCCTGTCACCAGCTGGCTCTGCCACACTCACACCTCATGGCATGGCTCAGTGTTAGGCTTCGCCTGGAGAAACTCTCCCCAGGCTGGGAGGAGCCGGCAGTGGACAGCATCTGTTCCCAAAATCCTCTGACATTGCAAAATACGGGAAAAAACCCAGATCTAAGCACCGGGAATCTTCATGCAAATCTCATCGTTCACAAGCCAGTACCAACCTCACACTCTGGGATGCCAGGAAAGCCCCAGCCTGGCTCTGCACAGGGCTCTGCAGCCTTTGCACAACACTCCAGCCTCTCCTTGAATTTCAACACGGATTACCAGGCACTGCCACCGAGTCAGCCCGGCAGCCCCAGCTCCATCAGGGAACTGTCCCCTCCCCACCATCAGCTGCTCCTGGCAGCTGCAGTGGCACAGCCAGAGCAGCCAGGCTGCTGCAGGGGTTTAGGGACCACAGGGATCAGCAGCTCCACGAGGTGAGAGCTGTGCTGGCTGCACCAGCAGCAGTGCTGGGATAGGAGCTGACACCGGGCTGGGGTGGCACAAGGGATGGCTCCGTCCCTGTTTTCTTTACTACAAAATTCTGTGCAACAAAATAAAGCCTTTGCCAAACGAAACGGGCCCCAAGCCAGCTCCTTCCAAGGCTCCCTGGAATGCTCTGCTCTGTCATCCCTCGGCGGGCGCTGAGATTTTGTGCAGGTATCAGTTTTTCTGTTCGGGATGCTTTTCCAGCTGGATGTCTTTGATGAGCTTTTCTGCAGAGGTGGCATGGAGCTGGAGGAGCAGGGAAACCTGCCTGTGGTGAATGGCAAAACCCTCTGGCAACGCCGTGACGCTGCTCCAGACACAGTGTCTAAATATAGACTCCTCATTTATTATCCTGCAGCTGCTGGGATTGGTGTGAGAGGAGCCAGGGGCTGCACTGATGCTCCCCTCACCCATGGCTGGGGCTGCCTGGACACATCCACAGGCTCACACTGGCCCAAATAGGGTGCACAGCGTAAAATGATCCTTGAACCTTTTCCCTGGGTGTCTCCTGAGAGATGAGACTGAGTCTAAATCCCCCACTCTGCATCCCATAAGGGTTTAGATGTGCTGGCATGAGCAGGCCCTGCCTGGGTGGGAAGGGGATCCCCCTGATCCTGGTGAGAGCAGAGGTGGTACCCAGGCTTCTGGCAAACGATGGGTGGCTTTCATGTGGCTTCTCCACTGCCAAAATCCAGGGATGTTCCTCACCCAAACCAGCCACAGATGGAGCAGAGAGGCAGGAGGGGCAGGGAGCCATGGGTGCCATCGAGCGCCAGGCCTCCATCTCCTTCCCTCTGGGATGTGCAACAGAGAGATAGATCCTGGTGTGACCCCGGTGCTTGGCAAACGATCCCCTGCCTGCAGTGCCAGGGAGACAGCAAGTGCAGCCAGGATGAGCACTGGCACCCGTGGCTGCCTTGGGTGAGGAGGCATCCCTGCATTCCGGCAGCAGGGGAGCCACAGGAAAGCCACCCATCCTTTGGCAGCAGGCCTGGGAGCCACCATCGGCACATCTGGGAGAAACGGGTGAAAAGGAGGCAGGCCCTGCATGGCCGGGCAGCCAGGCTGGGCTGTGGCCCTGCTGGGCCTCGCAGCAGCCATCCCCCCACTCCTGGCACCGAGTCCCATTGAGACGGGGCCAAGCGGGACGGAACTCCAGGCATCCATCCTTTCCCGCTGCTGCCGGGGCTCCCGGCCGGTTCACGCCGGGACACCGTGCTCCCTGGGTGGCCAGGGCCCTGCTGCCAGCACTGCCAGCCCCCTGCCCCACCAGCACAGCCCTGGCCAAAGGAAACAGCCCCCAGCTCCCCAGCCTTCCCCCCACAGACACCCCCCGGCCAAGCGGGAGGCTGGAAGTGCCAGGAGAGGGTTAAGCCATTAATGATCGCTGCTGGGGAGCAGCTGGACCCACAGCACCCACAGTCCTGCACCTCACACACTGCTACTGGGGCCACTCAAGGGTCTCTCAAGCTGTGGGGTCTGTCGGGGCTGCCTCATCCCACTGCCACAAACGCTCCTTGGGGACACTCCGATGGAGTGGTGGCAGCAGCAGAGGCAGCCTGGTGCCCGCTGTGCCTGTGCCACCTGCTCAGGAGGGGACTGGGAATCTGCCTGGCACTCTTCTGCACACCCACCCCCTCACACCCAGCCTTGCACACACACCTGGGCACTGGGAGGGTGGGACACAGCCCCCCTGAGCATTCCCCAGGCAGGGACACAGGTGACAGTCCCTGCTCTGAGCATCCCAGCCCCTGGCTGGTCGCTGAGCCTGGTGGCTGCAGAAGCAGCCAGTGTCCAGGGACACAAAGGATCTCACACCCCAGGCTGCTGTCCCCATACAGGGACAGGCAGGACAAGGCACAGGGCTCATGAAAAAGCCACTTGGAATGACGGGTCCTTGGTCCCCCACCAGAGTGTCCCCCCTGCCATGGGGGCTGCAGAGAGGCTGTTCCTGCCAGTGACCCACGGGGACCTGCAGCACCAAAGACTGCCCTGTGCCTTTTGGGGCTGCTCCCCCTTCTCCCCTCATTCCCTTTCCAGGCACCATCCTATGCATGGACTTTCAGCAACCCAAAAAATCCCCAGATGTGATCCCTGGGTGACCTCCTCCTCCTCCTCCCTGCGCTGACATCTGCTGAAGCAGCACAGAGGGGACACAGGGACGCCCTGTTTCTGCCTCCCCCTCGGCCCCAGAGGCCTTTCCCCTGCTTTCCCCCGGTTCAGGAGGGGCATAAACCCTTGGGCAGTGGTTGGTATTTGGGTAAGAGGCCACACTGGGGTACAGAGCCAGCAGCACGTGCTGCTGCTGTCCTGACACTCAGAGGGCCAGGGCTGTGCCTGGCCACCAGCACAGGCTCCAGCAACTCTCCCACGGCCGCCAGCAACACCCCCGGGACCCCCGAGCCCAGCTGTGAGGGGTGACAGGCGGGGGAAGAGCTCAGTGGGGAGCAGAGCCTGCCTGCCTGAGGCTCTGCCCTCCCTGCCTGCGGCTCCCTGCGCTGGAGGGCTGCCCACTGCTCCTTCCCACTCCAGGACTGCTGCTGTCCTGCTGGGAGGAGCCCCGTGCCCGTCCCTGATGGGATACTCTGCCACAAGGCTCCTTCCCCCCTCTGCCACCCTCCTCACCCTCCTTTGGCTACCAGCTGTGACCCTCTCCCATCTTTCCCGTGGCAGGATTTTCCTAAGGCCCGCCGAGGGATTTGCAGGTATAAAGTGCTCGCTCAGTGCCATCAGTGCCCGGGAGCCACTGGCATCCACCTTGGCAGGCACCCAGCGCTGTCCTGGAGAAACCCGGGCAAAAATCTCACCCTGGCACTGCTGAGCCCAGCTGCGGGCAGCCCCTGGCCCCGGCCATCGCCCCTCGCCAGGGGCACGGGTCCCGCGGGAGGGAGGCAGCGCCCGGGCAGCCAGAGCAGGGGACATCCAAAGAAGGAAAAGAGTTGGACGGATGGAGGAGCCGGCCGGGCTCCCTGGCCAGCCAGCCCATACTGTAAAAGGAGTGGGAGCAGGGAGTGCACAGCTCTGGCTCCAGCGGTTTTAAGATGGCTGTGAAGCTGAGAGGAGAAGGAGGAGAAGGAGAAGGAGGAGGAGGAGGACATTAACCCTCCCAGCACTGTGCTGCAGCCAGGAGCGCTGCAGGGAGATGAATGGCAGCTTTCCAGAGGCTCCACTTAACAGTAGATGGATTAGGTACCACTCAACTCCCACCCAATAAAGTCCAGCTGGTGATGCTTTCAGGCCTGGCAGGGCCGAGCTGGGAGATGCTGACCTCAGACAGGCTGTGGGAAGGAGGAGCAGAAAGAGAAGGAGGCCCATGACAAATAAAGGAGGTGACCCACCATGGGACAGGACACTCAGCAGGACCCTAAAGACCCCTTGAACATGGACTCCCTGGGAAGGTGCCCTTCCATTTGTGCTGCCCCTGGGGGCTCAGCACACTGGAGGGGCAGGGAAGGGGCACCCCTGCGTGCCACCCCTCTGGGTGCCTGCATTGCCATCCCTTGCTTGCTGCTCAGCAGGGAGCAGCAGAGCCAAGTGACCGCTCAGCTTCCCTCCTCTTGTCCCTGCGGACACTCACGTGAATATTCACGTTTTTCCTGCTTAATGTTTTCCTTTAAAAACATCGGGCTTGGCCTTCCCGGTGCTTTTCTGCAGGATTCATCAGAGCTGCAGCGACTGGAGGAGCAAAGGTATCAGGCACTTAACAACAACTTCCCTTCTCCAAAGTTTTAATTGGTCATTGACGTCAAGTGATTATTGAGAATTATTAATTAAGAAAGCATTTAAGAGCCTGGCTTTTGTTGAGGTTTTGCCATTACAATTAGTTTATCGGCCAACAGGAGAAACATCAGCCTTTGCAGCCACTTGGAGTGCAGCAAAGTGCCCATAATTAATTTCCCTTTCCGCAGCGAGTGCTTTGCTCTGACCTGCCTTGGGGACTCGCCTTTCTCCAGGTGTGCCAACCGCAACAGTCCTGGAAACACCCAGCCACAGGGACATCAGGATGGGAACACAGTGTCCCCTCCAGCCCCTCACAGGCAACTACGCAGGGATAGCGGCTCTTTCGGGAAAGCATCCTGGCCAAACGCCCTGATCCAGGGGAGGAGGCCACCCTGCCTTTGAAAGAGATTTTCTTTTTATCTCCTTCCTGCCCTGGGGAAGCAGCTGCCTCGCAGGTGCTTGGCACTGAAAGGATGTGTTTTGGCAGCCCAACGCTTTCCAGGAGTTCCCTCAAGCCCCTCATACACCGGCAGCACCCACCGCAGACAGCAGCAGGATGCTGGCGGGGTGAGCTGAGGCTGGAGAGGCAGGATAATCCCATGGGATGCCTTCAGGAACGGGGCTTGAGCACTGCCTGATGCTGCCTCAGCCTGTGCACAACCTCAGGGTGGCCCCTCCAGCAGCAACTGCTGCCTCTCCATCTCTGCTGGGGCAGCAGCAGCTCCTCCTTCCCTGGGGCTCCTGGGGTGCTGGTGGATGGGGGAGGCTGGGAGGGGTGCTGAGGGGCTGGCAGGCTGCAGAGTGGGTGTCAGCGCAGCCCAGCCCCTCCAGAGCAGGCTGCAGGGATGCAGGAATGCAGGATGCAGCCCGACCCTGCACTCCCAGCCTGATGCTGCTGCTGCATCCCCTCGCAGCACCCCAAGTGCAGCACCAGGAGGGACCAGCAGCCCCCGCTCAGCAACTGGGTCAGCTAAATATAAACGGAGCAGCCCCAGCACCAGGCACCTTCCTGCCTTGCATCACTGACACCCTACAAACCACGGCCTGGGGACAGGGGCTGTGGCAGCCGTGATGTGCTGCTGCCTCGCCAGAGGCTCTGCTGAAGCTGCTCCTTCCTGGCCATCGCTCCAAGGGCTCCCACCCTTCACCCTGCCCACCCAGGGCAGCCACCACAGAGGTGGGGGACCAGGTGGGACAGATGCCTACAGGACAGAGGACCAGGTGAGAGCAATGCCTGCAGAATGGATGCTCTTGGGAGGCCACGGCTGCAAGCGGTGTGCGCACTCCTCCACACAGAGCAGGCCCCCAGGAGGGAGATTTCCACTTCCATTTATCCAAACCAGCCGGATCAGCTCGCAGGCACCAAGGCAAGCAGCTCAAACCCCCTCATTAGAGCTGGGCAGATGCCTCCCAGCCCAAGGGGTGCAGGCGTGCACCCACAGGTTTGGCTCCTAGGGTGACGTCGAGCAGCCCCAGTGCTGCACACCCCTGGGTAAGAACGTTTTGTAGGAAGACTCTGCAGCAGGATGGTTTAGTCCCAGTATCCCCAGTTTGCTGCACTCCAAGGGCAGATGCCATCCCCAGTAGAGCCTGCCCTGTGGTTTGTGGGTGCAGTAAATCTGGTGCTGGAGCCCAGGAGAGGCAGGTTTAGGGTGCTTTGGGCTGCTCCCTTCACAGCCTTTTTGGCACCGTGTGGGAGAAGAGGGATGGTGCTCATCCTGCACCCCACACGCAGCCTGAACAGCCCTTTGCAGCCTGCAGGTCTCCAGTTGTCTGCAGCTGAACATCACCCAGCCCGGAGGGCTGGTTATTAGGGAAAAACACTTTAATGAGGCAGCTCATTAAAGGCAGGAACAGATTAACCCAGGAACCTGAGGAACTCGGTGACTGCCGAGTTCAAGACTAGGAGAAATAGGCCTTCCCCTGGCAACAGTGGGAGATGCTGCCTCAAAGCAGTGGGATGAGCCCCTGAATCCTCAAAGCCCTTTCAAAGCCCTGCACCCTCCCAGGAGCTGTGTGAGCTCTGGAGATGAAAGATGCTGGGAAGGGTTGACCACAGCTTGAAACCTATGAAAACACCCACTGAAATACAAGTGGAAAATACTCCAGCCCCAATAGTCAAGTTCAGGCACTGCCTCCTCCACTGATCAAGCAGAATCCCAGCACCAGCGTGGACTTCCAGCAGGGATGCTCCAGGGAGAAAGCCTTTGGCAAGAGACAACCCCGCTGCACAGGAGCGACGTGGGAGGAGAGGCAAAGGCAAGCAGAGTTCACAGTTACGGTCACCACAGAAAAATGAACCCCGGAAAAAAAATCCAGCTCCATTTCCCACTACGGGGAAAGGTTTGCAGCCCATCCCTTTCCACAGGCAAAGGAGAGGCTGGTGAGTGGTGGAAGCCCAGGCGAGGGGGGCACCTGGGGATGCTGGGGTTACCTCAAAGCCACTCCAGCAGCAGGGAGAGGAGTCAGGCCTGTGCCACGGCCGTTATGAATGAAGGTGGGAGCAGCGCAGCTAAAGATAACTTTGTGAGCAGGTACTATTAATAGCAATACTATCGGGCTTTTGCTCCGTGCTTCCTGCGAGGCTCTGCGGGACGGAGGAGCGCTAATGGATCAGGCCCTGCCACGAGGCTGCGAGAGGGCCCCGTGTGCATCCCCAAGCCCAGCAGTGGGACTGACGCCCTCGAGGAACGGGGACCAGCAGCGGTGGCCGAGCCTGCCACCGGTCACCCACCACCGGCCGGGCGCTCGGGTGCCGCGGAGCTGCTGGCGAGGCTGCTGCCATGCCGGTTTCCATGGCGACTTCAGCACTTGGCGCGAGATGGAGATGACGGGATCAGCCAGCGAAGTCACTGAGCGGAGCTGGCGTCCTCCGTCTGCCGTGGCCGGCGGCACAGCCCTGCCAGCCCTGCGAGAGCGAGCGGCTGGCACCGCGCGCAGCCCCGGCAGCCTCGGGGCATCTGGGTCCCCCTCGCCTCACAGGGCGCGTGTGGCTGCCAGTTGTCCTGGTGATGCAGAGCCCGCACATCCCATCGGCCCCTCCCTGGCACCTCCAGGAAAGCTCTGTCCAGGTCCTGACCCAGCCCTGTGCTGGCCACCCAGCACACCCAGCACTGGAGCACCCATTCGGGTCCGTGCCCCAGGCTTTCCCCCAGCACTGCGTTCCCATTCCTGGTGGGGCTGTCTCCCTGGCAGCAGGACACACATCCCTTCACACCCCAGCTTGTGGCACCAGGGCCCGCTGGCACAGCCTGGCAGGGTGGTACCCAGCCCCTGTTGGCCGCTGAAGGAGATGCTGCAGGCTGGGGCCGAGCTGGCACCGGGACAGCCCTGATCCTCACTGGCCCTTGGCCCTGCAGAGGCTTTCCCTGGCTTACAGGTAATCTAAGATCAAGCGCTCCAGCCAGACGTGCCCGGTCATACACACAGGGACACCACGGAGCAGCGGGGAACCGAACACCTGCAGCATGTGACTCCCCAGCTGGCTCGGCCTCCCTGGCCACAAAGGAGCACTCCCTGGGGACCCCAGCCCTTGCCAAGCTGCCACGCGTGGCCGTGGCATTCCCGGGCTGCCGGCAGGGAGCACATGGGGCCGGGGCAGTGGGCGGGGGGCTGGGACCCCCGGCACCCCCTCCCGCCCGCACGCAGGATCCTCGCTGCGCGCCCTTTTATTCCAGCAGTGCAATTAGCCTTGCTGACCCCTGAAATCCTCAGCCTCTCTAAGCAGCCATGCATTAAATCCCGGATCCAAGAGTGGAAATAGACTTTGTAAAAGGCTTATGGCCCTATTTATTACATTTTACGCATGACGGAGCCGGACAGCGTGGCAGCGGCGCTGCGGCCGGCACCGGCGCTGCCTTCACGCCGAGGCAGCCGGACACATGGACGGGCAGGGGCTGCAGCGGGCAGCAGAGCCTCGGCGGGTGTCTGCTCCCAGCCAGGCTCGTGCTGCCAGCTGAGTGCTCCCGCAGACGCAGGCCAGCAGGGATATCGATCTAGATGAAAGCCAACACCGCTGCCGGGGCCGGGTAACCGTATCTGCCGCACATTTGTATTCCTCGGAGCAGGGCGGGAGGGCTGCAGCCATCTGCCAGGGAGCTCGGGGATCCTGGGGACACTGCGAGCCCTCCGCACAGAGCCCCACTGCGCCGCCTCCTCCCCTTCCATGGCACAGCCTCTGCCTTCTCGATTTCACCTGCACCCTGCTGGGGCCAAACAACACAGACCTGAGCAGGGCATCACCCAAACAGGACCTGCCCGGTCCCTGCCGTGCAATGGGAGCTGAGGGGACATCGCCCCGGGGCTCGCAAGGTTGTCCAAGGGCACTGTGTGAAGCCGGCGTGCAGGTGTTCACTGACACGTCCCTGGGGTCCCACGGTTTAGCCAGGTGGCTCCTGCCCCGGGGGGATGGCAGGGGTGGCAGAGGACCCTGCACAGCTGAGGGACCCTCTGCTTTCCTGCAGAAAGCACAAGGCAGCTCCTGCGTGTCTCCAAATCCCAAAGAGCCCCTGCAGCAGCACCAGGCCAGGGAGCCGCTCTCATGTCAGTGCTGCAAAGCAGGAGGGGAACACAAGGGTGTCCTCCCCACACTCTCAAAATGAACCAGCTGCAGGGACTCAAGCAGCATGTGTCCCCAAGTCCATGGGACACCCGCACACACACACACAAACTGCTTCCCACTTCCTTGGAAGGGACAAATGGCACCCTCATTGCACGGCAGTTGGAAATGTTACAAGACAAAAGCAAAGGTCACCTTGTGCACCTCTGAGAAACTCAGTTTCCATCAACGCCTGGTGCAAGGTGCAAACCTGGCTGATGCCAGGGGGTGCACGAGAGCCCCTGCACACCACGAGGTCAGACCCATCCCTTGTGCTCACGCCAAAGGCAAAGAGCTCTGGTGTGCCTAAAGGAGCAGAGGTGGGTCCATGGGATGTGCACAGCGCCCAGATCCTGCCAACACCTGTGTCTCAGAGAAGTGCACAGGGCCTGGTGCCCAGGAGGGTGGGTGTCCCCGAACATCCATGAACACCCCTGGCAAGGGGAAATGGCACCTGTGGGGTGTCCCTCTGCTTGGCATTTCAAAGGCTTGGTCCCACACCTTTCCCTAAAGGAGCTCAACAACAAACAGCATTTTTGGGCATAGATGGGCTCTGGCCTCAAAAGGCATCGAGACATTCAGAAAAAACCCTGCAGTCCACATCTCCACAGGTTTGTTCTTCCCAACACAGTCACTGCCATGAGCTCCCCGCTGACCCGGAACACTGCAAGCCCATCCTGATAATGGCAAGGGGAATAATCCCCCCAGGCCCCACTGAATGAGGTTTAAACTCCCCATAACACCCGTGCACAAAGGTCCCATACCGCCAGGGCACTCGCAGGCTAATCCTCCCTCCGGAGCAGCTGCTATATTTAGGTATCTAAATGAGACAGAGTGGCTCTTTCCAAAAAAGAGTTCGTTTGGGTTACATAAATACAGAGAGAAACTTGAAAGCTGTATTTCCAGGTCCTTGCACTGCCATGAGCGAGCGGCAGAGATGAGGACAGTCTCCCCCTGATAATCTGCCTTTCATGTATTTTCGACTCAGCTGGATGTGCAGACGGGTTTCCAGCTCCTCCGGGCAGACGGGCAGCAGGCAAGAGGTGGACACTGAGAAGAGGCAGCCAGGGCAAGCAGACCCTCAGTTCTCCACGGGGAAACCACTCTGCATCCCAGACGCCCTGGCAGAGGAACGGAGAAGCCAGCACTGCAGGCAGGCCAGGCAGCACCACCCAAAGCACGGGCAGGAGGATTCAACAGGAGTAAATGAAGAGAGCAGCTCCAGCCCTTGTGCTGTCCCAACATTCCCTCCACGACATCACTCTCCCCTCAGCTACCAACTTCCTTCCTGCTGCATCCACTTTCACATCCCGAAGCCTCTGGTCCCATGGAGAATTCCCAAGAGAATGTCCTGCACACCCACCACGGCTCACCCCAAGATCCAGGGACTGCTCCCCAGTTCAGTGGGCTGGGGGGTGGTCACCAGCAAAGCAGTGTCCCCCCCAGAGCTGGGTGACAACATGTACCGTGAGGGTTTCTGGGGACACGGGCCACGTGCTTTCATTTTCAAAATATATATAAATAGACATACTTATTCCTTCTTAAAAGGACACAGCAACAAGAAAGAAAAAAAAAAGGCAGCTCAAATACCATCCAACCTTTCAGCCTGAGAAAACCACAGTTCTCACAGGCTTCAGTTCTGTTACCTGGGAAATGGGTTCTAGCACTCGAAACCCGCATGCGCCAGCCTCCCTGTGGGGCCCACACAGAAACAGAAACTTCCTTTTTAAGAAAAAAAATTGCGAATTTTTTTTATTTTCATTATCAGCACGGTTTGGTCGTGACTGTGTGCAAGCCTGCTTGAAAGGAGAAACGATGCTGGTGGTTTAAATCCCCAGCTCTGCTGAGCTCTGGGGTTTATGCTGTTCGAGGGGAGGTTTGAAAATCCTCCTGTCATTAAGATGCAGGAAGGTGGCTCTGAGCCACACACACCTGGCACAGGCAGAGCCCCAGGTCCCCAAGCCTGGGGTAAAGGGAAGCAGCTCAGCAGCCGAGGTTTGCAGGGAGCCAACAAGAATGCAAAGTTCAATTAGCTGGAAGCCAAGGGCCGTGGAAGCTGAAATATTTGCACCAGGAAAGTGCCAAGAAATCAGGACAGAGGACTAAAGCTGGACAAAGTTCAGCCCTGCCGTGCTGGTGCCTGGTGAGCAGAGCACCCTGTGTGTGGCAGGAGTGAGTGCTGGCAGCTCACCTGGCATGAACCGAGGTGCAGCCCCTGCCCTGCTCTGCCTGCAAGCCCTGATCCCACACACGGGCAGTGGGATCTCACCCTGCTCCCAGCCCAGGGAGCGTGGGCTCTGCCTGGGCGTCACACATGCAGCAAAGGACCGTGGCCACCAGCTCTGTGCCCACTGGTGTCACCACACCAAGCTGGCAGAGGGACCGGACTCTGCAGGGGAAAGAGAGAGCCAGAGCCTGCCCCTGCTCCATCCCTCCAGGAGAGCTGTGAGTGCCATGTTTGTCACCTCCAGCTCCTCGCTGTCACCCCGGCACGAGCACAGCCATGGCCCCGGTGTGACCAGTGCTGGCCTCAGCTCCAACCCAGCCTGGCTGCAGCCCAGCCCTGTGTGCATGCAAAGGGTCGTGGCAGTCTCCTCAACACCCTGCAGCTACAGATGCACTTTCTTCATGAAAAAATAATAACGCGGCTCCCTCCTACCTAGGAAATTGGCTAAAAAAATGCAAGGAAGGCTCAGCAAAAACGCTGCTCGGCAGCTCCCCTGCACCCCAGCTCTGCGCAGCCAGGGACAGCTGGGGCTGCTCCAGCCGTGGGTCACCTCGTGGCAGGACAGCCAGGTCCCCAGCTGTCACTTGTGAAAGCCGCGTCCCCCCTCCACGGCGAAGGAGGGAGGAGAACAAACACGAAGAGGGGCAGCTGGGCCTCCTCCCGTCCCCAGGGCACCGCCGGGGGCAGGCCGGTGGCCCCGGCTCACGGCGCTTGGCCCTCGCCACAGGATTTCCTCGCTCTTGACGTCCATGAAAATTAGGAAATGAGGGTTCCTCGGGGAATAGGTGGAGAAGGCAGCTTTTGGCGGCAGGGGGGGAAAGGATGACACTTCCCACACCGCTCCCCTCACATGCCGGGGACAAACCGGGCCTTGCAGCCTCTCCGGACGAAGCGGGGGAGCAGAAATGACAGCAGCGATGAGCTGCTGTTCTCTGAGCCAAACTCAGCAAACTGAAACAGGAACCGAGGGGCCTGGCCGTGCGCTGGCTCAGCAGAGGGGCTGCGGTGCTGCCCTGGCCGCGGCCGCAGGGCGCACAGGAAGAATTCAGAAAATGCATCTCAGTAAAGATATGCTGCTGCTGCTGCTGCTGCTGCCCTGCAACTGTAGTCCCTGCAAGAGCTTGAGGCGCCACCTCAGCACAAAAACATCCATATAAAGCATGTACTGCTCATCCCAGGGGAGGGGAGAAGTGTCACATCAGCCCTCGATGGTCTCTCCAGCCTTTGTCCCCACCGCCAGGCTCCCCTCGCCAACTGCTGGGTGGGCAGGGGGCCATGGGGACAGTGGGCACACATGCACAATGCTCCTGGCACCTTTCAGCATCTTCACGCTCCCCCAGGGAAGCTCCTGGTGCTGGGGTGCCCATCCAGCTCCCAGTGCCTGCCGGCTTTGCCTCGGGACAGTGGGATGTGAGATAAGGGAAGTATTTTCCCTAAGGCCCACACTGCTGCCCCGAGCCGGCAGAGATCAAAGGTTACTCTGGCTCCTGGATGGGGCCGTGTCCCCAGGGCTGCCACAGCCTCTCCACATCCCCCACCAGCAGACACCACACTTGCCACACAAAGAACCCCTCCCCCGGGGGCTTTCCAGACCTTCCAGGGCCAAAGGAGATTTCCAGCTTTTACTTTTCCCTGTGTTAATTCAGAAGTGAACTGCTCTAATGCAGCCGCTCGGCCTTGGCTGTTGCCTCCACATGGGGAAGTGCATCGGGGCTGGCTAAGGACAGGGCTGACAAGACTCTGCGCGCAGCCACATCTGGGCAAAGTCCTTCGGCTTTTCTTGGAAGCTCCCGTTATTGAAAGGAAAAGGAAAAAAAAAAACAACCGCCATGAATAAATAAATAATAATTTGTGAGCCAGAGTTCAGGAAAAGTGCTGAAAAGCAGAATGGCTGAGCGATAAGGGAAGGGAAACACATTGGCTGGACCATCACCCGGTGCCTACGGTTCCGGTGCCCCTGGAAGTAGGTCACTACCTCACCTGACCACCCACCCCACTAACTTCAACCTTTAGTCCCTGGCTCGTTACTACAAGCACAGGCAGATCAGAACATCCTTGACCACGCACTGGTGAGAAGGTGGCTGTGCAGGCAGCAGGAGGTGGTGGGATCCTGCCCGTGCAGGCTGCCCGCTCCTGAGGTGTGGGAAGGGGCTGCCCTGGGATCTGGAGCCCCCACGGCCAGGAGCGTGGCGGTCACCGCAGCACGGCCGCGCTGGCGGTGGCTCTGGCGCGCACAGAGTTCCCCCCTGCTAAATCACTTCAGGCTGCCAAGCAGTCACGAGAAATATAAGCCCGCGCCGGGTTGCCATGGAGCAGGGCTCAGCTGCGGGAGCCTGAAGCCGATTCCTCCGGCAAACGTGTCTGCAGCCCAGGCCCTGCCAGCACCTCGCGTCCCCGGCTCCGCGGTGGCGGCCAGCGAGTGCCACACGCGTGGTCCCGGCGGAGCCGCGTCTCTGGGGACAGCACTTCCCCTTCCCGACAGAGCCGGTGCTGCAGAGCCCCACACGGATGGTGTCCCTCGCCCTGGTGACACTATCTCCCCCAGGCCATGTGCACACAGAAGTGGTGGCTTCCGTGGTGGCATTTGGCAGCAATAGCACAGACCGGCCCTGCTCAGTGCCTCTGCCCCAGCCCAGCGACGTCCGCAGGCCTCATGGTGCTGGCACATGCTGGCCAGGGGGAATCGTGTCCTTCACAGAATCACAGAATTGTTTGGGTTGGAAGAGACCTTAAAGCTCATCCAGTGCCACCCCTGCCATGGGCAGGGACACCTTCCACTGTGCCAGGTTGCTCCAAGCCCTGTCCAACCTGGCCTTGGACACTTCCAGGATCCAGAGGCAGCCACAGCTCCTCTGGGCACCCTGTCGTAGGGCCTCATCACCCTCACAGGGAAGAATTTTTTCCTAATATCTACTCAAACCCTACTCTCTGTCAGTGTGAATCTATTCTCCTTGTCCTGTCACTACAGCACTGCAGCTCCCACACTCTGCCACAGCCCCCAGGCCCAGCAAAGGGGATCTCAAAGCCTGGTGGGCTCCTGCCCTTGGCATCAGTGCTGGCAGCACAACAAACTATCCGCCGGGAGCCAGCCTGTGGCATCCCTGCCCCCAGCCCTGCACCAGGGACACGGGACCCATTCCCCAAAAAGAGGGGTTTGGGCCTGGAAGGGGCATTCCCCGAGCATTTTTAATTAGACAACCAAGCGTGCCAAAGAGCTCGTGTAAGTGGAGTTCCTCCCTACAAAAAGGCTTTTGACATTGGAAAGGTTAATGTGAGAGAGATCCCTCTCCCTCACAAAGCTCCCTTTGCTGGAGGCCCTCGTTGAGCCCTTAATTATTCACCTGTTGGAGAGGTGCCTTTCCATTACGGCATGAGAGCGGGGCAGGGATGTGCAGGCAGGCGGGGGGAAAACCCCCGGCGTGGGGCAGCCCTGGGGCACTGCCAGGGTGGGAACACGGGTCAGAATCACGGGGGGAAGGCAGGCAGGTGTGTGGGGAGGCTCTGAGGGGCAGGCTCCAGCCCAGCCCTCCTCTCCCTCCGGCTGCTGCCGGCTGCTCTCTCTCCTGGCTCAGCTCAGACTGCTCTGCTCGCCAGCCTCCGCAGCCTCCGCTGCGGTGGGGACAGCCACCAGCACCCCCAGCACCCTCCACCCCCTGCTCCAGCACGGTGACAGCCACCAGGACACAGCCACCCTGCTTCCCAGACAACTTCAGCCTTCTCCAGCCCTGGCACTGCAGCAGCCCTTCGACCCACGCTGCAGCAATGCAGCTGAGGATGCATTTTGCACAGGCCCTCGGGCTGTCTGTCGTCCAAACCCACCCCAAATCTTCGAGAGAAAAGCCACAGAAAAAGCAGGGTATTGCTCAGCTCAGTGAGGACTATCAGAAATTAGGGATGCATCCCCACTTCATCTCTAAAAACGCCAACCCAGCACAGGCTCGCTGTGCCTCCTGCACTCATCGATGGATTAAGCTGTTAGCAGGAGGCCAGGAAGTTAAAGACGGAATATTGTATTTCAGTTCATGTGATCTTTAAGCATCCCTCCGAGAAGCAGCCTGGTTTTTTTTTATTTTTTACCCGCCCCCCCGCTGCACTTTGTTTGGGGTTTTTAAACAAATTGAGGCCGTAAGAGCCACAGTGCTCCAGCCTCTCGCAGGGATGCTGAGAGCTGCTGGCTGCTCCGTGGTGCTCTCGGCAGAGCCGCCTGGCTGGCACTTCCCAGTGCCTGGTGCCAGCAGATGAACCAGCTACAACCAGCTTCATACCTCCGAGCAGCAGAGTTGCACAAAATGGATTAAGCAGGCCCAGAAATGACACGTTTTGAGGCGCAACAGAACAAAATCACTTTTTTTTTGTTGCCAAAAGAAAAAAAAAAGGGAAAAATGAGTTGGCAGGAGAAAGGCAGATATCAAGTGAAAAACCCTGATTTTCTTTCTGTAGCAATGCAGGTACCACGTGAATCATCGCTGTCCTCGATATGTAAATAGAGGTTAGCAGGCACCCTCAGCACAAACCCTCATGATTAAGGGACTGATGCAGGTACCCATGGCAAACCTTCCCCGTGCATCTCCCCGAGAGCCTCGCTCAGGATTCCTCCCCTGGAGAGGAAGGGATCACCTGGCACCTGCACCAACTGCGCCCTTCTCAAAACCTACTGCAAAAGCAAGGACTGGGGAGGAGCATGGGCCAGAGAGGAGGAGAGTCCCAGTTCCTCAAAATTTCCACGAAGGAAACGGCTACTATTCATCATCTCGTGGCCTCCTGACATCGCAGCCTCTCAGGACAATCTGCGCTCGTGCTGGAGCACTGGGGTCTTTGGGGAAGCATCTTTGGGGCTCCACTGAGGAGTCAGTAACCCAGTTGTAAGCAGAGGCTCGTACAGTAGTAATGGGGAGAGACGTCAGCGCCAGCCCGGCCCGCCTCCCGCTCCCAGTTAGAAGGCAGCATGTGACAGAGCCAGGGCTGGAGCCTTCCCCCAGTTTCATCAGAGGTTAAGGTACAAGCACAACACATGCTTACAACTTCAGGCGGTTCTTAAGCAAATGCATGCAAATCATAGCTGGGGGGGGTCCTGTTTTTTCTTCCTTTTTCCTTCTCTTTTCTTCCCATCCCAGCCCTGAGCCCCTCAGCGCACGTGGGGACAGAAGAGGAAATGGAATTATGGAAAGCAGGCACCGGACAGAGGGCACAGAGGGGCTGCACGGGAGCTGCAGTGAGCTGCAACGCTACTCTTGCTGCTCCTCTCCTCCCACACCTGCAGACTTCGGACCAGCACTACCTGTGCTGCTCCCTCCAGCAGAGAGCACGCCGGGGACACAGAGAGAAAACGGGACACAGCCAACCACGCTTCGTGAACATGGTCTCGTTTCAGCACAGGCCATTTCACAGTTCCAAATTTCCCAGGGAATGTTCACAACATGGTGGGCTTGCACCAGAGAAGGATGACAATTCGTAGGAATTTTGTTTCCCCCCCCTTCCCTTAGCAGTCCCTTTTTGGAATAAGATTCCTAAATTGGCACATCAAACGCTGACCAAAAAGCAAAGAAAAAGAGAAACAAGGCTCCGGGCGCGTGCTGCAATCATACGGGCTTTTCATGTCATGGTTAACACGAGGAGAACAGGAGGGTTATTACAGGGAAGTGGAGCCAGGAACTTTCACCTGCTCGGGCAGCAATGGGGCTGGTGGGAGCTGCAGCCTTTAAGCCGTTCTTGCAGGGGATGGCATCCCACACAAGCAGCCCACTCCAAGGGACAGCGTCCCACACAACCAGCCTCCTCTCCTCCAAGCCGACGGTTCCCTCCGCAATAATAAAATGGAAAAAAACCACAAACTGCTTACAAAATCTCGGCCCGCTTCTCACCTTTCCTGACCCTTCCGCTGTAATCAACCTGTCAGCAGCTCCTGGTTAAGAACCCGGGCTGCCTCCCCCCTGCTCTGCCCCCAGAAGCCGCCCGGTCCCGTGCCAAGCCGGAGTGCTCTGGCGCTGGTGTCTGCGAGCAGAGGTGCCGGGACTACATCAATCTGGCTGGTGGCAAGCCCTGCCTGGTTCTGTCTGGCACCCGCACCGGGGGCAAATCTGATTTACCAGCTCCCGAGCCCTTGTTTGTTTTGAACCCAAACGGCGGCAGGATTAGTCCTCGTCCTGCTCCCCACAAACACACACGCTCCCGCTGTCTGCAATCGCGGGGCTGAACTGGTGAGAGAGCAAGAGTTGGGATGAATGTGCTCGCTTCACAATCAGAGCTATTTTGTAATGCGTGGTTATGAAAGTGAAGGGTCGGGGGGATGATACATAACTACAGAAAACTCTTCGCACTTGCAGCAGCCTCATCAAGCCGACTGCGAAATGCGCGGCCGTGCTCGGGCTCCTGCCCGGTTTATTGTATAGCGCCTCTCTTGCAGCCCCCAAAATGGAAAAGCATGCGAGCCCTATAGCCAGCACGGCTCGCTCCCGTGATCCCGCCGGAGCTGCCAAGGAGCCTTAATCTGATTTTAATACCCAGCTCGGTCCAAAACACAGCCCATCCACATTTTGGAGCCGGCGACTCGCAGCACCGAGACCCCTGCCGCTGTCGCACCCCCCCTCCCCAAACCTCCATCCCCCAAGATCCCAGCCCGAATGCGTGGAATTGACGCTCGGCATGACTCATCCCCCAGCCCGGCTCTGTCAGCCCCCACCCGCAGCCCC